>CM035172.1:109047762-109433942 GCA_020205615.1 Panax quinquefolius
AGCCAAGAGAGGAACACAGGGCTTTGAGAGATTATTCAATGCCAAATATCAATGGATTACAATCGAGTATAGTCAGGCCAGCTATAGCAACCAATATTTTTGAGAAAAAGCCAGGCAGTATTCAAATGGTGCAGAATTCGCTACAGTTTGGGGGTGCTGCTATAGATGATCCGAATGAGCATCTATTGAGTTTCATTGAAATATGTGACACCTTCCGGTACAACGGGGTGACGGAGGATGAATTCAGACTTAGGCTATTTCCATTTTTGTTACAAGACAAAGCAAGAAGTTGGCTTCACTCTTTACCTTCAGGTTCTATCACAACATGGGAGGACCTAGCACAAAAATTCTTAGCCAAATTCTTTCCAATGGCTAAAACTACTAAGATGAGGACAGCAATTTCACAGTTCGAGCAACAACAGGGTGAATCTTTATATGAAGCCTAGGAAAGATATAAGGAGATGCTAAGGAAGTGTCCACACCATGTTATGCCAGATTGGATGGTGATTAATACGTTCTATAATGGATTGGGATGGCAGTCAAGGCCAACTCTAGATGCAGCTGCAGGAGGAGCTCTATGGGCAAAGAGCTATGAAGAAGCTTACAATCTTATTGAGACAATAGCAGCTAATGATTTCCAGAATCCTACAGCCAAAATGCCACAGCCGAAAGTTGCAGGTTTGTTAGAGGTGGATGTTATCACTCAGTTGTCAGCACAGATGGCATCCATGGCAAAGAAGATTAATTCTTTGGCAAAAACCAAAGTGAAGACAGTTGCTTCCGTGTGTGAGATTTATGCAGGGTCACATGAAACTGACCAATGTGCTATCAGTTCAGAGTCTGTACAGTATGTGAGCAACTACCAAAAGAATCAAGGTCAATTTTAGAATACATACAACTCCAACAACCTCAACCATCAAAATTTTAGTTGGTCCAACAATCAAAATAATCAACAAAGTTAGTTTCAACAACAATAACAATTGTAGGCACAATAATCTCAGTAACAGTTTGCACCAAGATCACCTTACCCACCTGGATTTTCTCAACAACAACAACATCATCTACCACCTGCACCTCAGCAAGAAAAGAAGTCAGAGATGGAGGAGATGATGATGAAGTATATGGCAAACACTGAGGTGATGATTAAAAGCCAAGCAGTGGCTATCAAAAATTTGGAAACTCAAATGGGTCAGATGGCTAGCATGCTTAACAATAGACCATAGGGTTCATTGCCAAGTACAACAGAGGCCAATCCAAGACGAGAAGGGAAAAAACAATGTCAAGCAATTACACTTAGGTCTGGGAAACAAGTTGCAGGAAATCAGCATGGCACGCCCGCGCCACTTTTACAAGGGGAAATCAGCACAGCACAGCCATGAAAAAATGTTTTTTAGGAAGGTTTGAATAATGAAGGTTGTAATGCTAAGAGGAGAAGAAGAATAAAGAAGGTTCTTTTGAGAAGCCTGGGAATAAGATACCAGTAGTTCACCCTCTTGTTCTGTATCCACAGAGATTACATAAGTAGAGGGAAGACAGGCAGTTTAGTATGTTTTCGAAGGTATTTAAAAAGCTACAGATCAACATACCCTTCGTTGAGGCATTGGAACAGATGCCTAGTTATGCAAAGTTTATGAAGAGCATATTGTCAAGGAAGAAGAGGTTAGAAGAGTTTGAAACAGTAACCTTGATGGAAGAATGCAGTGCAGTGCTTCAACGCAAATTACCTCCAAAGCTGAAGGACCCGGGCAGCTTCATGATACCATGTACAATTGGAAAGATGAGCTTCAGTAAATGCTTGTACGATCTTGGGGTAAGTATCAATTTGATGCCGTTGTCAGTATTCAATCAGTTGGGATTACCGGCTCCAAGACCGACAAATATTTCTTTATAGCTAGCTGACAGGTCTATCACTTATCTATGGGAGATTGTGGAAGATGTACTGGTGATAGTGGATAAATTCATCTTCCCCGCTGATTTCATCATATTAGACTACGAAGAGGATAGAAGTATACCAATCATCCTTGGAAGACCATTCCTAGCTACAGGAAGAACCTTGATTAACGTTCAGAAAGGGGAACTGACAATGCGAGTTAATGATCAGGAAGTCACATTTAATGTATTCAAGGCGATGAAATTTTTGACATATGAAGAGGAATGCTTCAAGGTTGATTTGGTGGAGAAGGTACTAAATGTTGAAGCAGAGAACTTGGTGATGCATGAACCTTTGAGAAATGCTATTGTGGGAAGTTCAGAAATAGAAGATGAGGAAACTGGAGAAATTGTTCAAATGCTTGATACAACTCCACAGTTCAGAAAATTCAAGACTGATGTTGAGCCATTAAAGATAGCTATAGAGTCATCAGTGAAATTGAAGCCATCTCTTGAGACACCTCCAGAACATGAGTTAAAACCACTTCCAGACCATCTGAGGTATGCATTTTTAAATGAAAATTCAAAATTACCTGTGATTATTTCTTCTGCACTAATATCTTTTCAGGAAGAAAAACTGCTAAGAGTCCTCAGAGAGTTCAAGTCAGCAATTGGGTGGACTATAGCAGATATAAAAGGGATCAATCTTTCTGTATGCACAAGATCCTCTTGGAAGATGATAGCAAGCCTTCAGTGGAACATCAAAGAAGACTTAATCCAATCATGAAGGAAGTGGTCAAGAAGGAAGTATTGAAATGGCTGGATGCAGGTATCATATATCTAATTTCAGATAGCTCATGGGTGAGCCCGATATAGTGTGTACCGAAGAAAGGTGGTATGATCGTAGTTTCTAATGAAAATAATGAGTTGATTCCAATGAGAACAGTGACGGGGTGGAGAGTCTATGGATTACCGCAGACTTAACAAAGCTATAAGGAAAGATCACTTCCCACTGCCGTTTATCTGTCAGATGTTAGACAGACTAGCGGGGCATGAGTTCTATTGCCTTCTGGACGGGTATTCAAGCTACAATCATATTGTTATAGCTCTAGAAGACCAAGAAAAGACAACCTTTACATATCTGTATGGTACTTTTGCTTTCAGAAGGATGTCTTTCGGTCTGTGCAATACCCCAGCCACTTTTCAGAGATGTATGATGGCTATCTTTTCAGATATGGTGGAGCATAATGTGGAGGTGTTTATGGATGAATTCTCAGTATTCGGGGATTCATTTGATTTGTGTTTAGAAAATTTAGTGATGGTTTTAAGAAGGTGTGTTGAGATGAATTTGGTGTTGAATTGGGAAAAATGACATTTTATGGTACAAGAAGGAATAATTCTGGGACATAAGGTGTCAAAGAAGGGACTTGAGGTGGACAGAGCCAAATTAGAGACTATTGAGAATTTGCCGCCACCATCTTCAGTAAAAGGTGTTTAAAGTTTTCTAGGATATGCATGCTTCTACCGCAGATTCATTAAAGATTTCTCCAAAATAACAAAGCCACTATGCAGCTTATTGGAGAAGGATGCACAGTTCAAGTTTGATGAGGATTGTGTGTCTGTATTTGAGAATTTGAAGAGGAGGTTAACTTCAGCACCAGTAATTACATCACCGAATTGGGACTTACCATTCGAGTTGATGTGTGATGCCAGTGATTACGCTGTGGGGGTTGTTTTGGGTCAGGGAAGGGAAAAGATTTTTCATGTGATATACTATGCGAGCAAGACCCTTACTGATGCTCAATTGAACTACACCACCATAGAGAAGGAATTAATGGCAGTTGTGTATGCTTTTGACAAGTTTTGAGCTTATCTGATTGGTACAAGGGTAATAGTGTACACGAATCATGCGATAATTCGATATTTGGTGGCAAAGAAGGATGCAAAGCCTAGTTTGATCAGGTGGATACTTCTGTTGCAAGAATTTGATTTGGAGATTAAGGACAAAAAGGGAACTGAGAACCAAGTGGCGGACCACTTATCTCGACTGGAAAATCTGGAAAGGGAGGTATATGACAAGACTGTAATTAGTGTGTCCTTTCCAGATGAACAGTTATTTGTGGTGAAAGGGGAAGTGACATGGTTTGTTGACTATGCGACTTACTTGGCAAGCAGAATGAGCCCTTCTGACTTAGTTGGTCATCAAAAGAAGAAATGTTTACATGACGTGAAGTGGTTTATATGGGATGAACCATATTTGTTCAAACAATGTGTTGATCAGATGATAAGGAGATGCATCCCATATAGTGAGACTGAGGGGATTTTGCAGGATTGTCACGCTTCATTATACGGAGGTCACTACGGTGGAGAGAGGACAGCGGCCCGAGTGTTACAAGCAGGATTCTACTGGCCGACAATTTTTAAAGATGCTTACAGTTTTGTCCAGAGATGTGACAGATATCAAAAAGTTGGGAATATTTTGAAAAGGAATGAAATGTCATTGAACACGATCCTCGAGGTGGATATTTTTTATGTTTGGGGGATAGATTTCATGGGCCCTTTCATTTCTTCATGTGGAAATTTATACATCTTGTTAGCAGTCGACTATGTTTCGAAATGGGTGGAAGTGGCAGCTCTTCCAACTAATGATGCCAAAGTGGTCCTAAGATTTTTATAAAGAAGTATTTTTACAAGGTTTGGGACTCCAAGGGCTATCATTAGTGATGAAGGCAGTCATTTTTGTAATAGGCAGTTCACAGCTCTGTTGGCCAAGTATGGGGTAAATCATCGCATTGTTACAGCTTATCTTCCTCAAATTAATGGCCAAGAAGAGGTTTCAAATCGTGAAGTAAAGAGAATCTTGGAGAAAGTTGTGAACACCACAAGAAAGGATTGGTCATTAAAGCTTGATGATGTTGTATGGGCATATAGGACTACTTATAAGACTCCGCTGGGCATGTCACCTTTTCAGCCGGTTTTTGGAAAGGCTTGTCACCTTCCTATGAAGCTTGAGCATAAGGCATATTGGGCAATTAAGAAGCTAAATTTTGATTTGAAGGCTGCCGGTGAAAAATGCCTACTCCAACTCAATGAGTTGGATGAATTGAGATCTGAGCGATATATGAAACTCCAAGTCATATAAGGAAAAGGTGAAGAAATGGCATGATCGCAAGATTATAGAGAGAATATTTGAGCCGGGAAAAAGAGTTTTGTTGTTCAATTCAAGACTTAAACTCTTCCCTGGGAAGCTCAAATCAAGGTGGTCCGGGCCATTTATAGTGAAGACAGTTTTTCCACATGGTGCAGTTGAGGTATTCGATAAATTCCCAAAAAAGTCGTTCAAAGTGAATGGACAGCGGCTAAAGTATTATTTTGGTGGAGAGGTGGACAGGCAGAAAGTCACCTCCATTCTTTCTTCAACGTAATTGAATCAAAGATAGTCAAGCTAATTGACTATAACTTAGCGCTTGATGGGAGGCACCACATTATTTCTATCCTTACCTCTTGTTTAATTCTGATTTTCATGTTCCTGTTAGTTTTTTTATAACATAACTAGTGTGCAATTAGTATTATGGGAGCTGAATGAGCGTATGATGAGACGTAGGAGTAGCTGAGAAAGTATTGTGTTAAGATAGTCATGTAAGCTTAATCATTAGTTCATGTTTTGATTTTGGAGAATTGATATCTAATAATGATATTTGTTGATTGAACAGGTGTATTGGAGATGATTCGTAGCTGTTTTGGTTTGTTTGAAATACAGATTGGTATTGTAGGATGCAGGGAGGTGCGGCCGCGCAATGAAAGCAGTAAAATCTCGCACGCGTGCTATATATCTGTATAGCAAGACCAATCGCGCGCCCGCACCAGGTTCCCATTCAAAACACGCGCGGTCGCACGCGACACTGGAGCCAAAAAAAATTTAAGTGTTTTAAAGACGTGTCTTTTCCCATTTCTATTATCAGTTACATTCACAACGTGCATATCCTTCCCTCTCTAGAAACGCACGACTCTTTTCTCTCCAACCCAGTCCAAATTCAAATTCATAACTCCTCAATCCATTATCTCAACCCATTACACATTCTTCGCATCAGTTACCTAACCATGTTCCAAGTCTTCCACTGATAAAGCTAGGGTTTTTGGTGGGTGCATTGAAAAACAAGTTTGGGGGAGTTTGAATACAAGTACGTATTATTTTTTTCTGAAATTTTGAGTTCTCTTTTCTTCTTCATCAGTACAAGTGGGACCAAAACGTGCTCGCTCTCGCACTCCCGAGTCATCCTCTGATAGTAGCCAAAGTGGTGACAATGTGGATTTCTCTAAATTTGTCAACCTGGATGCACATATAGAGTATTACCATATTGTAGCGAAGACTTTTGTTCGAGAAAGACGGTTCAAGCCAGATGCACAAGATGGGAAATTGGTGCATATGATCAAGGAAAAATATTGGCATGGAGTTTGCTCTACGCCAATGGTTGCACCTATAGCTGTTGAGGGAATTTTATGTGAATGCAAGGGAGACAATGAATGGCTTTTCTTTCGTCCGAGGGGTTCAGGTGGACTATCAACCAAGGCCAATTCGTGGCGTATTCAATTTACCCGATCCTCCACCTGGACGTATAAATTGGGTTGAGGCGGGCGAATTGAGACAGACCTCAATGAAGTCATCGCTGATTTGTGTATCCCAGGGACACAATGGACTTGCACGCCCGACACTAATCATCCTAAGACCTTCCCGGCTTCGGCTCTCAACCGTTATGCTAAGGCTTGGAATCTCTTTGTGTGTGCAAAATGCATGCCATCGTCCCAACAATATGAAATTACAAATGAGCAAGCAATCATTCTTTGGGGGATTATTGTGGGAAAATATATCAACGTTGGTCACCTTCTTAATCAGAACATGATGTGATACATGCGGGGAAGTACTACGGGAAGTATACCACATGCCTCGATCGTGGCTCATTTGTGTGCTAAAGCAGGAGTTAGGTGGACAGGTGAACAGTTGCAATTCCCAAGTCAGGATATCACTCACACCACGATTTCAAAATTCGAAGATTGGGAAAGAGGTACCCCGCACCCAAGGGGTAAGGGTTTCATCCTTCATCCCGCATCATCTGCGCCATCACAGCAGCCATCAGGAGCAAATAAAGCTGGCACGTCAACTCAAGCAATTGCTACTACTGACGATCGACATCTCTGAAGGTTGGAGAGCAAGGTCGAAGTTATGTATGACAATTTTTTAGCATTTGCTACGGGTTTGACGAGGTCGTTAGCGGAGACGTATGCGTAGCAGGGTACCATGCTCGAGTGCCCATAATTTGGGACAGCCGTGCCATTTCCACCGCCGAATTCACCACCGAAAGAGGGTGGTGCAGCTGATCAGTAGGGGAGTTCTTCTAACCCTATACCTTCATTCATTGGGATAATTAATATATTAAATTTGGGGGTATTAGGGAGTAGTATAGTTTTATGTAGTTAATTTGCATATTTTTGCATGTTTAATATAATTTTTGCATGTTTATGTGATAGTTAATAATTACAAAAAAAAATTCTATTTTTAGTAGTATTATATGTGTTAGTTATGTGTTTAGTTGCATGTCCCGAAGTTCTAGCTTCATGGAGTTTAAGTCTAGCCAATGATGAATTGAATTTTGAAGGATTGTTGAATTTATTAGATAACATGAGCTTAGCTATAATGTTTTACATGATATAATTCATAGATGTTATTTAGATGTTTTCGGTTCGCACATACGTGTTCACAAATGCTTGTTGGTATAGAAGTAATGTGTTTGTATTGCTTAGTAGGAAATATGGTTTTTAAAAATAGAATTGTGTAGAAAGTGGACTTAGGCTATGAAAACACTAATAATCAAACTTTAGGAACACATGGGTATTCTTATTGTATATATATAAAAAGAAAAAAAAACAAAAAGAGAAAAATATGAAAAAAAAATTATTACTATGGCTAGTCTTGTTTTGGGGCCTTTGTTACTTGAGCAAGTACGTCTGAGGGGATTGTCTTTACACCTAGCGCCCTAAGGGGTAGCACTGTTAACCTAATGGAATGAGACATTGCACAGTCATGGGAAAAAGAAAAGAAATCAACAAACACCATGAGAAAGTGTGAATTCGCTCTCGTGAGTAAAAATAAAGTAGTTTAAACCCATTGTTGAACCTTAGTTTGTATTGATGTGTTAGAGTAGTTTGTGTTGCATTAGTATACATGGATCTTGATTTAGATTGCAATTTTCTGTTTTGAGCAATTTAACATGTGTATTATTTGCCTTTGTCAAGTTTTTGGTGAACACAATACACACACAGAGCATCTTTATAGCAAATATGGGTTATTTGAGTGTATGATGTTATGTTTGTAGCTAGTTTGAAATTTTATTCTTAAATCTGGATAATTCGCTGAGACACTTTTATGAATAAAGATTAATTTTTTCTCGAAATATATTTTTGAATATTATGGTGTGGATTTGATATAATGTTATAGTTGTGGGTATTATTTACAAATTTTGCAAAGTAAGCAAGTGGTTATATAATATTCGATTGGTCGGGGAATATTCGTTTTAACAGGAAATATTCATACGACGGCACAATCATTGGTAGACCCCACAACGAAAGTATTGTCGTATTTAGTTAAACTGTTGAACTACCCTGTGGTAAAAGAACAGTAATATGCATGGTTGCATAGTAGCACACGGTATTGATTATTGATGCTTACGTGAGAAGTCACTCAGTTATACTCAATTATTGCTTTCGATAATTCTTTTGCATAATATCTCTCATATTATTGATTCAATTATTGTCACAGTATCATCTGCATAATATTTATTATTATTAAATCAATAATTGAGACGACAAAGTTATTCATATTATTATTTGCAATATTGACAATGTCTAGAAAGTTCTATCAAGGAGAGGTTTGGTCACCTAATTACGCGCCAATAGGGAGAAATCCTTATCGGAAAGCCCCCTCTTTCTTGGAAATGATCTGGTTGTTAAATATTGTGAGTTATAATATTAATGATGAATAAGTTCGTGTTGATTAAAGATGAAATTGATATTTCCATTGTGTTGAGATTATTAGTGCTAGTGGAAATCGACATCTATTCCGATAATAATTGATGTCAGGAGGTTATATTGACCAATCGGGTAATTAATCAGATAAATGAGCAATTAATTGCTATTAATTCACATGCTTATAACTGTTTGTTCACATGTGTGTACTATTGATTCACATGTATGTACTATTAGGGGAGGTGGTGCAAGATTGATAATACTTGCATGACTAAATTAAAAATGGAGGTATAGATAAAGGTACTATACTGTAATTATTTTTTTACATGTATAGAACTATTGATTCACATGATTGTACTATTGATTCACATGATGTTCTATTAGGGAGGTGGTGCAAGTTTGATAATACTTGTAGGACTAAATTAAAAATGAAGGAAATGATGAAGGTATTATACTGTAATATTTCGAGCCCCAAAACGTGCAATTATCGAAACTATGTTTTCCTATAAATAGAAGCTCATTCTTCTTTCATTCTCACCAATTCACTAAGACTCACAAGAGCAGTTATAGAGAGAGAAGCTTTAAAGAGAAAGTAGAAGAGAAGTCTGCTACCTCACTATTCTAATATCCAGTCTTCTTCTGAGGTAAGGGATATTATTTTCTCAGTATTCATAAGGAATAATATTTTCTTCCATACTCTGTAGTATGTGAGTAATATTTTTTCGTCTCGTATTCCTGATTATACCCTCATTTTGTTCAAGTATTGCTTCTATACTCCGTGAAATTACTAGAATATTCTTGAAATTTGCGCTTCATCTAGTATCGTTTCACAAGGATATTTTCTGAACATTCTTGTTAAATTTTAAGCTTTTCATGTCGGAGTATTGTCCATGAGTAGTATTCATTTTTATGGTACTATTCACAAAGTACTATTCACAGGGTACTATTCATAAAGTACTATTCACGGGTACTATTCATAAAGTACTATTCATAAAGTACTATTCACGGGATACTATTCCTGAAGTACTATTCATGGGGTACTATTCACTCAGGTACTAGTCACCTGGGAAATTATTCATGACAAAAATTAATTTCTTTGCTGTCCAAATCATTTTTGATACAATATTATTCTTAAATTTTACTCCACAAAGAAGTATCATGTTGACAATTTGGGCATTATTGAATTCTGGATAAATTAAATTATAAATCTTTAAAAATTTATCATTTGCTTTCTTTTAATTGAATTCTTATATCATTGTCATCATCCTCATGCTTATATTGTGATAAAAGTCATATGTGGCTTACGTGCATAGATGTACTATTGATTGGTAAGATTATGACCAGGGATTATTCGGTATAATCATGATCGTAATGTTACAAATGATGTGGTAAAAATCCTCATTGGCCTGTAGTGCATTGATGGACAGTTGTTGGTATGATTATGACCAGGGATTATTCGGTATAATCATGACCATTGATGATTACATGAATATCATTGGCCCGTAGTGCATGGATGATTCGATGATGTGGTTTATTTATTAAACTGAGTTTCAGCGATAAAATTGATGATAAACTTTTTAAATCATAGAAGATGGTAGATATCATGCTCTACTTGACTCTTCTAATGGATTGTTTGTTCCGCTGCAGTTAAACTTGATGTTTATTATATTTTATCAGTTTAACACTGTTGAAGGCTAACGATAATTTATTCTGCATTATCTTAGTCATAATATTTCTTACTGGGCTAGTTGAGCTCACCCTTTGTTTTCATTTTTCTCTTCAGGAAATGAGAATATAGCTGGGATTAGTCGGGGAATGGAGTGACGGTCCAGATGTTTGCATTAGTAGTCCTCACTATTCAGTGAAATAGTGTGATAATAAATGTAATAAGGACTCCATTTGAGTTTGAATATTGTCTAGAAGACAATATTCGTATTAAAACTCTCAGCTTATGTTTTGTCGTATTTTACTCGATAGTTGTATAATTAAGTTGTATTTGAATTTTGTACCATATTTTTGGCGACTCAAGATGGGTAATGTATACCTATTTTGGGGGCGTCACAACACGAGCTAATAAGGACTATACATGATGGACATGGGTAGATGAGGAACTAAAGCAATGGATAAGTGTGATGCCATAAAGGAAAGATGAAGGACAAATAACAGAATAAGAAAAAGCAGCAGCATAACATTAGAGGACAGGAAACAGAAGCAGTGAGGTCGCGCTGCTAAACAAGCCAAATCTCATGGCTACCATACTTCCTTCACAAGCTAAAATTGCAATTCTGCGGTCGCTACTTAAAACAAGAAGGAAACTTCATGGCGCCGTGCAAAGCTTTGGCAGAGGCGTACTCATCATGGCATTGCATGCGTTTTACACTAGGATCACGCGCAGCAGTAGCCAGTGAGTCCTCTCAGAATCTGTTTGTTGACTTATTTTTAATTTGAATTTTGAACGCTCGATCTGATCTGAACAATATTGGTTGGTACCAGAGATGTGTTGAAGTCAGTTTTGATGAGTTTTTGAGTATGATTAATTAGGGTTCTTACATATTAGCTATTCTAGGGAGAGAGTTTGGAGCACTGATCAGTACAATTTCTTTTCTCTTATTCTAGATTATGAAATATAGTGTAGTATTATCTCCTGGAGATTATTGGTGATTGGGAACAACACATTGGAACAGATTTTGCAATTAGGTTTAATCATTTCTCTTTCATCTCTCATTTGTATTATTTAATTCCATGTGTTACTTTAATCCCATAATGGCTTTTGGTTAAGAAATGAAATAAAATCCATTATGGGATTCTAATGGATTTTGATATGTAGTTGTGAACTGAAATTAAAGAAGGTTTAAGATTAAGTTCTCAATCCGATTACATGAGATGTCAAGCATATCTCTACCTTAACATAAATCAAGAATCTGCTATTCACAAAATTCATGAACACGTGCTATAATAACTAAGTCTAGATTTGAATATCCTCTCTCGATTCCATACAAATCCACAAAGAACTGTTGATCAAGCAATTCATAAATTCACGCTCAAATTAATATAGATAAACTGAAAATACTTTATTGAATTGGAAATCAAAGCTACAAAATCATTGTTTCACCTAAGGATCCATCATAAGCCTAAAAAGCGAATTAGTTCATAATGAATGAAATAAAAACTGAATAATTCCAAGGAAACATCCTTCCAATTATAAATACCAAACTAAGATGGAGAATAATGCGAAACCACCCCTCACGTAGCCTTAATCTTTAATCGTCAGGAAATTCTCTTCAAAACACTCCTCCAAAGCTTGCTATCAATTTCTGGAAATAATCTTCGTGATATGCCTTCTGTGATGCTTTATTTGTTGTTTGTAATGCAATATATATATCCCCTTATGTTCTGGCCGAAGTCCCTTGCTTATTAGAGTCCACTCGCCATCCAAATACTAGACTCTATGTCTCAGCACAATCCAAAATCAAACAGGAGAGTTCACTGATCGAGACCCCCATTACGGGGAAGTTATATAACTAATATGAGCCCGCCCGGTGGGCATGCCCACTGCTAATTTCCACAAAAAGCTGCCGAGTAAATTTTTCCTTTCCTTCACGAATTCGTCCTGAAATGATCCCAATTGACTCCAAATATTGTTAAATGCTACAACGACCATCCTACACATAAAAGAACACAAAACAAATAAAAACGAATATGAAAACAAGAAAATAGCAACAATTAAGCGTGAAATGAACAACAATTCGTGGATATGAAATCCACTTATCAAAATCCCCCAAACTTAAACCGTGCTAGTCCTCGAGCACAAAATAAACTACATGATATGCAATGCAATGAGATGGAATAAATACAATCTATATCAATTCAAATCCAACAGTGTCGAAGATTCAAAATTATCACATCGGCCTCAGAGAAAACAAGCAACTCTACAATATGAATCACCAAAACCAATCCATAATTTTGTATTACACTACCAGAAAATCAAGCTATAGCGACGGTCGCCGACCGTCGCTATAGATGAAAAGACCGTCGCTATAAGATATAGCGACGGTCTCATACCGTCGCTATAGAAGCCGTCGCTGTAACCTATAGCGACAGTATTTTTCCCTATAGTGACGGGAAGACCGTCGTCAGAAAACTACACAAAAATGAGCTTGAAGTTTTTTACCGACGATCAAATATCGATATAGCAACGGTCATGGCCGTCGCTACATAAGCTTTGGCGCGAATGGCTGAGATCTACTGCGACGGTCTCCGGCCGTCGCTATAGGTGAATTTTGGCGCGAATTTGAGATGTATTGCAACGGCCATGGCCGTCGCTATAGGTGTCTTATGGCGCGAATGTTTGATGTATGGCGACGGTCGTGGCCGTCGCTATAGGTATTTTGGGGCCAAAAATTTTTTACCCATCATGTTATAAAGCAATATTTCTTATTTATTTTACCTGTTCAGAAGCATACTACATTCAACCATCCAATCTGAATATAACATTTGCAACTAAAAAACAAAAAAAATAAAGTCTATTAATATATAATATCATCTAAATATACATAACCATCCAAAATATTGTTACTATGTACCAAAACAGTACATAACCAGTATCACATTTAACATATTTTCAGTATCACATCTAACAAATTTTCATCCAAAATAGTGTTACATCTAACAAATTTCCAGCAGCACGAGACATGTCACAGGTCCTCTATAGGATTATTTGATCCACTAATATCACCATTATCTCCTTCTGTGGATCGATCCTACAAATTAATTACCAAGTGAACTTGTTAATCCATACAAACAGAGTGATAGAGCAAAAAGTTTTGTGTAAGTGGAGTGAGAGAGCAACACCTAATTGTTGGAATGAGCATTTGGAACTGCTGACTTCTTCATAAATTATGTCATCATTGATAATAGTTCATCCACTTTCCTTGCAGTATCGTCTCCTTTTTCCCGCACCTTTTTCAACTAAGCTTTCAATTCTTGATTCTCACGTTGTACCTCATTATTTGTGTCACGAGTCCCCCAAGTGTTTGTAGCTGTGGCACTAACTCAACCTTGTCGAAGTCTACCATGTCGCTCTGGTCCAAGAACTTGTGCAAGTATATCATTTCGTCCTATAATACTGCTTTCACCAATCAATTCCTGAGTCTTCTTTAACTCAATAATTTTTTCCTGTCAAAATATACAATGCAAAATATACAACAAAATATAAGAAACCAACAAAATCTG
This sequence comes from Panax quinquefolius, assembly GCA_020205615.1. NCBI lineage: Eukaryota > Viridiplantae > Streptophyta > Magnoliopsida > Apiales > Araliaceae > Panax > Panax quinquefolius. Next base: position 109,061,884 of record CM035172.1, read on the forward strand.
AGAAAGACTAGCATGAATGACGTAGAACAGATAAACACTAAGACGTAAATCTTCTGATTCTTCTTGCTGACTTTACTTATAAATCTCATCCTTATTTATTTTCTTATTAACACGCAAAAAAAAGCTCTTCATTATCGTTTTTCACCCCTTGTCTTAGTTTAGCAGCTAGCCGAAGGAAGATGGTAACACTCATAGGCCGCAACTTGGTGAACATGTTTGGTTTAAACTCAACTTATGGATAGAGAAGAAGAAAATGCCGACTAGATTTGAATATGACACTTGTCTTAAACATTTTCCCACTTCAAAAATGAAGGTAAGTTGTGGAGTAATTAATTTTGAGGGTAAAAATAGAAGTGATAGAACAAACGTACGCCGTTACTATTTATTTATAAATGAAACTAATGGATTATGTCATGTGTGTGTTTAGACTGCTAGTGTATTTATGTTATACTAAACGGATGAATTGATGAGTATTAATGTAAGCCTGGTAGTATGTCTTTATTGGAATATCTAATTAATTCTTCAAACCGATAATTAATCAATACATGCTACTACTAGCTATAATGTGTTGATACTTCACATCAGACAGAGATGCATGCTACCTTCATTTTATTTTTATTTGTTTGTTTTACCTTTAATTTAATTGAGACGATAAGGAGGTGGTGGTAGGCTGGGCCTTCTAAACGAGGGAGGAGAAAGTTACAAGGAATTATGGCTTTATATGTCATAGATTAAATTTCTTACTGTGGCAGTACTGTACTGTAGTGCATTAATATTAGGCATTCCTACTAGGATATGGGAAGACGTTAGACATCAGTATAGACTTCATTACCAGTTTGCCTAATTCAGACGGGTTCACAGTTGTTTTAGTTGTGGTAGACAGGTTCTCTAAAGCGGTACATTTTGGAGCTTTGTATTCCAATTTTACAGCTCAGAAGGTCGCAGCTCTGTTCATGGACATGGTTTGCAAGTTCCATGGATTTCTAAAATCTATTGTATCTAATAGAGATGCAGTTTTTTTGGGACAATTTTGGCAAGAGTTGTTTAAACTACTGGGCACTACTAAGCTGCAAAAAAAAAGCTAATGTTTGATCAGCAGCAGAAAACAACTAAGAGTGCTCTCGAAACTCAGAATTTAATCGAAAGTAATGAATTAGATGTGGAGGTTTTGATCGCGAAAGGTTCTGAAAACTCCCAATGCCCATCCAACTTCCAAGATTGATTAGGCTGCTACAAGCACATTTCTTACTAGCAGTCATGCAGAATTCCCCAACAGGGCTCATTTCTCACAAATGGATCAAGAACCAAATTTATAATCTCGGATAAGAATGTATCAACTAATAGTCCTTTTCAAGCGAATTTGACAAATGTATCTATGATGTTAAATGAAAAGAATTGAGTGCACTTTTTATACACCAATTACTATAATTCCCAACTTTTGTGGTGGATGCAGTTCCAATGATATTTTGTTGTCTCTTATATATTAGGCAGGCTTTTACTTAAACTTGTCTTAAACATCATTAGTTTGTTCACATGACATTACTCCTCAGCCCTTTAGAAATCAGAAATCAATCCCCAGCCCTTGTCATTGCCTAAAACCTGACTTTTAGAGGTTAGAATAGTCCACTTGGGACTTTTAACAAACACGTGGTGTACACACTTTTGTGTTACCAGATTCATAGCCATTGGTTTATATCATAAACCTATTTTAACCTCCTTATTACTCCTCAGCCCAACCTATCTCCGTGTGCCTAAATTCAGTCCATAGTTGTCCATTTTATACATACATAACATCTAGTGCTTATCCTTGTGCCTAATGATCATGATATGAAAGAACAGACATCATTGTTCTAATGCAACATTAAAACCTTGTCATCTTAGCAAATTACAAGTATGACAAAATGCAAAAATGAGACATAGTGGTCATAGTAGCATGAACTTCTTAGCAAATTACAAGTATGACAAAATGCAAGCATCAACATTAAAGATATAAGACTATTAATTTGAAACTTCTTCATAATTTGCATGCAGCATTCTTGTCTGAAAGTGGGGTCGAGTCTCGATATCATGGTCGGTAAACTGAGGGGCAAATTTTGCCAAACACAGCCAGGAGCCAACCTAATCTAAAGACTATTAATTTCTACAATCTCTCTCTCTCTCGTTAATCCATTCACAACTTGTTCATGGTGAATCTACTATATACGGTGATGGTTCAGAACAATATCTACGATGCACAGGAATGCATAGTTAGTTCTTGTACCACAATTCAGAATGATATATAGTATCTAGTTTGCATATATAATGCAAGGCAATAAGAGTTTCATAATATATAATTCTTTTAGACACCATTACGGATCCAACGACGGAGCTGACGATGAGGACATGAGGTCATGAGCATGTGACAATGTACACAAACAAAAACATGTGGAGTTGAGGATTTTAATTCAACAGATAGGCCGGTATGGGAATACATTAGGAGGAGCAAGAAAGCAACATGAACGTCCTCATTAATTATCCATCCCCAAACAAATACATTTTCCAGTAGACAAAAAATTCCAAACTTTTGGACACATATTCATGGCCGGTTTTTGTTTGTTGTTTTTTTGTTTGAAGATGGATTGCTAGTGTCTGAGGCTTGTCGGATCCTTACACAAGGAGTTGATATTGGCAAGCTAGCTAGCTAATAAAGATTTAATTTGTTGTTTTGAGTGCTGGGCTTAGAGGAGATTGCAACTTGCATGGGCTTCTATTTCTGCACAATGCAAAACCAGAACCCCTTGTGCACCGTGACCTTAAGAACTCAAAAGAAACCTTTAGCAATCCATAATTAATATAGCAGTACTAAGTTGTATGAGATGTTAGACATAAATACGGGAGACTCACTTCTTTTTAAGAGAAAGAAGACATCAAAAGAGCACATTGTTAACCAATTAAAATATTATCAATCACACTAGAGTGCAAATATTCAAATACTAGCTAACTAGCTAACTGTTAAATGCATATAAGACAAGACTGCTCTAACAATTTGAAAAGGAACATCAGCAACCCATACCACATAACAAAAACATAGTGCAATTTGAATAAATGATCTGGTACCTTCAGCATTCTCATGAATGTTTTCCTCCTCTGCATGTGGTTCATCGGCATGGATCTCATTATCATTAATTTATGGGCCATTGGAACAGTTAGCACGAGATCTAGACGTTCTATTAGAAGCCATTAAAGCAACCTAAGAAACAAAAATATGAAGAGAAGGCATAATTGAAACTTGATAACAATGTTAATAGGAAGAGAGCTAATGCATATAAGAATAAACCTAACCTTGTTATCAAGTTTCAACAACTCTACTTCAAGATTGTAAAGTTCAAGCCTCACAAGAATGATGAAGTTACAATTTGGAATGCTAAATATTCTCTCTAGAATTTGTGGCATGCAATTAAAGATCATACTGTGACTTTGATGGTAAACAATACATGTGCTGGAATTCTCAGGAACTATCTCGATTCATTGGAAACTCTGCATTAAGTCCAGAACTCAATTATTCTGAGGAATTTAAAATTTCTAGGACTTTTGGGACAATTTTAAACCAACTTGCTACTCCTACTGTTCCAAAAAAGAAAAGAGAAGTTCCATTTGTTGTTACACTTTCATGTTTATCAAAATGTTGTTACTGTGACGCCCCCAAAATTAGGTATACATCACCCATCTTGGGTCGCCACTTACATGGTACAGAATTTAAATACAATTTATTAACATATCTGTCGTGTACAATACGACATAAACTGTGAGTTTAAATACAAATATCGCCTACTAGATATTATACAAACTCAAACAAAAGTCCTCATTACAATTATTATCACACTATTTCACGTAATAGTGAGGACTACTAATGCTATCTTCGACCATCACTCGCTTCCCCGACTCGTCCCATTTATATTCTCATTTCAAGAGAAGAAACAAGGAAAGAAAGGGTGAGCTCAACTAGCCCAAGAAGAAATATTATGACTAAGATAATGCAAAATAAATTATCAATAGTCTTCAACAATGTTAAACCGATAAAATATAATAAACATCAAGTTTAATCATAATGAATATCGCAATCCATTAAAAGAGTCAAGTAGAAAATAAAATCTACTATCTTTTATGATTTAAAAGGTTTTTCATCATCAAGTATAAATTTAGACTCACTTTTAATAAATAATCCACATCATCGAATCACCCCCGCACTACTACCAAGGATATTCTTTAGTATCACGATCACAATTATTCCTCGCACTACGCCAAGAATAGTTGTGTATTCATTAATGGTCATGATCATGCCAACAACTCGCCCATCAACGCACTACTACCAATCGAGGATTTTTTTTTTACCACATCATTTGTAACATTACTACCATGATTACAATCAATAATCCTCGGTCATAATCATACCAAGTCCATCCATGCTCTACAAAATATGTATGACTTTAAAAAATATAAAAATATGAGGATGATGACAATGATATAAGAATTCAATAAAACAAGTTCAAGAATTATTTTATCCAGAATTATTAACGTCCAAACTGTCAACACGATACTTTTTTAGAGTAAAATTCAAGAATGATCGTAAGAATATTTCCATGAAAAGATATCGATGAAACGCAAATATCAAGGATATTCTACTAATTTCATGGAGTATAGAAGTCAAAGTTTTAACCAACCGGGTATAATAAAGAATGGAATAACAAAAGAAATCACCATGCACGCGGTATTTTGACGCATGAGTTAGTTATTCCAATGTAATAATAATAATCTTAACCAAAGTCGTGAAATTCACACCGGGATGTTCCAACAGTAATAATAAAGATGGAACCAGATCCTGTAAAACACACAGATAGGATATTCCAATGTAATGATAAAGATTTTAACCAGTGTCCCAACAGATGTTCCAATGTATAATAATAAAATCTTAACCAGTCCTGTAAAAACACATGCATGATGTTCCAAATGTATAATAATAAAGATTTTAACCAGTCCTGTAAAACACATGCATGTGATGTTCCAATGTAATAATAGAAGAATGTCACCAAGTATAGGGTAATCACAGATACAAAGTTATTCCAATGTAATAATAAGCAATGGAATAACATAAGGATTTCACCAAGTATAGGTATATACCGCTGCGTACAAAGTTATGTATAGGGTATGCCACTTTTTACAAAGTTATTCCAATGTAATAATAATGAATGGAATAATGTAAGTTCTCTTCAAGAAGAAAAAAGAATAACACCCTTACCGTAAAAAGAATAATATATAAGTAATGAAGAAGTAGCTAATACTCTTCTTCTTTCTATAACTTTCTCTCTATAGCTTTCTCTCTATAATTTTCTCTCTGTAGTTTCAATGAATTGTAAGAAAATAATGAAGGAATGAGCTTCTATTTATAGGAAAATGGAATGCATAAGAATTAATCCATGAACTATCCGTATTGATTTACTTTAATCTGACGGTCCATATTTAAAGAAAAATCTTTAAATAAAATATAATATATTCTATTTATATAAAAACATTTTACTATGCAAACACTACTATGCAAAAACACTATGCATAATAAAAAATATAATATATTTTATTTATAAAATAACTTTAATAAAGTATTCTGCTTTTATATAAAAGATGTTTCGCTTTTATTACGTTAATAATACGAATAAAACAAAACGTCATTATCGCTATAATAATTCATATTATTAATCGACAATAATGGAATCAAACTATGTGACTTCTCACATAAGATCAATAATCAATACCGCGCTACTACTACGCAACCACACGACATCGTATTTTTTTACTACCGAGTAGTTCAACAAGATCAACCAGAAAACTTCCGCCGTTATTTCAATAAAATATTTTTGTCTTTTCTCAATCCGGCAAATAATTTCATTTGTGGGGTCCACCAATGATTGAGTCGTTGTATTTAATATTCCCTCGCTAAACCGAATATTCCCACCAATCGAATATAATATAACCACTTGTATACTTTGCAAAATTTATAAATATTACCCACAACTATAACATTATATCAAATTATTCCATAATATTCAAAAATAATATTTATAGAAAATTCATCTTTATTTATAAAAGTCGGGTCTTACAACCTCCCTTCTTATGAAATTTTCGCCCTCGAAATTAGGGTACGACTGGTATGTCAAGAGGTAAGGATACCTTGATTTCATTTCATTCTAACTCCCAAGTCATTTCCTCAACATCGTGGTTCCTCCACAAAACTTTGACTGAGGTATAACCTCGAGCGTAGAATATGTTCCTTCTTATCCAAAATTTGAACAGAACCTCTTCATACGCCAAATCTTCCGCTATTTCGTCTCGGCTTCTAACTCAATAATATGGTTCGGTCTTTCACATATTTACGTAATATGGATATGTGAAAAACGTTATGAACACGAGACATATTTGCGGTAGAAAGCGAGTCTATAGGCCACGCCCTACTCGATCGAGGATTAAAATGGACCGATGAATCGAGGATTAAGTTTCCTCTCTTTCCAAATCTTGTAACTCCTTTCCATGGAGCAACTTTTAACAACACACGATCTCCTATATCAAATTCCACGTCCCTTTCGATGAAGATCAAGATAACTCTTTTGTCGATTTTTGTGAGGTTTTTATACGTTGTTTGATCGTTTGAATCTTTTCCGTAGTCATACGCATCAACTCCGGTCCCCAACAACGTTGCTTCACCCACCTCATCCCAAAGATACCGAGAACGACACTTTCTTCCATACAACGCCTCGAATGGAGCCATGCCAATACTTGCTGATAACTAATCGTTGTCAGAGGGAAAACTCCACCAATGGTAAAACTTGTCCCAACTCCCTCAAATCAAGAACACGTAGTCTTAATAGATCTTCAAGAGTTTGAATAGTCCTCTCGATCGTCTGTCTGTCTCGAGGATGATATGCCGAAATAAATCGTAAGTCCGCGCTCATAGCTTTTTGCAAACTAACCCAAAATCTTGAAGTGAATCTTGGGTCTCGATCGTAAACTATGGATACCGCAGATACCATGCAGCCTTACAATCTCGCTTATGTATATACGAAGCAAGACGTTCAAGTGTATAAGTTTCTCGACGGTATGAAATGAGCAGACTTGGTCAATCTATCAACAATGACCCAAATCGCATCAACGCCTTGAGAAACCTTAGGAAGACCCAGAAACGAAATCCATGGTAATGTGCTCCCACTTCCATTCGAATTTCAAGTGGTTGCAATGGACCTTTTGGTACTTGATGCTCCGCTTAACTCGCTGACAAGTTAGACACCTTGAGATAAACAAATAGCTTCTCTCTCTTCATATCGCTTCCACCAAAATGTATGATTTAATATCATGATACATTTTGGTACTCCTGTGATGGATTGCAAATGGTGTGTCAGCGCCCCCATCATGATATTATACTTTAAATCGTGGTCGTTAGAACACAAAGTCCGGAGTCGACTCAAGTATTCCTTCTTCATCGATTCTTGCTTCCCAAGATAGCACCCTCTTTGACTTTCTTCCTCATACGATCGCCTCCAGTGTCCGTAGCTCGAAAGCTTTTTAACTTTATCGATTAAAGTTTGGTTCTACTCAGATATTCGCTATCATCACACGCGTCCCTCGAGTCTTTAACTCTATCTCCATCCTTTGCAAGTCACACAAAATGGGCCTTTTGTGTTTGATAATAACGCACTCAGATTTCAGCATACGATCTTCACTCAATGCATCGCCTACCACGCTCGCTTTTCCGTGATGGTATCGATGGTATGATCATAATCTTTCAATAGTTCAAGCCAACGCCGTTGTCGCATGTTGAGTTCCTTTTGAGTGAAGAAATATTTGAGGCTTTTACGATCCGTAAAGATCTCCACTTTCTCCCCATACAAGTAATGCCTCCAAATTTTAAGTGCAAAGATAATAAATGCTAACCTGCATCATGAGTAGGATAATTCCTCTCATATTCTTTGAGTTGTCACGCGGCATATAGCTATAACTTTTCCATGTTGCATAAGAACACATCCCAACCCTTTGCTCAAGCATCATCAGAGATGACAAATCCTCCGAGCCAAATGGTATTGTCGTAACAGTGCCGAAATAAGTCTCTTCGAAGTTCTTGAAAACTCTTCTCACATTCTTCGCTCCAACCGAACTTTGATCTTTTCGAGTCACCGAAGTCAATGGAGTAGCGATTCGAGAAAATCCTTCCACGAATCTCCGATAATAACCAAATAAAACCGAGAAAGCTACGACTTTCTATTATCGATTTAGGTTGTTCCCAAATTTGAATAGCTTCAATCTTTGCCGGGTCAATGATATTCCACGACTTGATACCACGCGCCCAAGGAATGCTACTTCTTCAAGCCGTAACTCGCATTTCTTCAACTCGCATAAAGCTTATATTCACGAAGCTTTTGGAGTGTCACCTCAAGTGTTGCTTTCATGATCTTCACGGCTTTTGGAATAAATAAGGATGTCATCAATAAAGACGACCACAAAGTGATCTAAATATTCCTTGAATACTTTGGTTCATCATATCCATGAAGGCAAAGAGAGCATTAGTCAATCCAAAGGACATGACTAGGAATTCATAATGCCCGCACTCGAGTTCCGGAAGCCGCCTTTGAATGTCACGGTTCTAATCTTCAATCGGTGATATCCTAACGAAGATCAATCTTTGAAAAGAATTTGGCTCCTTGCAATCGGGTCAAACAGTCATCAATACGTGGCAATGGATACCTATTTTTGATGGTGACATGATTCAACTCCCGATAATCAATACAAAGTCGCATACTCCCATCTTTCTTCTTCACGAAATAGAATGAGGAGCACCCCAAGGAGAAGTACTAGGACGAATAAAGCCAATGTCTAACAATTCCTGCATTGGGTCTTTAACTCCTCGAAGTTCAATAGAGCCATTCGATATGGGGCTTTGGAAATAGGTTTTGTACCGTGTTCAAGGTCGATACAAAATTCAATTTCACGCCCGGGGTAGGCCAGAAGTTCTTCGGAATACGTCAGAAATTTATTAACAATAGAAATATCGCTCAAAACCGATTTATTTTTGTTTAAATCATGATATGAGCTAAGAAAGCTTGACATCCATTTTTCAATAAACGAATAGCTTTATGGCTTGAGATGACCGTGATTGATTTTAATGGTTTGGTCGTTTGAATTCGCATAATAGGTTGATTAGGAATATGAAAGCTAACAACCTTACGAAAACAATCAATTTTTGCATGATAAGTAGTTAACCAATCAATCCCTAGAATCACGCCAAATGCAAGTATTTTTAATGAAATAAGATCGACAGTAATGTGAGGGTACCGATTTGAACCAAACAAGACTTATAAACAAAGGATGTAATGAAGGTTTCTCCCAACGGAGTTTCCACAGATAAGTCAAAGTCTAATTTCTCCTGAGTCAAATTTAATCGATGAGCGCAAGTAGGAGAAATAAAAGAATGGGTAGAACCCAGATCAAATAAAGTGTAGACTTCATTAGAGTTTATGATAAGCTTACCCGTGATGACCTCATTCGGGTTCTTTCGCTTCTCCGGGAGGTCACAACAAACGCCTCCCTCAGACTCATCGGTTTTTGACTTTTCCGGGACTACTTTGGTGCCTCCATCCTAGTTGAATTTGTCTTCTAGAACGACAAAAATCGAGCTAAGTGACCTTCTTCCACAATTATAACATGCTTTGACTGACATGGCACAGCTTCGGACCGATGTGTCCTCTTCTCCATTTGAAGCATATACGATAGGTGGTCTTTCTCCTTCCTTAACAACGGTCTTTGCCGACGCTCTTTCCATCATTGTTGAATCTCCGCTTTTGAAATGTCCATTCTTATTGTTTTGGCCTCGATTACCACCGGCGGGTTACCATATCCGCCCGTTGATTCCTCCACGCTTGTTGTCACCGCTTGATGACTACTCTCGCCGGTATTATAACTTTCTTACCGCTTCTTTTTAGTCAAGGCTTGACTCGCTATCGCGCTACCCACTAATCGAGCCCTATTTACAACATCCGAATACAAACACAGCTTTACGAGAAATAAGATGTCGACGATTCCGACTTCAAACCTCTTAAAAACATTCGCGCATTCTCTCTTCATTATCCACCAAGTGGGACGAACCGTGATAACTCCGCAAATTTTGCCTCGTATCATGCGACACCTGGCCATATTGTTTTGTTCCAACTTGATAAACTCCACCTCCTTCATGTGGCGAATACTTTCGTGAAAGTATTTGTCGTTGAATGCCTCGAACTTCTCCCAAGATATCTTCAAGACAAAGAAAGTTGAGTACGCTTTTACCGATTCCCACCAAGAATCCGCCTCTCCGCAAGCAACATAAAGGCTGTAAGGGAACCTTTTGCTCCTCGAGCATCCCAAGACATCAAATATCTTGGTAATCTGCTTTATCCATGCTTCCGCCAAAGTGGTTTTGCTCTCCTTAAAACTCCGGTGGTCCCAGCTCCTTGAATTGTTTAATGGTGACCGCCTCGAGAGTTTTCCGTGTTTCCACCTACGTTTGGCAGAGTCGCTCGCTCATTGCAGATAAATTGCATAAAGCCTCCTAACATTTGATCATTCATCATTTGGTCAAGTTGTTGTTTGTATGAGGATTGTCGCCTCCCCGATGCACATTATCCTCGATTATCGATATGTGGTGAATCAACGATCGCTCAGGCTCCATCATATTCTCAACATTCTCGGATGTCATTTTCAGACATCGCCACAAAACAAAAGATTAATCGACATTTAACAATTATCTTTATATTCTCGACCGACCAATAAAATAGCACATAAAAACTTAGTAGGTCATACTAAATAAGGTATTCTGCCTCCCTCCTAGTACTTTTCTCACATCTTAGCCGTGATCATATCCCTTAGCTTTGATACTAACCGTGACGCCCCCAAAATTAGGTATACATCACCCATCTTGGGTCGCCACTTACATGGTACGTAATTTAAATACAACTTATTAATATAATCGTCGTATACAATACGACATAAAATCGTGAGTTTAAATACAAATATCGTCTACTAGATATTATACAAACTCAAAAAAAGTCCTCATTACAATTATTATCACACTATTTCACGTAATAGTGAGGACTACTAATGCTATCTTCAGACCATCACTGCTTCCCGACTCGTCTCAAATATATTCTCATTTCAAGAGAACAAAGGAAAGAAAGGGTGAGCTCAACTAGCCCAAAGAAGAAATATTATGACTAAGATAATGCAAAATAAATTATCAATAGTCTTCAACAATGTTAAACCGATAAAATACAATAAACAACAAGTTTAATCAAGCAATGAATATGCAATCCATTAAAAGAGTCAAGTAGAAAATAAAATCTACTATCTTTTATGATTTTAAAAGGTTTTTCATCATCATTATAGCCGAGACTCACTTTAATAAATAATCCACATCATCGAATCACCCCGCACTACTACCAAGGATATTCTTTAAGATCACGATCACAATTATTCTCGCACTACGCCAAGAATAGTCAGTGTATTCATTAATGGTCATGATCATGCCAACAATCGTTCATCAATGCACTACTACTAATCGAGGATTTTTTTTTTACCACATCATTTGTAACATTACTACCATGATTACAATCGGTAATCCTCGGTCATAATCATACCAAGTCCATCCATGCTCTACAAAAGCCATGTATGACTTTAAAAAATATAAAAACGAGGATGATGACAATGATATAAGAATTCAATAAAACAAGTTCAAGAATTATTTTATCCAGAATTTTTAACGTCCAAACTGTCACAATGATACTACTTTTTAGAGTAAAATTCAAGAATGATCGTAAGAATATTTCCATGAAAGATATCGGATGAAACGCAAATATCAAGGATATTCTACTAATTTCATGGAGTATAAGTCAAAGTTTTAAACTAACCGGGTATAATAAAGAATGGAATAACAAAAGAAATCACCATGCATGCAAGATTGCATGTACAAAGTTATTCCAATGTAATAATAATAATCGAACCAAAGTCGTGAAATTCACATCACAGATGATGTTCCAATGTAATAATAAAGATGGAACTGCATCCTGTAAAACACACGATAGGATATTCCAATGTAATGATAAAGATTTTAACCAGTCCTGTGTAAAACACATGAATGTGATGTTCCAAATGTAATAATAATAAAAATTTTAACCAGTCCTGTAAAACACATGCATGTGATGTTCCAATGTAATAATAATAAAGATTTTAACCAGTCCTGTGTAAAACACATGACATGTGATGTTCCAATGTAATAATAAAGAATGTCACCAAGTATAGGGTGGAATCACGATACAAAGTTATTCCAACAGTAATAATAAGCAATGGAATAACATAAGGATTTCACCAAGTATAGGTATACTGCAGCGATACAAAGTTATGTATAGGTATACCACTTTTACAAAAGTTATTCCAATGTAATAATAATGAATGGAATAATGTAAGTTCTTCTTGAAGAAGAAAGAATAACACCCTCACCGTAAAAAAAATAATATTCCCTACCTGTAGAGAACCGAATACTCTTCTTCTTTATATAACTTTCTCTCTTAGCTTCTCTCTATAATTCTCTCTGTAGTTTCAATGAATTCGTAAGAAAATAATGAAGGAATGAGCTTCTATTTATAGGAAAATGGAATGCATAGTAATTAATCCATGAACTATCCGTATTGATTTACTTTAATCTGACTATCCATATTTAAAGAAAAATCTTTTAAATAAAATATAATATATTCTATTTATATAAAAACATTTTACTATGCAAACACTATGCAAAACACTATAAAAAACACTAATACTACGATAATAAAATATAATATATTTTATTTATAAAATAACTTTAATAAAGTATTCTGCTTATATAAAAGATGTTTCGCTTTTATTACGTTAATAATACTAATAAAACAAAACGTCATTATCGCTATAATAATTCATATTATTAATCGATAATAATGGAATCAAACTAAGTGACTTCTCACATAAGCATCAATAATCAATACCGTAAAGCTACTATGCAACCACACGACATCGCATTTTTTACTACCGAGTAGTTCAACAAGATCAACCAGTAAAACTTCCGCCGTTATTTCAATAAAATATTTTTGTCTTTTTCTCAATCCGACAATAATTTCGCTGTAGGTCCACCAATGATTGAGTCATTGTATTTAATATTCCCTCGCTAAACCGAATATTCCCCGACCAATCGAATATAATATAACCACTTGATACTTTGCAAAATTTATAAATATTACCCACAACTATAACATTATATCAAATTATTCCATAATATTCAAAAATAATATTTATAGAAAATTCATCTTTATTTATAAAAAGCTGGGTCTTACAGCTACACTTGAAGACTTGTGTCATTTAAATTTTATACAATAGTTGCTTATGCGAAAATTTACAGCATCAGTTGCTTCCCATCAAATTTAATTGGTAGCTGCTACCAATGTCATATGAATATGACATTGAACCTGAACCACAGTGGCTCACAAAACACCCCACAGAAGGGTGTCCCAAAATTAGTAAATTTAGGGCTTATTAGAGGGAGGAGAGAAATAGAGGAAATCATAACAACTAAGGGGTAAATAAAATTGAAAACCTAAATAATGAAATTATACCTGCTCAAACAGCCAGTAAAAATGATGCTTCAAGCCGGACGGCGAACATGAGATGCAGAGTGACTGAGATGGACAGTCCGAATGCTGAAGATGTTGATCGAGTGATTGAGATGGATAGTCCGAATGCTGAACATGTTGATCGAGTGACTGAGATGTTAATCGACTGATTGAGATGTTGATTTGGGGAAAGAACAGGAGATTTGTGACTGATAAAATGCCCCCTTTAACCCTCGACTATCTACGCCTCCCTTATGAGTTATGACCCTCGTTAAAATCCCCAAAAAAAAAATTCCTATACCGACAGCCAAACTGTGACCCTCGTAATAGACTACCATCAGAGGCCTATACTGACGATCAGACTTAGACCGTCGCTATATACATATATAGCGACGGTTCCGCCCCGACCGTCGTTATAGATTGATTTTCTAGTAGTGTTAGTTCTCAAATCTTAAACCCTCATCACTGGTATCGTGTGCGTGTGTGTTCAACATCTATGATAACTGATACGGACTCAAATTCAATACATAAGAAATTTTTTAAAAGGACTCATCCAGTGCAAACTTAAAAATTCCAAAAATAGGCACATTCCAACTAAAACTAAGCAATACCAACTTCAAGGGTTCATGCAGGGTACTTATACTTCTTTTATCTCTCTTTTTTTCCCACGGGGGCTTTTTGCTCTTTTCCCGTTTTTTTTTAGATATATGGTTGGTGAGTGCGTTTTACGCTCCATCTCAAGCTTGTGTTTATGGGGAGTATTTCTCCTCAACCCACCACAAGACTCAGCTTATTTCATTTTTTTCTTTTCTTGAAGCTTATACACCCTACGTTTCCCCCCCCCCCCCCCCCAAAAAAAAAAAAAAACTTAAGTTCTTGCCTAATTTGCTATCTTCACTGCCTATCCTTATCGTTTTCACATTTACCCTAGCATTATCCGTTAGAAACTATTTATGTATCAATTTGAACTGACCAGTCAACAAAGACGTTATTACCGTGCTAACCTTTTTGTATACCAGTTTCAAAGAAGCGCAAGATTCTATTCATAACAGAAATTATATCACACTTCTAATAATCAATATTGTATTGGTTAACTTATTCTCACTCTCAACACTAGCCCACAAATCACATGAACTTCAACATTGTTGGACATATGCAAACACAATATCTAACTAATTTTTTTTTATTATTTATTTCATTTTTTTTTAACAAAATGCACTATTTACAAAACTAAAAACAATGCAATGACAACAATAACCTAAGCTACTATGTATGCACCTAAGTTATCATGCAATTCTTCCTAAATAACTATATAACACTTGAATTTAAAATGACAAAATTTAAACCTAAATACTACATATGCATGCAAACATGAATTTAACTCCCCCAAACTTAAGTAATACAATGTCCTCATTGGATGAATAATCAAAATTAAGTACGTGAGGACTTCTCTGCTATCGCTTAAGTCTGAGGAGGTGGTGGTTGAACTTCCTCGTCTGAGTCACTAGGTGGAAACCTCGGTAGTGGCATCGGCTGCTGATATGGAAATTGCGCAGCTGGATTGAAACTCTGAAGTGTCATGTTGAGTGAAGCGAATGACGCGTTCATAGCATCAAACATGTGGTCTTGCCTCACTGCGAGTCGCTGCATCTCCTGACGTGCTACCCTGTTATGTGCATCCATTTGATGTTGAAAGTCAAGGAACTGAGAACTGGATAGTGCCTCGGTCTGTGGTACCTGCTCAGTTCCTTGATCTCTCATAGCATCATCCTCATCCTCCGAAGTATCTTCAGCGTCAACTTCGTCCTCCGAAGCAGGTGGAAATATGAAACCCAGTCCTCAAGGATGGGAATCGCCCCCGACCCATACTGAATATCGTGATATCATTCTGGAGTCTAGCAACGCAAGTGGCATCTGTGTGGGCTCATCGTCAGACCATCTCACACCTGCTTGGCGACACAACCCACATATAAGTGATGGGTGTGGCAAGCTGCCCGAAAAGTTTCCACGTAAGCATCGGCGGATGGAGAAGCAAATAATAGCCCCGATGTCAATGAGAAAGTCTTGCACAATCGCGTATAGCAGTAACGCCTTCTCTTTTGTCACGTCTGAGGTGTGTTGAGATGGATACAATTTAGCACATAGAAATGCATACCAAATTTTGCCATATCGACTTAGATCTTTGCTATGGAACATTGTGCCTCCTTTTCGACCTTTGATCCATGTTATGCCTGGCTTAGTCATTTCCTTAAGTATTTCCTCATAGTCCGGATCAAAATCACGTAGTTGGGCATACTGGCATTGTCGAGGCATCCGCAGCTGATAATAGGTGTTTATGGCATCAGCATTGAACGGGACCAAGCGACCCCACACAAAAGCGTTGAATGGGGCTTTGTCCTCGGCGTTAGTATAAAACTCCTTGACTATGTTGACCACGGCGGGTTCCGACTCTTGGGTGAATTTATTCCACCCCTTCTGATAAATTTGAGGCATCATCTCCCCATCAACGGGATCCGGTGCCAACCCCAGCTCCAGTGTAAGGGCTTTTGTCATCATATACTCATACCGAGTGGCGGCAACGGCACTCATAAATTTTCGGCGATCAAAGGTGTGTGTCAGTTGTACGGATCGTGAACTCTCTCCCCTTTGGCGTTTAGATGTTGGTTGCAAAGTCATTGTGCTCTCTAGTGCGAGTATCACAGTATCTTTCCCCCCCCCCAACTTTGGTTCACATAAAATACCGAACACTTGGTGGGCACAGTATTTTCTTTCCCCAAACTAGGTGATTTCTATGGCAATTCTGGTGATAGAAGATGAAGATGAAGTAGACGTATGCTCTAAATTTACCCCAATAACTTGCTGAATTCGTAGCCCTTTTGTAGAAGGAGTGGAGAAGTATGTGGTAGGGTTTATATAGAGGTGGTGTGGGGGAGGGAAATAGTAATAGAGGGGTGATTGGGTGAAGTAGTGGATTAATGGATTGGAGTTGTGGGGATGAGTAATGGAATAGTGGCCGGATTGGATGGAAATATTCGTGGGTGAGAAGTAGTGGTGTAAGGATGTTGGAGGTTGTGGTTGTAATGGAGGTTTAAAGAGAGTAGGGGATAGTAGTGGTGTAACTGTCGAATTTGAAGTGCCCAGGTTCAATGATCCCCGCCCCTGTGGGGGGTGTAGTTCATTTTGGGACTGCCCCGGTGGGCATGCCCACTGTAAGTTGCCCACTTTTCTTCTCTTTCTTTCATGTTGTGCCACTAAAATTTATTTTTCCCATCCTGCAAGCCATGAAACATTACAGTTATTCGATTGTTGATAAATTTGAGCATGTGATAAGTGATATTTTTACTCACTTATTGTATATTAATCCATGCGAAGTGTGCCCACCTTGAGTACATTTCATTGTGTTTTAATCGCATTTCACGTTATTTTGCATTTCATATACTTAAAACTCCTTTTAGTGAATAAGTGCAGGAATCGGCGTTATTTTGTTGGAAATTGAGGCATCGGTGAGCGTATGTGTGTAGGCTAGTGGAAAGGCGAGGATGTGCACGGCATGGGAGCATAATGAGGCATGGAAATCAAGCAAGCAAGAGGTTAAGGCATGAGAAAACAAGTAGTAGCAGCAGCAAAGCATAAACCAGACTCGGGATTTGCAGGAAACACGCCGCGCGACCGCGCGGCAATACAAAGGCAGGCTCGCGCGTCCGCGTGAGTGCAAGGCTGGACATAAGGAGTATTCTATAAGTCGTTACCATGAGGCAAGGACCGCCATACCAGAAGAGACCCAGTAGCCCACTAGGCAGGAGCGCGTGACCGCGCGTTAAGACGTCTGGAGGCACTGAGCATACTATAAGTCTTGCGGTACCGAGAGATGATATATACTAGAGTCACAGCGTCTTGATGTTGTAATTTGTTTTATTTTTAATTAAGCAAATTTGATGATGTGTAATTGGTATAAAACGATTCTGACGTGTGTCAGAGAGTGGACTTGACATTATTTTACGTATTTTCATATTAGAATTAGGGTTAACACAGTGGGGGGAGATCCCAACGGAGAACGAAGCATGACATTTTATTCTCTTCTTCTTCTTGAGTTCTTAACCATTGTGGATTTTTATTATTATTGAATGGAATTCTTTAGGGTTTTCATAGTTAATCATTGATTACTATTCAGCGTTTGGGTTTGATTGTTCTCTACTTCTTACTCTTATTTACTTGATTATTGATCATGTTTAGTCTTGATCCCATAATGACGTTTGGTTCCGCCATGAACTAAACTCCATTATGGGATTCTAACGGATTTTAATATATAGTTTGGTTGCGCATCTAAGTGTTAGATTTGTTTTGAATATCATTAGGTTATCTATCATGGTTGGTTTATATGTATGAATGACTGATAATCTTCATGTTAGTATTTGTATGGAATTGGAAATGAACATATGAATATGGATGAAATCACGATAGCATGCGAATATGGAGCTAGAGTAAGTCTTGCATATTTTGTGAAACAGATAGGAATATACTGTTTTACCGTATGAGCTAGAGTAAGGGTTGTGCTTAAAATCAATAGGATTGCAATTGCGCATAGGAATATGGTAATTGTGGTGTAATTGGTGATTACATGGATTCTAACATCTGTAAATGATATGTGAGTTGGTTATAGTGCATTGGAAAATGGTTATAACTCGCTTTTAAGCCCTTGGCTATTATCCTGTGATATGTAAACGCTTCTTGCATGACATATGGCGATTGAATGAAATATCGAATGAAGTTAGGATCCCATTGTTTCCACATCATATTTAATTCGTTTATATTCTTATTTGTAGTTGGTAATTATAATTTATTCAAATCGACAATTTAGTCTAAAGTCTTAGCATTTAAATATAGTGAGTGATTAATGCATAGTAGTCTAAGTTAACAACTTTCTCTGTGGGATCGATACTTTACTTACTCTGTATTACTTGTTGACCCGTGTATACTTGCATGAGTTAGAGCTCTTTTATAAGAACTATAAAAGAGGCAACAGCATGCTTGAGAGACTAACAAGACTTTTATTATATATTACCTACCTAATAACTTAATAAAAACTATATTCTAACAATTATGAATAAAAATACAAAAAATAAATGAAAGGTTGGGTTGCCTCCCAATTAGCGCTTGATTTTAAGTCGTTCAGCCTGACTACTTCATGTTTCACTGTGTATCGGTGAGGGTAATGTTGACAACATCCCAGTTTGAATCGCCACCCCAGTAATGCTTAATCCGTTGACCATTGACCTTGAACGTCTCTAATGGATTACGACTGTAGAGTTCGATGGCGCCATGTGGGAAAACGGGTTTGATAGTGAATGGTCCCGACCACCTCGACTTAAGCTTGCCTGGGAACAACCTCAATCGTGAGTTAAACAGCAGTACTGATTGCCTCAGCTCGAACGTTCGGTGCATGATCTTCTTGTCGTGCCATTCCTTGACTTTTTCCTTGTATAATTTAGCGTTCTCGTATGCATGAACTCAGAATTCATCGAGCTCATTTAGTTGGAGTAGCCTCTTTTCTCCCACATCAGCTTGATCAAAGTTTAATTTTTGAATTCTCCAGGAGGCCTTGTGTTGTAGCTCCATATGTAGGTGACACGCTTTCCTGTATAGTAATTGGTATAGTGACATACCAATCGGAGTTTTATACACCGTCCGATAAGCCCATAGTGCATCATCCAACCGGAGAGACCAATCCTTTCGATTTGGATTCACTACTTTTTCCAGAATTCTCTTCACCTCCCTGTTCGAAACCTCTGCTTACCCACTTGTTTGGGGATGAAATGCAGTAGCGACCTTGTGGTTGACCCCATACTTTGCCAAAAGAGCTGTAAACGATTTGTTACAGAAGTGACTACCTTCATCACTTATAATGGCTCTCGGCGTGCCGAACCTCATAAAAATATTTTTTTGCAAGAATTTGAGAACCACCTTGGCATCGTTAGTCGGCATTGCTACTGCTTCAACCCACTTCAACACATAGTCCACCGCAAGCAGAATGTTGTGATTGGAAAATGAAGAGGGAAATGACCCCATGAAATCAATGCCCCATACATCAAAAATTTCAACTTCTAGAATTGTTTGTTGGGGCATCTCATTCCTTTTCGATATTTTACCTACCCTTTGACATCTATCACATGTTTTCACAAATTGGTGGGCGTCTTTGAACAATGTCGGCCAATAAAACCCGGCTTGAAGCACTTTTGCCGCCGTACGCTCACTCCCATAATGTCCCCCATATGCCGATGAGTGGCATTCTTGTATTATGTTATGCACTTCGCTGTAGGGGATACACCTTCTAATCATCTTGTCGACGCACTATTTGAATAAATAAGGCTCATCCCACATATACCACTTGACGTCATGAAGAAACTTCTTTTTTTGTTGTCGTGTACGATCAGGGGGAAGCATGTTGCTCACTAGATAATTCGCGAAATCAGCATACCATGGAAATTCTACATTTAACCCAAACAGTTGCTCATCCGGGAATGACTCGTTGATTGCACATCTATCTTCTTCCTTTTTATTCGGATTTTCAAGCCTCGATAAATGGTCGGCAACTTGATTCTCCGTACCCTTCCTATCTTTTATTTCCAAATTGAATTCTTGGAGAAGGAGAATTAAGGCGTGGTTTAGCATCTTTTTTCGCAATTAAATACCGAATAGCCGAATGATCCGTGTAGACTATCACCTTAGCCCCGATCAAGTATGCCCGGAACTTGTCAAACGCATACACCACTGCAAGAAATTCCTTTTCTGTAGTTGTATAGTTCATTTGAGTCTCCGTGAGCGTTTTGCTTGCATAATATATGGTGTGAAATACATTCTCTCGGCGTTGTCCCAAAATAGCCCCAACTGCGTAGTCGATGGCATCACACATCAGCTCGAACGACATATTCCAATCCGGTGCAACGATCACGGGAGTTGTAGTTAACTTCTTCTTCAATAACTCGAAAGCCGACTTACATTCCTCATCAAAAAGAAACACAGAGTCCTTCTCTAAAAAGATCGCATGAAAGGTTTTGCCACTTTAGAAAGTCCTTTATGAATCTTCAGTAGAACCAAAGATGTCCCAAAAAAACTTCTAATTCCCTTCACTGAGTTTGGTGGAGGCAGTTTCTCGATTGTTTCCAACTTAGCCTTGTCGACCTCCAGTCCGTGAGCCGATACCTTGTGTCCCAAAATTATGCCCTCCTCAACCATGAAGTGGCATTTTTCCTAGTTAAGTACAAGGTTTGTATCTTCGCAGCGTTGTAACACCATTACCAAATTTCCTAGGCAAGTATCAAAATTGTCTCCATAGACAGAAAAGTTGTCCATGAAGACTTCTACGTTTTTCTCCACCATGTCTAAGAAAATGACCATCATACACCGTTGAAAGGTAGCAGGTGCATTACAAAACCAGAATGACATTCTCCAAAACGCGAATGTGCCGTAAGGGCACGTAAATGTAGTCTTATCTTGATCCTCAGGAGCGATGGCGATCTGGTTATAACCCGAGTATCCATCCAATAAACAGTAGTAGTCATGTCCCGCCAATCTGTCCAACATTTGATCGATAAAGGGTAGCGGAAAATGATCTTTTCTGGTTGCCTTATTCAACTTCCTATAATCGATGCACACCCTCCAACCTGTCACTGTTCTTGTAGAAATTAACTCGTTATCATCATTCTGTACTACGGTCATTTCCCCCTTTTTCCATTCATAACGAACCGGACTAACCCACTTACTGTAGGAAATAGGGTAGATGATATCGGCATCTAACAATTTCAGAATTTCATTCTTTACCACTTCCTTCATAATTGGGTTAAGTCGTCGTTGTTGCTCCATCGTCGATTTTGCATCATCTTCCATCAGAATCTTGTGCATGCAAAATGAAGGGCTGATTCCCTTGATATATGCGATCGTCCACCCTATCGTTGCTTTATGTTCCCTAAGCACCCGCAGCAACTTTTCTTCCTGTAAATCGTTAAGTGCAGCAGAAATAATCACAGGTAAAGAATTTGAATTGCCTAAATACTCATACCTGAGATGTTTAGGGAGTGGCTTGACTTCCAGAGTTGGTGGCTCCTTCAATGATGGTTTCAATTTTTTCATGGCTATCTCCTCCGTGTGTAGTAGTTCAAATAGTGTTTTGAATCGGCTAACTCATGGCAATGAATCTAACATCTGTAAGTAGTCCACAAATTTCAGGTCATCAAACTCTTCATCCCCCAATAATGTTGTCTTTAAAAGATAGTTGACCAGACTCTTTCCCATGTCTTCGTTGACTATTTGATCAATGATTTCCATCCAAAAACACTCTTCTTCATCCGTGGGAAATTTCATGGCTTTGAAAACGTTAAACTTAACTTCTTGATCTTGGACCCTCATCGTTAGTTCACCTTTTTGTATGTCAATGAGTGTCCTACCCGTCGCCAAGAAAGGTCTCCCTAGGATAATCGGGATGTTCTGATCCTCCTCAAAATCCAGAATAATAAAGTCCGCGGGGAATATAAACTTATCAACTTTGACCAATATGTCTTCCACAATGCCTCTCGGATACGTGACTGACCTATCCGCCAACTATAACGAGATGTTCGTAGGCTTTGGAGCTGGCAAACCCAATTCTGTGTATACTGATAACGACATAAGGTTCACACTCGCACCTAAATCACATAAGCATTTATTGAAAGTCGTATTCCCGATCGTGCATGGAATGGTGAAACTCCCCCGATCTTTCAACTTGGGTGGTAACTTTTGCTGTAATACCGCGCTACACTCCTCTGTTAGTGCCACTATCTCAAAATCTTCTAACTTCTTCTTTCTGGACAGAATCCCTTTCATGAATTTTGTATAGCTCGGCATTTGCTCTAGGGCTTCTGTGAATGGGATGTTAATCTGCAATTTCTTAAATACTTCCAAGAATTTTGCAAATTGCTTGTCTAATTTTTGGTTTTGAACTCTTTCTTTGAAATGTGATTGGAGGGTACACAACCGGCTTTGTCATCTAACTTTGTTTTCTCAAATTGCGTCTTCTCACCCTGTTTTTCTGCAACCACCTTGTTGTCATTACTCTTATCATCAGAGACAGCTGAATTTTCTGCATCTTTCCCATCCAACTATTTTCCACTCCTCAAGGTGATTGCTTGACACTGTTCATAATTTCCCTTTGGATTTCTTTCGGTGTCACTCGGTAGGGTCCCTTGTGGTCTATTGTTCAATGATAAAGCAATTTGTCCCATCTAGTTTTCTAAATTCTTGATGGCCATTTCTTGTGAGTTCATTACCAATTCTTGTGATTTCATTGTCATTGCTTGATTCTTCATAGCTACCTCATTACTCGTTATATACTTTGATATCAATTCCTCTAAATCTGATTTCCTCTCTTGACGTTGAACTAGTTGTTGTTGATTTTGAAACCCTGGGGGATACGATGCTCGTGGAGCTTGCTGATTTTGATTATTATTCCACGACTGATTCAGATTATTCTTATTCCCCTGATTATATGCATTCTGATATGTATTCTAAGGAATTCTGTTGTAGCTACTCATGAATTGTACCGACTCTGGGTTGATTACGCATTGATCCATCGAATGTTCCCTCGCGCACAACTCATAAATAACTGCAACTTGTTGTGTCTGTCCCCCTGACCAAACGTCGAACTTCTTAAAGAGTGCTTAAATATGTGCCGTTATTGCCGTCATTTCATCTAACTCTAACACTCCAGCGACCGTAGGTTATGTCATTCTTGTCGTGGGCCACTGGTAGTTGTTATCCATCATCGTCTCTATCAACTGGTATGCCTTCTCATAAGTCTTTGCCATAAACGTTCCCCCCGATGTTGCATCAATACTCGTTCTGAGATTCCCATATAGTCCGTTGTAAAATGTATTCATCTGCAACCATTTGGGCAATCCGTGATGTGGGCATTTTCTGAGCAATTCTTTGTATCTCTCCCACGCCTCATACATTAACTCCCCGTGTTGCTGATCAAACATGGTAATCTCGTTCCTCATCTTTGCATTTTTTTGCCGGCGGGAAGAATTTTGCTAGGAATTTCTGAGCCAAGTCCTCCCATGTCGTTATCGAACCCGCTGGTAGAGAGTGTAACCAACACTTCGCCTTGTCCCGCAGAATGAATGGGAACAAGCGAAGTCTAACTGCCTCATCTAACACCCCATTATACTTGAAAGTGTCGCAGATTTCCAGAAAACTGATTAAATGCTCATTAGGATCGTCATTTGCCATTCCCCCAAACTGCACTGAATTCTGCATCATTTGAATTATCCCAGGCTTGATTTCGAAAGTATTCGCAGCGATTGCAGTTCGGTGATACTTGGATCGCAGCTCGATCACCTTAGGTGTTGCAAAATCCCTCAACGCTTTTTGGTCTTCGGCAGCCATTGCTTCTTCCTTATCAGAGTTTTCGAATTCGTCCCTTGTTTCATTGATCCACTTACTTAACTTCTAAAACCTTCTCTCAATATCGTCCTCAAAAAGAAGCAAGTTTGGATTTTTGGATCGAGTTTGCATAAACTAATGTCAAAAATCTGAAATAAGAAGAACAAAACAAAACAAAAAGTGTTTAAGTAAAACTGGACTAATTATACTGATATTGTAAAAATATTAAAATCTAAACTAAATTATCCCCGGCAACGGCGCCAAAAACTTGTTGGGTAAAATCTATATATGCAAAACACGCAAGTATACGTGGTCAACAAGTAATATAATAATGAATAAAGTATCGTTCCCACTGAGATAAATTAGCAAGAAATTTAACTTTACAATTATCAATTTCCTATTAATCCTAATTCTATTAAACTATTCAATTCAATGGTTTAAAATTATAGAAAATAAATTAATAAATAAATAAACTATCACAAAACACCCACAAATATCAAAATTCAGAATTTTAAACAATTGATGGAGAATTAGACTTATGATTTCACCCTAAGCTTCACTCTGATTTCTACACCTTTATTCCAATTCAATTCACTATCCCATTTTATTAATCAAGAACACGAATGTAGTACTGGCCACCTCTCGATGCACTAATATCGTATTAACTTAAATCCACAATTTAGATAGAAACAAGTTAAACACCTTAATCAACCAACTCACTATATCTTTATGTGAACTGAAATTAAAGAAGGTTTAAGATTAAGTTCTCTATCCGATTACATGTGATGTCAATCATATCTCTACCTTAACATAAATCAAGAATCTGCTATTCACAAAATTCATGAACACATGCTATATTAACTAAGTCTAGATTCGAATATCCTCTCTCAATTCCATACAAATCCACAAAGAACTATTGATCAAGCAATTCATAAATTCACGCTCAAATTAATATAGATAAATTGAAAATACTTTATTGAACTGGAAATCAAAGCTACAAAATCATTGTTTCACCTAAGGATCCATCACAAGCCTAAAAAGCGAATTAGTTCATAATAAATGAAATAAAAACTGAATAATTCCAAGGAAACATCCTTCCAATTACAAATATAAAACTAAGATGAAGAATAATGCGAAACCACCCTTCACGTAGCCTTAATCTGCAATCGTCGGGAAATTCTCTTCAAAACACTCCTCCAAAGCTTGCTATCAATTTCTGGAAATAATCTTCGTGATATGCCTTATGTGATGCTTTATTTGTTGTTTGTAATGCAATATATATATCCCCTTATGTTCTGGCCAAAGTCCCTTGCTTATTAGAGTCCACTCGCCATCCAAATACTAAACTTCATGTCTCAGCACAATCCAAAATCAAACAGGAGAGTTCACTGATCGAGACCCCCCTCACCGGCGGGGGTACATGGCTAATATGAGCCCGCCCCGGCGGGCATGCCCACTGCTAATTTCCACAAAAAGTTGCAGAGTAAATTTTTCCTTTCCTTCACGAATTCGTCCCGAAATGATCCTAATTGACTCCAAATCTTGTTAAATGCTACAACAACCACCCTACACATAAAAGAACACAAAACAAATAAAAACAAATATGAAAATAAGAAAATAGCAAACAATTAAGCGTGAAATGAACAATGATTCGTGGATATGAAATCCACTTATCAGTAGTCTATACTTACATGCCTGATTGTTTGATTGTATGTTTATCATCGGATTATCTATTATGATTGAGTGTAGTGTATGAATGATTAATCACCATTCATCTTATATATTCATATGGATTTGAAAAATGAATTATGAGTATGGTTATAATCATAATAGCGTACGTTTATGAGGCTGAGTTGTTTAGCTTTGTAATTTGTGAACCGGATAGAAATATATTGGTTCACCGTGCATAGTTTTGTAAGAGCATGTGCTTTAATTCATTATTGCTGCAATTTCACATAGATATATAGTGATTTTGGTAATAATGTTGATTTCAAGATTTCTATCATATATGGAGGTTATGTAAATAGGTCATAAGTCATTAAAAGATGGTTATGTCTACTTTTATGCATGTGGCTAATTTTCCATGATGAATATATAAGCTTACATGATGATATTAGTTAGATGAAGTATTAAATAAAGTTAGAATCTCATTATTTCCAAATTCGATTACATTAAGTTAGTATTGTGTTTCTAATTATTAATTAAGTTTAGAATTAATTATAATTGTGAAATATTCATTTAAGCATATAAAAATAGTGAAATAATTGATGTATGATAATTAAGTTTTAAAACTTTTCTCCGTGGATCGATACTTTCTTATTCTGTACTACTTGTTAACCCATGTATGCTTGCATGAGTTCTTTTGTTAAGACTAAAAAGGAGGCAACATGTTGCCTCCTCCAGTCTTTGATTCGCTTATCAGATGTGCCATTGGATCTACTTAAGTTTTGTGGGCTATTTGATAGAACCTGCTCTGATACCAATTGTTAGTTCCCGGAGGCACAATAGTTATCTAAAAGGGGGGTTGAATAGATATTTTAATTTCTTTTCGAAATACTTTGTTAGTTTTGTTAATGATTCAAACACAACGGAATTAAGATTTGTGTGTTCTCCCTTTTAGATGTAGTGAGTTAATGGGAGTGAAGCAGTTATAGCAATTATAATAGTTATAGCAGTTATAGTAAAAGTGTAAGAGACACGATGATTTTAAGTGGTTCAGAGCACTTAAAGCTCCTATTCCACTCTTCTACTCCTCGAGTAGGAAATCCACTAAGGATATCTTTACACTTTCTGAATCTCACAGATTCCTTCAAGACCAGCAGTCTTGGCACTTCTCAGTTCACTTTTGAACTCTTCAAGTCCAGCAGACTTGGTTCTTCATAGTTCACTTAGAACTCTTCAAGTCCTTCTGACTCGGAACTTCTTACTTCACTTGATAGTAGTTGATGAGTTCTTGAATGGTGTTACTCAGTTGTCATTAAGCTCTTGTTCGAAAGAACTGAGTAGCAAAGCAAGATTTCTCTTTTTCAGATCGTAGAGTTGAGCGTTGAGTGTTCTTCAGCGTTTTGTTCCATGCTTGCTTAGATCTATCATCTGCTAATGTTTTGCGTATATTAGGTCTTTGAAATGTATCCGTTAAAGACATCCGTTGAAGCATTAAATGCATTTGACATTTCTGAGCTTTGATGGAGACTTTCTGCACATCTTTTGATTTGTAGTCTGGCCCACTGACACAGCAGATTGCTATCTCACCTAACACCTGAAAAGGTGTTTTCTGCAGACTCGTAGTACTTTTCTTAGCTTCTTCAATACGTTTCTTTGTTGTATACTAAGGATGATTGTCGTGACATTGGGACTGCCAAGGGCTTCAACATTTATAATCCATTCCACATTTGTTGGGATTTATTCTTAAACAAATGGGCAAGGCTCGATGCTTCTGACACAGGCAGATGATGCTCTACGATTTTGATCGTGGTGTCTTGCCACCTTGGTGCTTGATCTGATACTGGCAAACGAGAATACTACGATTTCTCTTAAGGACTAGCACACTATGATCTTCACTTGCTTGTCTTGCAGACTCTACGTTTCTGAGAGCACACTACGATCTTTGAGTTGGCTCGGCAAATGTTTGGACCACTCTACAATTTTAGGAGAGCTCCTTCAAGGCAGACACACTACGATTCTCAATGCTCTACGATTTTGCCTTGGCTTCTGCAATCTCTTGATCAGCTTGATAGACTACAATTTTGTTGAAGCCTATATATTACATCTCAAGATATAGATCAACCTAACAACTTTGATCTCTTCATCTATACATTCATTTACAGAATGATAAACATTAAAAGCTTAGATCAACCTAACAAATTTGATCTGCCACTAAGTCCTTGTATATATATTCCTTGAAGGACTTTACATACAATCATGAATATTTACTTTCAACATCAAATTTAAATATGCAATTATTGGGTAAAATCTATATACGCACAACACGCAAGTATACGTGGTCAACAAGTAATATAATAGTAAGTAAAGTATTGTTCCCTCAGAGACTTAGCAAGAAATTAACCTCACAACTACCAATCTTCTATTAATCCTAATTTTATTAAACTATTAAATTTCCAGTTTATAGCGAAAATATTAAAATTATTAAAAATTAACTAAATACCAACAAACCCTAAAATTAAATTTTCAAACAAATATTGGAGAATTAGGCTTGTAACTTCACTCTAAGCATCCCTCTGATTATTATTCCCTTATTCCAGTTTAATCCACTATCTCAGTTTATTAATCAAGAACACATAAATAGTATTAACCACCTCTCGATGCATTAACACCGTATTAACCCAAATCCACAATTAAGATAGAATTAAGTTAAACACTTTAATCAATCAACTCACTATATCTCTATGTGAATTCTAATTAAATAAGGTTTAAGTTCAAGTTCTCTTCATGATTACATGCGATGTCAAGCATATCTCTACCCTAACATACATCAAGATTATGTTCATTCACATAAATCAAGAACACATGCTATATTAATTAAGTCTAGATTCATATTTCATCTCTCGAATTCATACAAATCCACATAAAATTGTTGATCAGGCAATTCATAAATTCAAGCTCAAATTAATATAGATAAACTGCATAATAGCTTTATTAAACTGAAAACCGAGGTTACATAATCATTGTTCCACTTAAAGATCCATTATAAGCCTAATAAGTAATTTAGTTCATAGCTAATAAATTAAATACTAAATAAATAAAAGAAAACATCATCCCAATTACAGAATATTGAAATTAGAGGAGAATAGTAATACACCACCCTTCTCGCCCTTCAATTCTGAAATCTTCATGAAATTATTCTTCTTCTTCGTTCCTCCAGGCTCTTGCTCTCCAATCTCTTTCTCGAAGTGTGTCTAGATAGCCCCATTATTTCACACTTAGCCTTAAAAGTAGTCTCAACTCAGCTCCATACATCAATCCTAATCCAACTCTAACTCTCCCCATGTGCAAATCTAAATCCTTTTCAAAATCAACCACTCAATAGTCAAAGACTCCCACAAAACAAACTAACAATCATCCCACACTCCTATTATGGTCACATTACATACAGAATTAATAGTTCCCAACATAACCCAACTTCCAGCACAAAATCAATTTTCCTCAACTAAAAGTACTGGACGTTAGCCACACGCAAGGCACAGACAACACAACACGCTGAATAATATAAGCGCCATACGCTTATCGCCCGGGAGATTATTTACGCCCGGTAGCTCAGCGCCACATTCCTATGCATCACAAATATAGCGGTCCGCTATATGTGTAGTCGAAACTCGAAATTACTCTCAAAATCTCCTTCCAATTGTAACATTTTGATAGGCCCATGGATTATCCTGCAACACGCAAACAACCCATCAAAAGTAACATGAAATTACCAAAAACTAACAATATATCAAGCTAAACGAACATAAATCATAGGTTAAAAACCTACTCATCAAATTCCCCTAAACTTGAACATTGCTTGTCCTCAAGAAAAATGCAATGCAATGTACTAACAACTAAACTATGAATCTAGAATTAAGACAGTAAAGATGGTTTACTCAAACGGCCTCAGAAAAACTAGTAAACATGTCAACACTTCATATCAAAATCAATATGCACTCACTATCAATCCTTACATCTTACCATGTTATCACTAATGCATTGTGTGTGTGTGTGTGTGCAACACCCATGCTAACTGATATCGAATCAAATTCAATTACATAACCAGTTTCTTATCAGGAAATATACAGCATAAACTCAAAAATTTCAAAAACAAACAAGTTCTAGCTTAGCTCAAACAATTACCAAGATTCAGGTTCTGAAAAGGGTATTCATGCTCACTTCTTTTGTGTTATTTTTTTCATTAACGGGGGCTCTTTACCCTTATTTTTCCATCTTTTCTTTATTTCATTTTTTTTAGATAGATGGTTGGTGAGTGCGTTTTATGCTCCATCTCACGCTTGTGTGTATGGGGAGTATTTCTTCTCAACCCACCACAAGACTCAACTTGGTTCATTTCTTTTTCTCCCCCTTTTTTTTAAAGCTTATATACCCCCTATCTTCCCCTAAACTTTAGATTCATGCCTAATTTTAGCTTTCACTGCCTATCTTTGTAACTTTCTTGATTATACTAGCAATATCCTTTAGACACTCTTTATGTAACAATTTGAACTAATCCATTAGCACAGATGTTATTAACGTGTTACCCGTATTATACTAGTTTCAATCAGAACAAGATCCGCATCATAATAGAAACTGCATCAAGATTCTCATACTAAGTCATGTACTTGTTTACATAATTTCAATTTCATCATTGGCCAAGAAACACAAATACAATCTAATAACTGGATTCATGCAAACTATATGCAAATATTTTTGTTGTTTTATTTTATATTTTTTTTCTTTTTTTTTAGATAAGATAACATGAATACGACAATTATAAACGACTAAAGAACATGAAACATAATCCCCCAAACTTAAATCAAGTAATGACCTCATTACGACAAAATAATTCAAATAAAAGTATGAGGCCTTCCACGAAAAATGAGTCATCGTTGTCGTCGTCCGGACGACGAAGGATATCTGAGCAAATTAGGAGGAATGGGCATGACTACTGGAGGTGCAGTTGGATTGCAGTGGGAAAATGCATCAGCAAGCGTGTTGAAGGCATTAGCATTGTACTGATGCATTAGATCTTGACGTTGGGCCAACCATAGAAATTGATTCCTTGAAGCCCTCGTTGGTGGCTCATGCCTTGGTTCTGCTGCAACTGGGGTGAGGGTTGTCAAATCATAATATAGCCTTCTCCACGTGGATGTGATCTCGCCCCATCCCATGCCTTATACTTCTCAATTGATGCATGATCAATGATTGCCATGGGGTGTTGGATATGTTCAGAAGGTTGCCACTGCACTCCAGCTTTACGGCACAAGTCAGTGATTAAGAATCCATGCAGCAAACCTCTCGTAGTGCTCCCGCGTAACACCCGATCAATGGACTCTTGAATACACTCCCCCACATCGACATTATAGAACTCAATTGAGTTGTCCACATGGAAATGGTGATGAACAATACCATACAATAGCCGAGTTCGTGCCTTAGTGACATCGGTCTGATGGCGAGTGGGCATTAAACGGGTACACAAAAACGCATACCAAGTTTTTCCATATCGACTAAGTGCAGAGTGGGGAAAACTTATCTTTTCATTTGTTCCGGTTTGAATTACCCATTGAGTACCCGGTTTGCATAGTCTAACAAGCAACTCATCTAACTCGGGCAATCCATCTTCATATCTGTCATCTTGTGGTGTCTCAAACCCAAAATACTCATTGATAGCATCGGCGTGAAACGCCACCGATTTCCCCCGGACCATGACTACGTGATTGACATGTTCCATTGCATTGGCATAAAACTCTTTCACTATGTTGATTGCCACTGGAAGTGGTTATTCAACCAACTGAAACCAATTCCGCTCCACAATTTACAAAGCCAAGTCGCCATCCAAATTAGCATTCGGCTTCAACCCACATTCGAGAACCAATGTTTTCTTGTCAATGGTTGACTTGAATCGGTCAGTGGCCCTCTCACTAACAAACCTTGTGTGATCGTATTGAGGCTGAGTAATGGAGGAGGATGGGCGTTGTCTTTTGTGGGAAGACATGGTGGTTCGTGGGGTGAGTAGGCTTAAAGTGTGGTTCAGAACTTTTATCGAACAGGTGGCTAGCGCACTGAGTTTTTCCCCATAATTGGTATGTTTGTGTTATCTTGCTACCCAAATTTTGAAAACACACACCCAATAACCCAGTTTTTCTACTTACTTGGTATCAAGAATAGAGAAGATGATTTGAGCAAGAAGTAAGTTGTTCCTCCCTTGAATAGTTGTGTATTCCTCGTTGGATTGGTGTCCTCAATTGAAAGGGTTTGTGCACGAAATGAGTTTGATGTAGAATTGGAGTGTAGTGTGTATATATTGATATGAATTTGATTATATATATAGTTGGGGTTCATGTATGAGATGGACAACCAACGTGGGTTGGAAGATGGAATGGGAGTGGGTGTAATGGGAATAGAATTTGAAAAGGAGAAGGATTGATGGGGTGTTGTCATTAGTGTTGGAGTTATGGAGTGTTGGAAGTTGAAGTGGTGTAGGAGAAGTGGATGAATTTGATTTGGTGAAGGAGAGGCAAGGTAGGAGTTATGGTTGAGGACACGTCGTGTAATACAAGTAGGCGCCTGGAAATTAATCGCAACGCAGCCCGTGCTGCAACGAAGGTGTAGGTAGCGTGGCCCACGCTAAGAGGTTAGGGAGTTGGTGGGAGAACAACGCGCCCCGCGCTATGTATAGCTCTTGGAGAGCGCGCCCCGCGTTAGGAGGCCAGTGAGTTGGTGGGAGAATAGCGCACCCCGCGCTATGTATAGCTCTTGAAGAGCGGGACCCACGCTAGGAGGTCACAAGGCGGAGGATGAAAGGCAGCCAAAGATCTTTATGACGTCGGCGATGGTGGCGTGGTCTGCACTGCACATGGTATGAAGGATCAAGCTTATAGCGCCCTGCCGCTAAGCATGTATAATGGACAGCGCGGCCCGTGCCATGAGGTCAGAATTGACTTCCTTCTTCATCCTGCGAATCATTCAGAATTGACGTAAAAATTCTACGAAAGTTAATACTTAGATTTGATTATAAACTATCTTATAAAGAAAAAATTAAAAGAGAAAGAGTGTAGAACATGGGTTGCCTCCCAAGTAGCGCTAGTTTTAACGTCGTAAGCCCGACGGTGCCTCTTATGTCACTGAGCATCAGCGAGGGTAATGTTAACGGCATCCCAGTTCGCATCTCCACCCCAGTAATACTTTATCCGTTGACCATTGACCTTGAATGTCTCCAATGGATTTTGACTGTAGAGTTTGATTGCGCCATGTGGGAACACTGTTTTGATGGTGAATGGTCCCGACCATCTTGACTTAAGCTTTCCGGGGAACAACCGCAATCGTGAGTTGAACAACAACACTGAATGCCCCCGCTCGAAAGTTTGGTGCATGATCTTCTTGTCGTGCCATTTCTTGATGTTCTCCTTGTATAGTTTAGCGTTCTCGTATGCCTGAAGTCAGAATTCATCGAGCTCGTTTAGTTGTAGTATCCTCTTTTCACCCACAGCTGCTTGATCAAAGTTCAGTTTCTGAATGGCCCAGTAGGCCTTGTGTTGTAGTTCGACTGGCAAGTGACAAGCCTTTCCGTACAGTAGTTGATATGGTGACATCTCGATTGGTGTCTTATAAGAAGTCTGGTATGCCCATAATGCATCATCTAACCGGAGCGACCAATCCTTTCGATTCGGGTTCACCACTTTTTCCAGAATTTTCTTTACCTCTCTGATCGACACTTCAGCTTGCCCACTGGTTTGGGATGATAAGTCGTCGCCACCTTGTGGTTGACCCCATACTTTGCCAAGAGAGCTGAAAATGATTTGTTGCATAAGTGACTACATTCGTCACTTATAATGGCTCTCGGCGTGCCAAACCTCGTAAAAATGTTTTTCTGCAAGAATTTGAGCACCACCATGGCATCGTAAGTCGGTAGTGCTACTGCTTCAACCCACTTTGACACATAATCCACTGCAAGCAAAATATACTGATTGGAAAATAAGGAAGGGAATGGCCCCATGAAATCGATGCCCCATACATCGAAAATCTCAACTTCTAAGATAGTTTGGAGTGGCATCTCATTCCTTTTTGATATGTTGCCCACTCGTTGACATCTATCACAAGTTTTAACAAATTGATGGGCGTCTTTAAATAACGTAGGCCAATAAAACCATGCTTGAAGGACTTTTGCTGCTATTCTTTCACTACCATAGTGTCCCCCGTACGCCGACGAATGGCACTCATGCAGTATACTATGTACCTCGCTGTAAGGCACACACCTTCTGATCATCTTGTCTGCGCATTGTTTGAATAGGTATGGCTCATCCCACATATACAACTTGACGTTATGAAGGAACTTCTTCTTTTGTTATCTTGTAAGATCAGGGGGGAGCATGTTGCTCACTAAATAGTTTGCAAAGTCCGCGTACCATGGAAATTCTGCATTTAACCCAAACAATTGCTCATCCGGGAATGACTCATTGATGACGCATTTGTCCTCTTCTTGTGTACCCGGATTGTCCAGCCTAGACAAATGATCAACGACTTGATTCTCCATCCCCTTTCTATCCTTTATTTCTAGATCAAACTTTTGAAGAAGGAGAATCCACCGGATAAGGCGTGGTTTAGCATCTTTCTTCGCAATTAGATACCGAATAGCCGAATGGTCCATGTAAACTATCACCTTAGTCCCGATCAAGTATGCCCGGAATTTGTCAAACGCATACACCACTGCAAGCAGTTCCTTCTCCGTAGTTGTATAATTCATTTGAGTCTCCGAGAGTGTCTTGCTTGCATAATAAATGGCATGAAATATCTTTTCTCGGCATTGTCCCAAAACAGCCCCAACTGCATAGTCGCTTGCATCACACATCAGCTCGAAAGGTATATTCCAATCTGGTGCTACGATCACGGGGGCTGTAGTTAGCTTCTTCTTCAACAACTCAAAAGCCGACTTACATTCCTCATCAAAAATAAACACAGAGTCCTTCTCTAAAAGACTGCACAACGGTTTTGCAATTTTAGAGAAGTCCTTTATGAATCTTCTGTAGAACCCAACATGTCCCAGAAAACTTCTGATTCCTTTTACTGAGCTCAGTGGAGGCAGTTTCTCGATCGTGTCCAACTTAGCCTTGTTAACTTCCAGTCCTTGAGCCAATACCTTGTGTCCCAAAATTATGCCCTCCTCAACCATGAAGTGGCATTTTTCCTAATTAAGTACAAGGTTTGTATCTTCACATCGTTATAACACCATTACCAAATTCCCAAGGCATGTATCAAAATTGTCTCCATAGACAAAAAAGTCATCCATGAAGACTTCCACGTTTCTCTCCACCATATCGGAGAAAATGGCCATCATACACCATTGGAAGGTAGCCGGTGCATTACATAACCCGAATGACATTCTCCTGAACGTGAATGTGCCATAAGGGCACATAAATGTAGTCTTCTCTTGATCCTCAGGAGCGATGGCAATCTGGTTATAGCCCGAGTATCCATCCAATAGACAGTAAAATTCGTGACCCGCCAATCTATCCAATATTTGGTCGATAAAGGGTAACAAAAAATGATCTTTTCGGTTTGCCTTATTTAACTTCCTATAATCGATGCACACCCTCTAACTTGTTACTGTTCTTGTCGGTATTAACTCGTTATCTTCGTTTTGTACCACAGTCATTCCCCCTTTCTTCGGAACACAATGAACCGGACTAACCCACTTACTGTCGAAAATCGGGTAGATGATTCCGGCATCCAATAATTACAGAATTTCCTTCTTTACTACTTCCTTCACAATTGGGTTAAGTCGTCGTTGTTGCTCCACCGTTAGTTTTGCATCATCTTCCATCAGAATCTTGTGCATGCAAAACAAAGGGCTAATTCCCTTGATATCCGCGATTGTCCACCCTATCGCTGCTTTATGTTCCCTAAGCACCCTCAGCAACTTTTCTTCATGTAAATCGTTAAGTGCAGCAGAAATAATTACAGGTAAAGAATTTGAATTGCCTAAATACGCATACCTGAGATGTTTAGGGAGTGGCTTGACTTCCAGAGTTGGTGGCTCCTCCAATGATGGTTTCAATTTTCTCGTGGCTATCTCCTCCGTGTGTAGTAGTTCAAATGGTGTATTGAATCGGCTTACTCATGGCAATGAATCTAACATCTGTAAGTAGTCCACAAATTTCGGGTCATCGAACTCTTCATCCCCCAATAGTGTTGTCTCTAAAAGATCATTGACCAGACTCTTTCCCATGTCTTCGTTGACTATTTGATCAATGATTTCCATCCGAAAACACTCTTCTTCATCCGCGGGAAATTTCATGGCTTTGAAAACGTTAAACTTAACTTCTTAATCTTGGACCCTCATCGTTAGTTCACCTTTTTGTACGTCGATGAGTGTCCTACCCGTCGCCAAGAAAGGTCTCCCTAGGATAATCGGGATGTTTTTATCCTCCTCAAAATCCAGAATAATAAAGTCCGCGGGGAATATAAACTTATTAACTTTGACCAATATGTCTTCCACAATGCCTCTCAGATACGTGACTGACCTATCCGCCAACTGTAATGAGATGTTCGTAGGCTTTGGAGATGGCAAACCCAATTCTATGTAAACTGATAACGACATACGGTTCACACTCGCACCTAAATCACATAAGCATTTATTGAAAGTCGTATTCCCGATCGTGCATGGAATGGTGAAACTCCCCCGATCTTTCAACTTGGGTGGTTACTTTCGCTGTAATACCGCGCTACACTCCTCTGTTAGTGCCACTGTCTCGAAATCTTCTAACTTCTTCTTTCTGGACAGAATCCCTTTCATGAATTTTGCATAGCTCGGCATTTGCTCTAGGGCTTCTGTGAACGGGATGTTAATCTGCAATTTCTTAAATACTTCCAAGAATTTTGCAAATTATTTGTCTAATTTTTGCTTTTGAACTCTTTGCTGAAACGGCGGTGGAGGGTACACAACTGGCTTGTCATCTAACTTTGTTTTCTCAAATTGCGTCTTCTCACCTTGTTTTTCTGCAATCACCTTGTTGTCATTACTCTTATCATCAGAGACAGCTGAATTTTCTGCATCTTTCCCATCCAACTATTTTCCACTCCTCAAGGTGATTGCCTGACACTGTTCATAATTTCCCTTTGGATTTCTTTCAGTGTCACTCGGTAGGGTCCCTTGTGGTCTGTTGTTCAATGATAAAGCAATTTGTCCCATCTAATTTTCTAAATTCTTGATGGCCATTTCTTGTGAGTTCATTACCAATTCTTGTGATTTCATTGTCATTGCTTGATTCTTCATAGCTACCTCATTACTCATTATATACTTTGATATCAATTCCTCTAAATCTGATTTCCTCTCTTGACGTTGAACTGATTGTTGTTGATTTTGAAACCCTGGGGGATACGATGCTCGTGGAGCTTGCTGATTCTGATTATTATTCCATGACTGATTCAGAATATTCGTATTCCCCTGATTATATGCATTCTGATATGTATTCTGAGGAATTCTGTTGTAGCTACTCATGAATTGTACCGACTCTGGGTTGATTGCGCATTGATCCATCGAATGTTCCCTCGCGCACAACTCACAAATAATTGCAACTGATTGCGTCTGTTCCCCTGACCACACGTCGAACTTCTTAGAGAGTGCTAAAATCTGTGTCGTTATTGTCATCACTCCATCTACCTCTAACACTCCAGCAACCGTAGGTTGTGTCATTCTTACCGTGGGCCACTGATAATTGTTAGCAGCCATCGTCTCTATCAGCTGGTATGCCTCCTCATAAGTCTTAGCCATAAACGCTCCCCCCGATGCTGCATCAATACTCGTTCTGAGATTCCCATATAGTCCGTTGTAAAATGTATTCATCTGCAACCACTTGGGCAATTCGTGATGTGGGCATTTTCTGAGCAATTCTTTGTATCTCTCCCATGCCTCATATAGTGACTCCCCATGTTGCTGATCAAACACGGTAATCTCGTTCCTCATCTTTGTAGTTTTCGCTGGCGGGAAGAATTTTGCTAAGAATTTCTGAGCCAGGTCCTCCCGTGTCGTTATCGAACCCGCTGGTAGAGAGTGTAACCAACTCTTCGCCTTGTCCCGTAGAGTGAATGGGAACAAGGGAAGACTAACTGCCTCATCCGACACCCCATTATACTTGAAAGTGTCGCAGATTTCCAAAAAATTGATTAAATGCTCGTTAGGATTGTCATTTGCCATTCCCCCAAACTGGAATTCTGCATCATTTGAATTGTCCCAGGCTTGATTTCGAAAGTATTCGCAGCTATTGCAGGCCTGGTGATACTCGATCGCAAACTTCGGTCCACCTTAGGTGTTGCAAAATCCCTCAACGTTTTCTGGTCTTCGGCAGCCATTGCTTCTTCCTTATCAGAGTTTTCGAATTCGTCCCTTGTTTCCTTGATCCACTTACTTAATCTCTGAAATCTTCTCTCAATGTGCTCCTCAAAAGGAAGCAAGTCTGGATTTTTAGATCGCGTTTGCATAAACCAATGTCAAAAACCTGAAATACGAAGAACAAAACAAAATAAAAAGTGTTTAAGTAAAACTGGACTAATTAAACTGATATTGCAAAAATAATAAAATCTATACTAGAATCCCCGGCAACGGCGCCAAAAACTTGTTGGGTAAAATCTATATACGCACAACACGCAAGTATATGTGGTCAACAAGTAATATAATAGTAAGTAAAGTATCGTTCCCTCAGAGACTTAGCAAGAAATTAACCTCGCAACTACCAATCTTCTATTAATCCTAATTTTATTAAACTAATTAATTTCCAGTTTATAGCGAAAATATTAAAATTATTAAAAATCAACTAAATACCAACAAACCCTAAAACTAAATTTTTCAAACAAATATTGGAGAATTAGGCTTGTAACTTCACTCTAAGCATCCCTCTGATTATTATTCCCTTATTCCAGTTTAATCCACTATCTCAGTTTATTAATCAAGAACACATAAATAGTATTAACCACCTCTCGATGCATTAACACCGTATTAACCCAAATCCACAATTAAGATAGAATTAAGTTAAACACCTTAATCAATCAACTCATTGTATCTCTATGTGAATTCTAATTAAATAAGGTTTAAGTTCAAGTTCTCTTCATGATTACATGCGATGTCAAGCATATCTCTACCCTAACTTACATCAAGATTATGTTCATTCACATAAATCAAGAACATATGCTATATTAATTAAGTCTAGATTCATATTTCATCTCTCGAATTCATACAAATCCACATAAAATTGTTGATCAGGCAATTCAAAAATTCAAGCTCAAATTAATATAGATAAACTGCATAATAGCTTTATTAAACTAAAAACCGAGGTTACATAATCATTGTTCCACTTAAAGATCCCTTATAAACCTAATAAGTAATTTAGTTCATAGCTAATAAATTAAATACTAAATAAATAAAAGAAAACATCATCCCAATTACAGAATATTGAAATTAGAGGAGAATAGTAATACACCACCCTTCTCGCCCTTCAATTCTGTAATCTTCGTGAAATTATTCTTCTTCTTCGTTCCTCCAAGCTCTTGCTCTCCAATCTCGTTCTCGAAGTGTATCTAGATAGCCCCATTATTCCACACGTATCCTTAAAAGTAGTCTCAACTCAGCTCCATACATCAATCCTAATCTAACTCTAACTCTCCCCATGTGCAAATCTAAATCCTTTTCAAAATCAACCACTCAATAGTCAAAGACTCCCACAAAACAAACTAACAATCATCCCACACTCCTATTATGGTCACATTAGATACAGAATTAATAGTTCCCAACATAACCCAACTTCCAGCACAAAATCAATTTTCCTCAACTAGTACTACGCGCAGCATACTTCATCATCAACACAACACACGCCGACAAATACGCTTCATGCTATCGCCTCAGAGATTATTTACGCCAGTACGCCCTGCCGCCACATTCCTATGCATCACAGCGCGGTCCGCGCTATGTAGTCAGAAACTCCAGAATTGCTCGAAATCTCCTTCCAATTGTAACATTTTGATAGGCCCATGGATTATCCTGCAACACGCAAACAACCCATCAAAAGTAACATGAAATTACCAAAAACTAACAATATATCAAGCTAAACGAACATAAATCGTAGGTTAAAAACCTACTCATCAGCAATCTCCCAACATAAGATACTATGATGATCTCAAGTCTAAGGATCATTTGTACTACTATCATTACAGGAATTCCTATTGACACACAAGTAAAACTCCATTAGGTATTCCTTAGCGAGTCACGTTCAGTGAACTTATTCTTCAATAAGCACCTACATACTTGCTCTAATGTCTCCATACAAATGATCATGAGATCAATCATTCTCATTCAATGAGCAAGCAACGTATGTATCAATCTATCCTGAATTCACTAATCCAATTTTAGTAATCCATTGATTGAGAACATTTTAGTTTTAAGCTATCTAAGAATTTAGATCTCATTAGCATGATCTCATCATGATTTTAAAAGCATTGCTTAAAACTATGGGTTTATCACATATTATTAAAACATCACCATGTAGATAATAAATGTCTTTATTAAATAATTCTTTTATAAATAAATAATATTTATTACAAAGTATATGTTTTATCATCATACATGATTGACTTGTATGCATACTACTTTCACTTTCTTCACATGAATAATAAATAGGGCTTGCATTTATGTGAGTAAAAACTTGTAGAAATATTAAATTTCAATTGTGGAAATAACAATTCACTTTATTTTTTAAAGATATATCATATTTGTCAGATATTTTTGTTTTTTTTTCTGAGTTGGAGGGTTTTTTGTACTTTCTTTCAATGTTTCCATCAAAACAGCTTCACTAATTGCACTTCCAATAAATATTTTCCAAGCCCTTTTTTCAAGTGTTCGAGGCTGATGCAGTGATGCTCGCCTCAGTTAAACTTGTCCAGCTTCTATTCACTACCACACAATTTCTAGCATCTATCCTTTTTGGTTAGGAAAATAAAATGTATCGACTCGGCAGTCAGCATATATGATAATGTTGTGTTTGAATTGCAGAAATTCAGGTTGGAATTGAATGAAAATAAGTGTTTGGTTGTTCTATTAGAACAATATGAATCATTTTTATTTGTGACAAATTTTAAAATTTTATTATTCAGGTAAGGATACGAAATGATTCATTCTATTCAGAAATTGAATTAATAATTTATCTCTCCATTCTATTTTCTTCTCTTTTCCTTTGACTAACTTTTTTGATCTAATTTAAACGTAGCACAAGCAAGTTAAAGAGTTTTAATTCAATAGCATTTGTGTCATTGTGTGTACGCAGTTGTATTCCAAGTCGATATATATAGAACATGTCGTTAGATAAAATGTACATAGACATGTGTTTATATAAGAAAAATATTTTACTAATATAAATTAAAAAAAAATCAAATCAATTTCATAAACCTTACATGTCTTGAGCATGGATTAAAAGCTAGTTACATTCAGTGTAATGACATTTGTTCCAAAACGACGTCGTTTTAATAAAAGAGTGTTATTTAAGGAAGAATGTTATTTAAGAGGAATGCTCTTGATCTTTGCTCTATATATATATATATATATATATATATATATATGCAAATGAGTCATTCTCACGTCTTTGAAACATTGCATTGACTTGTTCATATTCTTCAAGTTGGGGCATGACTCTAGGACATTCATTAATCACATGGCTTGGTGAATTACTTAGACACAAATGTGTTGGTGTTGATACTTGGTTCACGTGTGATTGTCCCCTAGTTTCTAAAGCTTCAAGTCTTTTAAGTACACCAGCCAACTTAGCTTCGGTAGCAATTGAATTGTCAATTATATGAACACCCCTAGATGAACTAGGTATATCGGTCTCTCGAGTGGTTTCCCATTGCATGATTTTTTCTGCTAAGTCTTCTAAAAACTCCCAAGCCTTTTCCTCGTTATTATTCAAAAGAATTGGTTTGATCATTTTTTGACACAAGCTTAGTAGATGGACCTACTGATCATTAAGAGGAATGTTATTTAAGAGAAATGTTCTTGATCCTTACTCTATATATATATATGAGGTTCCATCCACAGCAACCGTTTGCTGTGGAGCAACCCCTTTTTTAGCCTGTGAATTTTTTTTTTTCCAATTGTCGAAATTTCACTGGCCAAAAAAGGGGTTGCTGTGGATGGAACCCCTATACATATATATATATATATATATATATATATATATAACTAATCAGGTCCGGACTCCCGTACGGGAGTAAAATCCGGACCTTTTTTTTTGTTTTTTTTTAAAACAACTAATTTTTTTTTTTAATATTTTATGGAACTGGAATTTTTTCATAATACAGTGTTTTGGGTTTGATTTGGATAAATATAACAAAATATGTATGTACAATCTGTACACACATGTTTTGTTATATGTATTCAAATCACACAAAAAATACTGTATTATGTAAAAATTCCAGTTCCATAAAATATTAAACTTTTTTTTTAGTTGTTTTAAAAAAAAGTAAAAAAAAAAGTCCGTAACTTAAAAAAATACGGGAGTCCGAATAGGAGCCGGACCCTATATATATAAACAAATCTATATTTATATTGACTGTATTAATTGGATAAATTTTAGTGGGTTGTGAGTTTATTCATGCAATAAGTATTCTTTTTTTATCTTAAAAAAGTTTTATCAAAAAATTTCGAATTTGACTTCCCTTCATTACACTTTCACTCCAATTCATCTAATACACTATATTTTTATAATTTTAAATATTATAATTAAAATCAACATCGGTCAGTTAATTTATATTATTTAGAATAATTGTTTTAAAAATAAAAGTAATCCAACATTTTTTACCATTTGATGAACATATGGATTTTTCATCAAAATTTTAATGGATGAGTAAAATTATTTTTAATAATTCTAATTTTTAGGTATAATTAATCTTAATATTATAAACTATCTATTAACATATTTTAATTATTACTAACAAAAATTATTAAAATCAAATAATTGATATATCG
Organism: Panax quinquefolius; assembly: GCA_020205615.1. Lineage (NCBI taxonomy): Eukaryota > Viridiplantae > Streptophyta > Magnoliopsida > Apiales > Araliaceae > Panax > Panax quinquefolius. Next base: position 109,104,694 of record CM035172.1, read on the forward strand.
GATAAATTAAATTAAAAGGAATGTATAATGGAAGGTAGCAAAATCCAAAATTTCAGTATTAAAAGTTTTATACACCAATGGTAGTAAAGTTCCATCATCTGTAAGATATCATATTGAAGAGCTATCATTATCCTCTCCAACAATAATACTTTTTTTTTTTTGGGACAGATGAATATATACTGATTCTCTAAATCTTTAAAGTGTATAATTATTGATATAATATTTTGTTATTACAACCATTTTAATCAATTTTATATCTCTTCATTTCAAAATTGAAATAACTTTTAAAAGTTTTTCAAATATTTTCAATCTCAAAATTGAGATTTTTTTAAATTTAATTAATATAATGATAAATTTAAAACAAACAACTAATTATGATATTTCATTATAGTATATTTAAAATAAATTATCTCAATTTTAATCTTAAATGTCATAAATTAACTTTCACAAAATCAGTAATAATCTTCTATTTAAAAATGGATAAATATTACACGTGATGTTGATAGGGGTTTGACAAAGATACACATCAATTCTCTAAATTTCTAAAGAGCATAAATAATACACGGCTTTATTATTTTGAAATTGTTAATAAATTTTATATAACAATATAAATACCAGTTGAATTTTTATACTAAAAAATATAATTAACTAGTCAAAAAAAAGTTGCCCCAACCTTATAAGCATGCACAATGCATACCAATTGCATTAAAAGATAAAACTAGTCGTGAGAGATAAATTACATAAGAAAAAAAATGGACAAGAAGAAGAAATTTAGAATGAGAAAGGAAGGGAAAAGGAAACTAAAAGTTGATTGCGAGTAAAAAACGAAGTGTAGGGAAAAAAAGGAAAGTTACGAGAGAAAAAAAAGGATCTTTATCCAATGGTTAACCCCTTTCTCTTATGTACCAATAGGGTAAAAGTTCAAACATTTATGATACACTTGGATTGGTGGAATGAGAGTGAATGTAATAATTTATTTCATTCATTTTTATAAAATAAAAAAAAATTATATTTTATTGCGATTGGAATGATTCATTCCATTCTTTCAATCCAAACGTAACATAACGATGTTTGTATATTTAAGTTGAGTCTTAAAATAGTAACCCAAAAAAATCATGGAGAAAATTAGGGAAAAAGAAAATAATGTGACCTAAAAACAAAAATAGTTGTATAAAATTAACTTTAGTCAATTGATTAATACAATATCAACACACATAAGTCGAGAGATAATCTCTCTTTTTACGTGTCAATACTATTTTAGTCAATTAATTAACTTACCATAAAATTAACTTCATAATAACCGAATCCCTTAAAAACACCAAAAAACAATTACAAAAAAGCTCAAGCACCTAGACACTTGATAATTCTTTTCAGCCTAAATGTTTTCTCACACGTTCAATTAATAAATCTGCTTTTAAATATATCCAAAAATTAAAAATCATTCAGTCACAAACTATCGTTTTTTACAGAATCCTATCAAAGCAACTTGTGAACAACATCAAAGCAAGTTCAATCAATGTTAAACTTTATTTTATAATAAATAAAAACTCTAATAAAACGCCCATAAAGCAAATTCCATTCATTAGCAATATAGATTCTTAAATAAAATACGAGGACGACCATTTTTTAGATGGAGCTAATATATACCATAACTTAAAGAATAAAAGCTGGTGCATGTGAAAATTAGTGGTTGCATAACCCGTAGTTCCTTTCAACCAGTTACAACAGAAAATACAGCATAATTATTAACCTCCGATGAGAAAATGGCGGCACATTATTAGACTGTCTACTGAGATTCCTCAACTGCCTTGGACCTAAAAATGAAGTAAAGGAGATAATAAGTCGCTACAATTACGTAGAATAGTTCTTTTGTACAATTGAGACAATAGGGAGAATTCTACGATATTCCAACAGATAAAATTAATATAGAGCTGTAAATTAGTTGAGCCAAGTTGGACTTTGACTTATAGAGCTCGAACTCGTTTAAAAGTTAAACGAGCCAAGTTGAGTGTCGTTCTAGACAAGCCTAAGATTTGATGTAGGAACTCAGCTCGTTTAGTAAACCAATCTACCTTGAGCCCAGATAAGCAAGCCATGGCTAGTCGACCCTAAGACCAACTTTAATTTTTTTATTACGAAAATAATAAATTAAATGCTACAGTAGTGCTTACTAAAATTGAGCCTAAACAACCCGGGCACAAGTAGTCACTTCACATTGTACAAGCGCTCGGCAAGCTTGAGTCAAAGCTTAATCCAACCAAGCCATGCCGGGCTCATTTTACAACTCAAGATAAAATTGATGATGCAGTACTTTGATAATCAGATCAAAATCAAGACATGAAATAAAAGGATACTGATACACAACTCCACCAAAAATCTACAACTATTTGACAGAATATACCATAATCCCTGGCACCTAATAGTGAAGGAAAAACAAGTGTTGCATAAAATAATTGATTTAAAAAAATTTCTCTAGTGTATATTGAAATGATTCCTTGCTACTAATACTCCCTCCACAAAAAAGAATCCTATTCGTAAAAGAAAAATTTTCCACAAAAAGAACCCACCTTTTACTGACATTAGTATAAATTAGTGACATTAGTATAAAATGACACAATGTCCACAAGTTTACCACCACAATTCAATTTGAAACAAAAATATATCCTTAACATTCAACAATTTTGCAAATGAGACATGTCATGGAACGAAGGGAGTATTAACTTACAATTCTGTAACCACCAAAAAAAACTAAAAATAAATAAATAACCCTTGTGTGGATGGTTTGTGTGGTTGTAAAAGTATCAAATGGAGTTGATAAGTTCCAAGTGAACTAATTAAACTCCACTAGACTATCATACACTGAGCTCTTCAAAATATTGAAAACAAGTGACAAATTCAATAGTTAGTACATTAGCTATAAATTGAGAATATGTATATGCAAAGTATACAACATATCGTTTATATGATGTTGGAACCTTATATGAAATGTCATGACTATGAAATAACTCTTTCGTAGGTAGACAGTACACAAGGTTCATATATATTGAATATGGGTGTTTTAAAACCCAAACTGGCAAAAGCAACCCACCCAATCTAATCCAACCCAAACAACGACTTTATGGGCTGCTTTTGGTAAACAAAGATGATATAGGACACTTTCAAGAGACCAAAATCCAGAAACTGAATTTCACATTTTTTTCATATGCCACACCTAGTACACAAGATGAGAACTCTTAACAAGAACATGACAAACTAAATGCTATGAGTACCTTAAGTCATCCACAGCTTGTTTCATTGCATGAATGGTTATTTTCTTCACCTGTTTCAAAATAATAGGAATTTGTAAGACTCCAATATAAGGCAAAAAACTTGAATAAAATAAAAAACTTTGAAAGAAAAAATATTTTATAGTCATTTTGTTCTCAGATGTTTCAAATTCGATACTATTTTTGAGGTAATCTAGGATATAGATGGTATACCTCCAACTTGTCTTCCTTGGCCCTGTGATTTTGAGGAAGAGTGCGGAATTCCTCTGCTAAACGGATGCACTCGTGAACATTTTCAGGTGAAACGAAGTCAAGCGCAACCTTTATACATGACTACAGAAAAAGGAAAAAACATTCACTGTTATTTCAGATCTGAGAACTTACATTTATGAAAATTGGAAAATGATTACAAAATGTGCTCAAGAGATTACACCAATGACCTGTAAAATAATACAATTGACACTTTCACTTTATTGGAATTAGTTAATATCTTGACTCTAGCTTAGGCATCTAAACAGACTTAATAGGCCTGTTAAGACAATGTTTTGAATTGCCTCTGATTTGTGGAATGTACTGGGAATTAATTACTTAATTGAATGGCAATAGCAGTTCTGGAAGTTTATAACAGTTTGGTTTTCTAATGAATTGTTTTTATTTAGAGCATTTTGATTATAATATTTTTACCATTGTGTGGTTATAATAACAGTTGGGCAATTGTAGTGTATGATGCAGTATGGTTTGTACATTAACATTAATGCAGGGCTTGCTATTATAGCAATATGGTTGGTGCATTAATGCAGGGTGCCTATGAAAATGCACCAGATATCATAAATTGCACACTAACCATTTTATAGCATATATCATAAACAAGCTGTAAAATTGCAGCAATTCACACATAAAACATCAATAATTCTTGGTTTACAACATCTTCATTCAAAGAAATTGCCCATAGATTACAACCAATAAATTTCCCACAAAAGATGCCCAACAATTACATTCCACAAGTGTCCTAACTTCTACCACTATATTGCTAAAAATTACAATCCCATAAATTCCATTTCTAGTAATTGCCCACAAAAGCTGTCATATTTAGTCAGACTACTACCAATACAAAAATAGCCAAGTTGCAATTTATAATCCAAGTTGCTTGTTTTCAAGTCTGGAGGGGTGTTTCATCCTTTGTTGAGATAAAAATGAAATAAAAAATTACAATCCAAGTTGCAGTCAACAGACCCTTTACAATCCTTGCCCTAATTTTGCACTCCTTCAGTTCATCTTTAAGAGCTTTGATTTCAGCATCCAAATTCTCTAATCTTCTAATTAATCCAGGTATTACTACCCTTGAACGCTCACACATTGGAGGATCAACCCAAGCGAAGAAATTACAACCACCGTGCCCATCTTCACACCAATCTGGACAACCAAGGAATCTTCTACCGACATTGTTTGAACTTTTCCAAGCCGTCTTCATCTCTGATTTCTTCATGCACCAACAATTTCGATCCATGAGCCCTAATTTTCCCTAATTTTCTTGATCGAATTTCTTGGATTTACAATTTAATCGAGTTGCATGTATGCTACTTAATCACTTTGAGTTTTAGTAGCTTGTTCCAGCTCAATGTTGGAGAAGATTAGAAGGAAAAGACTTGAGCACCCCTCCAAATCCACATGTGCCTCAGCCGGTCACTTTTGACCGGTTAACCGACAAAAGTGTGCTTTTTTTTACGTTTAATTGAAATTTGGGATGTACTTAGACACCTTTTTCAATTTGGGTGCAAATTGTCTTCTAGTCTATTTATTATTTAATATTTTGAAAATATTAAATACAAATTAATAAGAGTTTTATTATTATTATTATTATTATTTAATTCTTAAAGGAGTTTAGGAATTAATTAATAAAGTACTCCCAATTATTCCTAATTGGATTAGGATCATAATTAATTAAAAGAGTTTAATTAATTAAATCTAAACCCTATTTCTAAACGGTTTAGTATGGTTGCCTACATTTATAAACAAGGTTTTATTATGGATTAAGGGCACACTAACAATTCAAAGAATTGAGAGAGTACGTATATTCTATAAAGATAGAAGTAAAGTTTTGTCAAACGCCCATCTTCTTAAATATTTGTTCTTCCTTGGTAGATCATCTCTAGAGGTCAAACGCTTGGGTGGCTAATGTTGATCAAAGGAAGGAATCAAACCCGGTGGATTTAAGTTAAACGTGAAAAGAAATTGAAGGTGAACTCGTACATGAAGAAACTTGTTTCTACAAGGGTATGGATTTGATCTCCATCTCTTTTCTTCTAATAAATAATTGCACATAAAAGATGATCCGAGTATATAGTTTGTAAAATTTTAAAAATCTATTTTTTCACGCTTTCGCTCTATGTATGTAATTTGTTACATGTTCATGGTCCCGATGATCAACACAAGTTCATAAACTAAATGGAATGTTACAAAATATATAAATTGCACAGTATACCAACTATAATATCATATCAGATTATAATATACCAAAAAATTGCTATTGCACCAATAAATTTTCACGCCTACAAAAGAACAAATGGAGCTTCTATCCAAAAGAATAGAATGAAGGGAAAAACCAAAAAAATATATAAAAACTTGATATTACAGAAAGCATTAAGAAGAGGATGAGGAAAGAAGACGACAAAGTCAAAAGAAGAGGAAGAAGAAAACATGGTGAAGTCGACGAAGAACTGAAGTCACATCTCGCACGAAGAACTGCAATCGCACACTCGCACGAAGTCTCGCGAAGCCTCTCTTCAATTGATTTGTCACGTTTCATACTTGGGTTTTTTTTAAATCCAAATCAAGGCTCACGCCTTGAGGCGCAACACCATGACGCGTAAGCAACCTCTTTATTTCCTAGTGAGGCGTAAGCCTCGCAACAGCAACCTTCCGCCTCGCTTTGAGGCACGCCTCGAACACAATTTCGAACCATGTTCATGGATATAACAAACCTAACAACAATAAGTAATACAAGAAGGCCAAGGTCCCACCCATTCTGCTGAATTCCATACTTGTTTCTAATCAACTAATACCAAAGAAAGTCAAGTTCCAAGGGAAAGCACTATAACCATTTGCCCATAACATACCGATTCGTAAACACCAAGGATATGTTTGTTTACAAAAAAACATGATTGACATTAGACTATTGTCTTAATTTAACACTACTTCAGACTATTTTATCTCATAATCTTAATAATCTTTTAAATAGTCATATGGACAATTTTTTGTCATTTCGAAAGCTATTTATGAAGGATTATATAATCTCATTATGAATGTGAGATTAATAGTCCCTCACATTTTAACTTTATGAGACTAATAGTCCCTCTTCAAAAGATTTAATAGTCCAAAGTAATGTTAAATAAGACAAATAGATCAATTCCAAGCATGTTTTTTGCAAACAAACATGACCCAGGTTCCTAAGACCTAAACCCCCTTCCTATCTAGGACAACACAAAATCCAAATTAACCAAATGGTCCTTCTTATCCTCACTATTCCCAACCCATAAAAACTTGCACATAACCAACGAGAGATAATAAAGAGGAATACTCACTAAACAAGCCTAAATAAGAGTAATCCTTCCCCAAAGAGAAATAAGCTTCTTTTCAACAATCAAGCCTCCTACACACGCTTAATTACAAAATCTCAACAAAACTAAGATCTCAAGTTTCCACCTAAAGGGACACCTAAATAAGTCGTAGGTAAACACTCAACTTCACACCCAACTAGTGAAGCATAAGAAACAAGAATGTCCTCCTCCATATTAACACCAATGAGACTAAACTTTGAAAAACTAATTTTCATATCTAATATAGCCTCAAAAAATTAAAGGAGCGACAGTTAATTCTTAAAATCTGCAACACCTTCAATGAGAAACAATAAAAACAAAGCCTTATAATTCATTTGTGCCCACGTGGATGGGATATTACAATATCATCCACTTAAATCACCTACATTCTCGTCTGGGGCCAACCAAATCACAATCCACGATCACAAGATCCCAATTTCCATGATATGTGTGGGCTCCAAACACACCACACCACACCACAAGGGCCACCGCTTTGATACCATCGCAACCAAACCCCAACTAAATTCTAGAAGGAAAAAAAATCTCAACTTATTGTCCCTAAAGCACTTACTGAGTCATCTTCACCCACAACAAGTCGTCCCAAAAGGACGTAACTTGTTTGTAGCCTTGGTAACACATTTGAACAATGTTCAGATGCCTGATGCGAGACAGTGTTACAATTTAAGCATTCTTTAAGCACAATTGTACACCTGCAAATTATAATCCTCACTAGTGCTTGCTCTATACCAAATTCGACGGTGATGATTCTCAAACCAAGATACTAAGGTGGTATTTGATAAAAGTGAATAATTAAAATCTGAATGATTAGTATATCTTAATAAATTAGATCATTTGAGTAAAATACCATCTGAATGACCTAAAATTACAAATATCTCAAATAAACTTTTCGAAAATCAATACTGATATTAAAATTTGGAATGGAATGAGTACAATATTTATAGAGGCTATAGATTTAAATTTTTCATTAAGAAATACCTCTTAATGATTTGGATTTATATCTTTCTTTTATCGATTAAGAGATAAAATTTTACCAAACAACTTTACCCTCTTACCTAATTAGATGTAGAGTTGTTCAGAGATATTAAGAGGTAAACAAACACTAGCTAAGATTAAAGTGGACAAAAATCGTGTGGTTAATCACAATGATTGTCAGTGGAGTTATAGTTTTCTTTCAAAGTTGTACAACTTTTCGCAAATTTAGGATTTTATAAACAGAGAAGCCTTGAAAGTTTAAAAATTACTATCATGCTAACAAAAGCAAGATAAACATGCAAAGATGTCTATAAAGTATGAACATAAACATAATTAGAATCCAACATTTACACGAAACAAATACTTTTTATGTGATTTACTTGAGCTATCAAAGCTTTTAAGAAAAATTCTACTCAAAAAATATATTTATCTTTTCTTCAAATTTTCGTAGTTTGCAATAATTTTAAGAATTTAAAGAAGGAATATGTAGCTACGACTAATCAAAATCCAATCAACTGTTGAAAGCAATAATGTAAACTCTAGAATGAGTTTTCTCAACAAATGGAGTCAGATAAGGGAGGAATGTGAAAGCATTGTTCACAATACAATTGGTTGTATTAAGGGCATTTTCTTATTATATTTATTCGGTAAAATTATATGGTTTAGATTAGGTTGTTTTAAGAGTTATAATTCTATGGTAGGGGGGTTTTGTTGCTTTGCAAGAGACTTTTGATGAATTAATAAAGAAATTGTCTTTGGCTTTTGAGTTCTCCAAACTTTAGATTTTTACCTATATAACACCTTTCTCAAGGTTTTTCCTTTGTTTCTCCCCAAAAAAAATATGCTTTGATTATAGACAAAAGTAAAATTCAGGCCTCTCAATAGCATCAATGATGACCACTTACTCTACTCCCTCCGTCCTCAAAAGGATGACTAAAAGTACAATTATTTTTGTCCCCAAAAGGATGGGATAAAGTACATAAAATAAAGATAATTGTGTCATTTAGTGGGGTACATTAGTATCAATAAATAAAATTACTCAACACTTCATGAATCTTGAGACCACTAAAGAGAAATTTGGAACTTTATTTACCATCTTTCCTCTACTTTTGTCTACTTTTGTTTTTCTTAATGTGTGAAATTTGTATTTTGCTCATCCTTTTGAAGAAAGAGGGAGCAGTTCATAATTTAGCTATGGGAGGAAATTATTATTCATGTTTATAATTTATCTTTTTAAATATGAGAAGTACGTCACATATATTTCTACAAGCATGAGATAAAAATGCTTGAATCATGATCATGTCTCAAAGTCACAATATTGAAAATCAATTTTTGATTTGATATCAAGTATTGGTATTGGGCGAAACGCAACAAAAAGTTATATATTACTTTAAAAATTGGGTAAAATAATGAATTAAATACATATAAAGTTGTCATTTTCTCCCTTCATTCCAAAATATACTATCAATGTTTAAAAGTCGATTTGAGAAAAAATTAAATTTAAATTTGGCATTATTCATTTAAATTTTGAAAACAAAAAATGTTATAACTAGTGGTACTTTTTAGATAGTTTAAAATAATGTTATATACTAGTCACTTGTTTATACCAATACAACGATAGTTTGTACCTTATGGTTAAGAAACATTTCTTTTAACCAACACAAGACAATTGGGAGGGAGTTTAAAAACCATACCACTAAGCGAAAATTTCCAAATGGGATACAAAGGAGCCTCATTTATTTCTACTTCTCTAAAAGACCATACCTTGCGTATCAACTTCGTATGCTTGACATGGTTCAAAGTCGCAGTAAAAACCTACGTTTCAAATAGTCATTTTTTAACTCGGTATCAATTTCGGTATCGAGCTACTTAGAAGCTTAAAAAATATTTAAAAAATTATGAGAACATTATGAATAATAAGAACAAAATTGATCAATGGAGTTCACAAAACACACTTATCTAGTACACATGTAGCACACTGTACAAATGATAAAATAGACATCTCGCAAACATATCTAATGCTACATTACAAAAAAATTGAATAGTAATTTTTTAAGATATTTTCAAGTTTTACTTTACTAAGTACTATACAATTGTTTTTAATTAGTATGTATAAAATAAAATTTTATTATTATTTCTAAATAAAAGGACTATAATTTTTTTAAACTCTAGTTAACTTGGGTACTATTTTGGTATTATATAGTATACACACTTTTTTTTAAAACTAATTTAAGTACAACTTTATTATAATTTATAGTTAACTTGAATTTTATTATATTTTTTTAATACCAATTTAAGTACCACTTAAAATGTATTAAATACAATGTTTTTTGTGCATGACGTTTTCCCTCCTACATGCCGAAATTTCTTCGCTATTTGGTTCAAAACCGTTCCGCTACGCCATACCGAAATTTTGCCGAAACATATCATTTACATGAAAAATCATTGATTTTCCAACTTGTATCAAGATTGCAATTCAGCAAGAGCCGTAACTGCTCCGATACGCCGAAACTTTGGCTAATACGCCGAAACTGTGAACCATGATGCTTGATAACAAGTAATACTTGGGGATCCTGCAACGTATACTAGCGGTTGATGGTAATGAACGATAATATATGTGAGCTACCAAACTATTTGCAAGTTAATTACCATTTCATGTGTGATAGGAGCAATTGGACCATTGTTAATTTTGATAAGAGCACTGTTCTAAAAATTCTCGCCTAGGTCCGCCTAGGCGCTAAGCCCCCCTTGACGCCTCGCCTAGGCGCTAGCCCCCTTGGCGCCTCACTTAAGCCCAAGGCGGCAAAAAAATCCCTCCAAGAAATTAAGCGGTGCCTAGGTGGAGTTTAGGCAGAGGTTTTTTATTTTAATATCTACCCAAACCAAATCTTAATATATTTATTTTTTTAATGATTTACCATATTCATAATACAGGTTGTAGCATATCAAATCACAACAAAAAGTGAACAATATAAAGTCAAAATGGATAATTTTATTATAGTTGTAATTTTTTGAACTTGTACCAACTTCAAATTATATAAATGATGATATATTTGTAATATTTAGTTTAATTCAATATAATACTTAAATTTATGTTTAGTTTCCTAAGTATTATTATTGAATTAAATTCTGAAATTTTAAATTTTATTATTTAATAGCAATCTTGTTTATAAATAAAACTAATACGTTAAAAATATGTTTAAACTTTAAACAATTGCATGTTTGTGTTTGAACATTGACATTAGCAATATGGAGATGTGTCTGAACTTTAAGCAAAGACATTTATTATCTTTATTATAAATTGTTTTGTTTTATATTATTGTTTTATTTAGATAAATGTAAAATAAAATATTAAAATTGGCTTAAAATAAAAAATCCCGACTAAGCCCCGCACAGGCCCTGTCTAGGCCCCCTGGCTACCCGCCTAGAGCCTTTTAGAACATTGGATAGGAGCAACCAAGTCGTTGTCATGTTTGATAGGAGGTATGTGATAAAGAGGAATTTTCAACAATTTATAGCCCTCGTACACACGAAAACTTGGTATAGTGCATGTGGCATGTAACATCTCAAGCAATATAGCTCATGCACATAAACAACTGTAGTGCTGCAAAGAAAGAAAACATCGAACGAAGGTGACAATTAAGCAAATATGTTGGTACCTTGGCTATAATTGGCAAAGGAGGCCAAAAGAATAATCCCATGACAGTCTTAGATCACTCCCGTAGTCATGAACCACTCCCACTATAGAAATTCATTCAGTTGTGGCAAAGTTATCCACATTCAGGTTAAGCATGGTTGATGCCATTTCACAAAGAGGCCTTTGTGCATACGACCAGCCTTGGCCTTAAAGATAAATCTGTCAAATACATGTGTTGTCATGAAAGCTAAGGACAGCTTAAGGCTAGAAGATGTCTAGCAACTCCACCAAACAATGAAGGACACTAAATGTACCCTAGCCCTTAAAAGAGGAACATTTTGAGATTGGTTATCATGCACAACCAAATTTCTCATGCCCCAAATCTCCGAAACACAACAACAAAGAATCATTAATCTAATAAAACTCAAGGGATGAACAAGACGAGAATTTTGATACCTCAAGTACAATTTTCATACAATTAAAAAAAAAAAGATTAGAGGTTAGAGTATAAAATAAGTTCCCATCGTAGACCACACGTAAGTACTTCAATGGTTCTTTCTCCTTAAAACTAGTGAACCCACTTAGATACACTTTTGAGACTTAACTAGTATTTATACATCATTCGTTAGGTACTTGGGTCATCTTCTAGTTGACAAAATTTATTGTACTTCAGAAATATTTGTGTCCCAGGGAGTATCAACGAAGAACTTAATGAGATACCTTGACATTAGTTTTGGCACTTGCATAAAACATTAGCTACATCACTCTACAGGAACAAATGGCTTATGTGACGATCGAGAATATTGAACTACCTTGTAAATAAGATTTTACGAATATTATTTAATAAAATAAGACTGGATAATATTATTTTATATGTGGTTAAGGTCGCATTAAGACCTTAAATATGTGTTATGTATGTGAATGTGTGTTTAGGGTTCGTAAGAAGAAAATAAATTTTTTTCGAGAAAAGACTTCACGCTAAAAATGTCTTTTCGTTTTTTCGAATTACGACATGGCGTTTATTTGGGAAATGGAGATGAAAAGCGTAATCAAAATTATGAAAAGTGAAAATTGATTTTTCGGCCAATCGAACGTGTTATGAAAACGTAACAGGAAAATAGACCTGGCAAAATCGGCCTGCAGGCCGGCCCGACACGCCGGTCAAAAAGCGGACTTTGGGCTTCATATTGTCAGTCCAACAAAACCTGAGCCGTTTTGGCCCGGCCTGTTTGGGATAGGCCCAAAAATGTTTTAAAATTTGGTCATAAATCAGTCCAGGCCCACGGGCCAGCCTGGCCCGGCCCGTTTGCCAGGTCTACCAAAAAAGTTAGAAAACCTAACTAGAAAGAAAATGAGTAACTAGCATAGTTCGGTCTAACCAAGCCTAGGGTTTAGAAGGCTTGGTAAGGGTTTAAGTAGCTTGGCTAGAATTGAGTCGAGGCTTGAGTCTAGGGTTAAAACCTAATTTCTTGGACAAAAGTTGAATAGGTCAACTAGGGTCAAGATGGGGATGAAATGAAGATGAAATGGAAACCAAATGAGGCCTAAAGGGGGGAGAATTTGATCATGAACATGGAGGGGACAAAGTGGTGAGACATTTACTATAAATGGATAGTTTGGAGCTTAATTGGACAAAGCATTTAATGTTTGTCTCCCCCATTAAGTTACTTAACCAATAAGTCTTATTAAGCAATCATTTTTTCTAGCATTAGTTAATCTGATTGTGGTTGATTAAGGTTAATTAGGGGATGGTTTGTAAGAGTATGAAAGATGAGGAGTAAGATTATGGAAAACTTTAGTCTAAGTGACTACCTTGTAAATATAGCAAAGTAACTTTAATATAAGCAATACCAAGCAAGTACCTCTTCACTTTTCATTTCATTAGTTGGCTAAGTGTACGAGAGAAAGAGAAAGAGAGGGGGGTCGGATAAGAGGAAGAGAAAGAGAGCAAGGAGCAATCTTGGATCATCTAGCTAAGAAAGAAGAACAAAAAGTAAAAACATCAAGAGGTAAGCCTAGAAACCCTAACTTCCTCATCATCTCTTTAATTTTGATTTTAGTTTTGATGGTGGTTGTTATAGTTGTGATGGAAGATCATGAAAGATCTTGGTATTATAAGGTTGTTGTGATAGTATATAAACTTGTAAACTACCGATAATATGCATGTCAAGAGAACGAAAAAACTAAAAATGTAAGCTCGAGCACAAGGATAGACAATAATTGTTTAGAGGACTGTAATAGGACTAGTGTAAATGGTTGTCTGTATGGACAAATCGAAATCCGAAAAGAAGGAAACGTATATACAGGGGTTACGTAAATGTTCAAGTGAAAAGGGAAAAAAATGTCATAACGAAGTTATGACGGAATTTTTAGTAAAAGACGTTTAAAGATGAAAAAGTCTAACTTGAGACGATTTTCAGGACAAGTTTACAGGTAGTTAACACTTCATGAAAATTCCAATTTTCTGGGGTTTTGTAGTTCGTAGCATAAGTGAGTCGTAGGCTCAAGAACAAGCTCAATTCGACTTCGGATGAGCAAGTTACGTCAATTTGAAAATTCGACGTTGAAAACATAATTTACCGAAACCTATCTCACGAAGGATTTTTGAGCCAATTTTCCGGCTAGTTAAAGACTCTGAAAAATTATTTCTTCTGGGGAATTTGTAGAGAATGTTACGAGCAAGAAAATGGTTCAAGTGAGAAAGTTATGTTGTTGCAAAGTAGGGTACAACAAAATTGCAAAATTGTAAATCTGAAAAGGCTGAAAATTTTGGGACGCAGCGCTGCCTCCTAGCATCGCGCTATGTCTCTTGGGCAGGAGCAGGTTATTTGGGCGGCGGCGCAGCACTGGGCTTGCAGCAAGCATTGTGCTGAGCTGCTATGTGCTCGGGCGTTGGACGATCGCGTGGGCCAATGTTCTAAAAGACGCTAGGCGGGAGGCGAGCGGCCGGGGGCCTAAGCAAAATTTTTTATTTTAAACCAATTTTAATATTTTATCTTACATTTATCCAAACAAAACAATAATATAAAGCAAAACAATCTATAATAAAGATAATAAACACTTTTGTTTAAAGTTCAAACACATCCATATTGCTAATGTCAAAGTTCAAACATATTTTTAACGTATTAGTTTTATTCATAAACAAGATTGCTATTAAATAATAAATTTTAAAATTTTAATTCAATATTAAAATTTAAAAAACTAAACATAAATTTAAAAATTATATTGAATTAAACTTAATATTACAATTGCATCATCATTTATATAATTTGAAGTTGGTACAAGTTCAAAAATTACAACTATAATAAAATTATTTATTTTGACTTGATATTGTTCACTTCTTGTTCAAAAATTTACAACTATAATAAAATTATCTATTTTGACTTGATATTGTTCATTTCTTGTTGTAATTTGATATATTACAACCTTTATTATGAGTAAATCATTAGAAAAATAAATATATCAAAATCTGGTTAAAGTAGTTATTAAAATAAAAAAATACTTCTACGCCTAGGCCCCGCCTAATTTCCTGTAGGGATTTTTTTGTCACCTTGGGCCAAGGTGAGGCGCCAAGGGGCCTAGCACCTAAGCGAGGCGCCAAGGGGGGGCCTAACGCCTAGGCGGAGATTTTTAGAACACTGTGTGGGCGTGTTAGACATGCGTTATTCAAGTGTCATGATGTCATACCAAGACTTAAAAGACGTAGTGTAATTTGAAGCTTCGAATAAAAGCAAACTTAATAAAACGTAAAATACTTAACTTAAACCAAGGAGTATTATACAAGTTGTATGATCATGCTAAGCGTACACAAGGGTGTGTCACTTGGGCGATCGCGTAGGAAGAGTCAGGCGTGCAACGTATGAACGTCAAACCGACGTGTCAATCGTTAATGAAGTTAAAAAGTGTTATGATTCTAATAAAACAGATTTTATAAGACATAGAATAGAGCTGATGTAAATCATAACTGACGTTTATATGTGACTAATTGATACGTTATTATGAATGAAGTGTAGGACGTTCGAAGAACGCTTTAAAGTGGATTGTTAAAGAACGCGAAAGGCAAGTTTTTCTAACCTTAAACAATATATTTGTATACAAGCTTTGATGTTCATTTGACTATGTTCATATGACTATTTCGTATGTATGATTTGATTTACGCAATACTTATATATTGTGTGAATCTCGAACTTATGCAAAATCTTTCGGCATTTGAATAAGTTGTTCAAGCTTTGCTATAATGCATATTGATGAAGTTCTTACGTTCTAATATTCATGAACTGTTTAAGAGGGATGTCAATGTCAATCATATCGAGTTGGCGCATATTGAAATTCTTTATTGATTTGATAATAAATCTTACAAGTGTTATTGAGTTTAAGTAGAGCTATTCAACCTAATTGTTTTGGTTTGGATTCCAGTCTGAGTAGAACCCTAATATAAGAGAATTTTGGTCGGATTAATACCAATTGACCTTGTCCGGAGACAAACAAACGCATATAGTCGTTTTCATAAAATGTTGTACAACATAGGGTATATAAAACTAATCACCTAGCGTGCCCCGAGGAAAATTATTCAGTTTTATAGTTGAACTACTATTAAACCTTTTACGGAATGAAAAAGTTCAACATCCTATAACCACTGTCGTTTCAAAATTTATTGACGAAAAGTTTTGTTATTCGTAATTGTTCGAAATGTTTTCACAACTGTTGTGTTGTTGAAGTTTGATATAAAAAAATATTTGATTCTTGATTTTGTTGTTATTTAACTGTTAACACTTGCTGAGCAATTAAATATTCACACTATGCTTGAAATTAAATATTTTCAGCGAACTGAATGTTTGGGTAAGGACAAAAGAAAGAGAAAGATGAACGAGTACAAGATTTGTTTTATTTGTAATAGAATGATTGTAATAAGTTTTATTGTATATTATCATGTAATGAAAATTTTAAGGTCTGAGAACCTGGAATATCGAGTTAGACATATGGTAATAATTAGTAATTACCTTTATGCCAGTATTATGTTGGATAGATAGTACCGTGTTGCACCGAATTCGGGTTTGAAGGAACCCGAATTTGGGGGTGTCATAGCTTACATATTCAACCTTACATAAACCCTGAGATAACTCTGCGGGAACCGATTGATGTAGAACACGGTCTAAAAAAATTTAAAAAACATTACAAAAGAGAAAGAATGGCAATACTAATAGGTAACATATCCGCACATGGAGTAGGTAGAAGCACTCACAAACAAAGCACAAAGCTTTAAACTAAAGTCATAATAATTCATCTCTAAAAAATTACAAAGTGAATCAACTTATATAGGATACCTGCAACTTGGAAGATACATAAAACTCTTAAGAAAAAAGAGACGACTCATAATATCTACTGCCTTAATTAAATAATCTACCTAAATTAATTAAAAAAGTAATAATTACAAAAAAAACTCTAATAATAATATAAAAATACTAAATACTCCTTTATATTGCTCCACATAAACTCCCCTCCATTGAGAAAAATGTGTCCTCTAATTTTATAATAAGATAGGATGAGACAAACCATTTTGAAGACCGAGACAAATACCATTTAAAAGTAGAAAGTAAACATGTGCTACCCTAATTGTTTTCTTTTTTGTCATCAACCTCATGGTCTAACCTTGATCTTCACTTCGGTCTACTTTTCTCATTTGCAGCACCAAGAACTTGAGTTTTGGTTCTTCATTTTTGTTTCTCGATTTCATTTTCCTTCAGCTTTTTTAGTCATCATTCTAATACATATATGGCATGTGAACTCAAAGAAGCTTCATTTTTCAAAAAGGCCATCAATTCCTCAAAAATAAAGCTATTTGTCAACTTCATAATGATCTTTGTAAAACATATAGATAAGACTTACTCGATTTCATTTTCCTTAATTGAGACATGCTATGCAATTGTTACCTTTAGTTGAACATCAAATTGATGGACATTCTAATTTCACATATGAAACTAAATGGCAACTGATAGATATTTTATCGAACTCATTCCAGTAGCTAGGATTTGTCAAAACTCTTCGGCCATATTGGGAAATATTACCACATTGAGCCTTATTATGCTAATAATTGGACTCGAGATTGACCACAAATTATATTATCCCCTAACTTTTTCGATTGTTACATACGAAGACTAGCCTAATTCGAATTATTCTCCCAAGATAAGACATTTTGAGCCATTCTAGATTTTACTTTGTACTAAACTTTGTTGTTTGAGGAGAACAACAATAGTGCAAAATGGTATAAATGAGAGAAGAAAATATTATAACAAAAAAAATTGAAATGAAATTGCAACCTATTTATAGGTTTTCAAATCCCTTTTGAAGAGACATAAAACACTTTTTAAAAGATATTTGATTTCATGTTTGAACCATTGTATAGATTCTGACCATTGCAATTCAATCACTTTTAAATGCATCTTAGATTTCATGTTTGAGTCATAGATTCTGACCATTGCAATTCAATCAACACATACATTAATTGGCACAACAAAAATTCATGCAACAGTCTAATTTTAAAAAAAAACAATCCACAATTATGCAATTGCTAAGAATTGAACCCATAACATCACTGTTGAAACCATCCAAGTCTTGCCAATTGAACCAACATAATTTTGGTTATAAAGGCAACATATAATACATTTATTATATATTTTCCAAATTTGTAAATATCCAACACGATATGTTTCACACATCCAAGTCGGATAGGCTCAGTAAATAAGGCGAGATTGATGACATCTCCGGGGTGTCAGATGATTGTCTAGACTGGTTCTTATGAGGGAGACCTCTTAATTGCAAGGGTCCAAACCCAAATGAAGTTATGACCATCTGTCCTTAGTTGTCTCGCGCATTCACAATTTAATTCAATATTAAAACTTAAGAAACTAAACATAAATTTAAGAATTATAAAATCATAGTAGTAGCCATTAATAAAATTATCCATTTGACTGACGCTTAGGCAACCGCCATGACGTCGTCTGTGACATACAAAAATCGTTTACAATGTGCAATTTATATATTATTTATTTTACTTAACAAGTATATTGGCAATAAAATTTCATATAAATTAAAACTCAAGACATAACACTATGGAATAACATTAAAAACACAATTATGTAAAAACTTAGAAACAATTCAAAAATAAAACAATTGATATTATAAACTAGTAAAAGAAATGAAGAATTCAACAAACACCACATTTTAAAACTTTTGGCAAAACTGAAGGTCTAAAATAAAAGAAATTTAAAACTTTAGGTCTTCTAGAAGATATTTAGTTGGGTGCAACATACAGATAGATCGAAAGTTATTCCCAACAATACCCACAAAAGAAATCAGCAGCTAGAGACTTCACACTTGCACAAAGTAGCATGGAGGGAAAAAACTAAATAGCAAGGCTGATAGGTGGTGGGGGAGAGTCGCGACTGTGAGATAAGTCCAACTATGCGACTGGGGGAGGCGCAACTCGAGGAGTCATGGGAAAGAGGAGTCGCGATGTCGTGAGGAAGAGGAGTCGCGAGAGGCAGAGGGGTTGTGAACTGTTATCGAGACTTAGATCTGCTTTGTTCTTCTTTCAATGTTGCCGATGGCTTATCACAACTAAGACCTCCGACTTTCTCTGATACAGCTAGGCGACCACTCGACTTGATGCGACAGCAACGACAGGACGCATTGGCGTCGCCTAGGCAACGCCGTAACAACTATGCATCTGTCAAAGAAAGAAAAACGAACAGTGAGGAGAAGAGTCATTGCCTCATGGTCAAGCAAGAAAGGAAAGCACCATCCATTTGCTGGAACGAGACCTTTCTCAACTCTTGATCTATTGACACTCTTCCGGTCAAGACTTTCGCAATTGGACTCCACAGGTTTCATGCAAAAAAGAAAGGTTTAGTTTGGCCTTTAAAGCTGACCAAAACACGTTATACCTAACGAACTAACGTGTGATTATGTTTTCAACCTGATTGGGACGTCAACTATTTAAATGGGAGAGTTTGTAACACCTTAATCCCCCATCAAAACACGTGGAATATTTGGATGTGTATATAAGAACTCGGACTAATATCCTTAATACCTTCAGTCATGACCTTTTAGGTGAGTCTGTAGTGCGCTAAGATGACCCAAAAAGATATTGAGAAAGCGCGTTGAGCCTTATCACGCTTTGATTTGATTCGGACTCGGGATTTGACCCAAGTTGTTACATGTGACCTATAACAAAATTAGTACAAAAGGTAGAAGGGGCTTTCGATCAATTTTCTGGAAGAGTCGAGGAATAATCATTTTTGCTTAGACTCTTTTTTACGTATCTTCTATTTAATCTAGAAAGGAGCCAAAGGGGAAAAAGAAGAGGGCTAAATCTGTGGAGACTGAATTTTTGGGGGCAGCTATGTAAAAGAAGTATAGTCCAGGGACTGAATTGAAATTTTTTCTAATTTTATGGTCAGATCTAAAATTATATCAATGTCGATTAAAAAAATATTATAAAACTTCGGTATGCTAGGTGTAGTTTGGCATACCAAATGAAAATTAAATGACCGTAACCTCTTTCTTCATCTCCTCGCACAAAAGAAACAAACTAGCAATGATTCTCAGTACCCCTACAAAGGCTTCAGTTGCTGAATATTTACCCTATCATTTCTTCTCTTTCTGGTTGGCTAGCCTTTTATTCCACTTAAATTTCTGGTTTGAACTAGTTGTTATGGTGTCGAAAAGATGATGGCATAAAGATTACTCCAAATCAGTGAGGGTTTCCAAGGATAAATGTGAAGGTTGCTATTGAGTTCCACCCACCCCAACCCCCCCCACTTTTTTTTGGTGATGAACAGTGTTGTATGAAGTACCTTCTTTTCTTTTCTGGGCAGCAGCTGATGGTTTTGCGTTTAGGTTTGGGCGGTATTTTGTAGATGATAACAATGAACAATAAGTGGCTGATATCGAATCACTAATTTGGGACAATAATTTTAGGACAGGAATCACTAATTTGGGACAATAATTTTAGGACAGAAGACCTTATTAAGGTTTGTTTTTTGAATAATTCAAACTATACCAAGCCTAAGTTGATGATACATCATACAAGACGAGTTATAAAAAAGTTGCGAAATATAGATTTAAGATGAGAGGAAGAGTGATAAGGAACCTATCCACATGGAATTCGTAAAACGCGCACAACTAAAGAACAAGCTTTAAACTTAATGCATACTCCGAAAGTAATAGAGCTCAAAGATTACTCCCTCCATCCCACAAAAATGACTGAAGTACAAAAAATATTGTCTAGCAAAAGATGTCTAACATACATAATTCAAATTCAAATGTTATCTAAAGTTTATTTTACCCTCAAAAGTAATTAAGTAGAGAGAACACTAATTTAGAGGAAAAGGAAGAATCCTTAATGTACTTAAATGAGGTCCACAATGGATAAAATGGCAACTTGATTATCTTCTCTCCTCAATTTTTGTTTTTCTTAAATTGAATGAAAAGAGCTTTCAAGACATCTTTATGGAACAGGAGTACATCAACTTATATAGGAAACCTACGACTTGGAAGACGAGTAAAAAAAGCCTAATTAAGAAAAAGGAAATAACTCCGCCTCCGTCTGCTAAAATTAGAGATACAATTTCCTTTTTAGTCTGAGATACATTTCTATTTTAAGATTATAAAGTGTCATGATGTTTCTAATTTTCCATTACTTTTCTACTATCATTTTTACTATACCAGCAAATATGAATTCCTAGCTAATACTAAGATTATATTTGAAACCATAAAATTATCCATAAAAATCATCTTTTTACAAATGTAGCTCAAATTTTGGAACGGAAGGAGTAACAATTGTCTACCACCATAATCAAATAATCTACCTAAAAAAATTAAATATGAAAATTACAATTTTTTCTTCTAAAAAACAATATAAAATAACTAATTAATAATCCTTTTAACTCCTTTATATTGATCAGTATCATGTGGATAACACAATACATTTTAAGATAAGCAAAAAAACAAATCTCTTTGGACGCTTGGTCTGCCAGAATCTTGAAGAAACAGAAATCCAAAGAAAAAAGTTGCCATCATGTTTCATAGAACAGAACAAAAGATGGGAGCATTATTTACAAACAACCAGACTGAGTAGGCATTTGACATGTGAGAACTTGAACCATAGAAAGTAATTAACATTCTCCCCTGGACTATTAATTTATTTTTTTATTCAATTGTCACGTCATTATACTGTCCCAAAAACTAAAGTCAACAACACAATTTAACACTGATTCTAAGTAAAAAGCGCTGTCAGCAGAATAAACAATATTCACTACCACACAGTCCGCAAGGGAAGGTATTAATCTATTTTTTTAGAGTAAAACATAAAGAGCAATATGAATAAACTAATTACCTTTAAATTTCTAACTTGATGAGGACATCCAGCTGGAATAAATACTGCATCTCCTTGTTTTTGCACAAATGTCCAGGGTTGAATTCCTAAATAACAAGAAAACATAAGGTCATGACAACCAAAAAATAAAGATATAGCTCCTACTACATCTATTATGTCAAAATATGAAAAAACAACCATATTCCTCCTTGAGCCTCCTTTTGTGCTCCATAGTCAAGTAAAAAGTTTGGTCATGAATAGGATGAACAACCTGTAACATCAAATTAAATATATTACAAAAAGAACAAATATCAAATGATATAAACAGGGATGTGACATTAGATTTCATCTCATAGTTGAACATTAATCTTTTGACAAACTGCATGTTAAGAAGTTTTGCATCTTGATTCAAGACATTCTAGAAAGTGTGAACCGACAGAAACTGAACTAGAACAACAAAAAGATAACTAGGGTTTATGCTCCACAACTAAACACTAGGGTCTCTGGATCGCAACCAATATAGTTTTGTCTGTAGACAAGAAGATTGCTACAGAGCTATATATGAAAATTGAAGGACTATTAATTACTTATATGTATTATTGTTTAGAAATAAATTGATGTAATTATCTTCTAATCCTACTAGTAGGTTATCATTAGGAGTTTGTTTCCTTATAATTAGATGAGAATTATGGTTGGAAGTAATTAGCACTTGTTTTCCTTATTAAATTAGGTTACCAAGTTATTTGAATTTTACTTCGCCTTCAAGTTTTAGTATTTCTATACAAATACTGTAATCCCACAAGTTTATTAAAGTTTTGCTCTCGTGTGTTTCTACCCTTTACAATTCTCGGTCTATATTCTAAACTTGTCCAACAGCAACAACAAATTGCAAACATATCAAATTTCATACGGAACTGATATTTCCACATGTATTTTTGATATTTTCACATAGATCTCTCACATGAGCATACAGTGGGTCCCACTTTCATGTGAAAAGAACCATGTGAAAATATCAAAAACACATGAAGAAAGTGTTCCCCATTTCATACTCTTAATATCAAAAATAGTTAAACTCTAACAATGTTGTGGGGATTTCCTTATTTACATAGAAATAAAACACTAAGTTCACTTACAAGACAAAAATAAACTAATCCAAAATCCAGATATTAAAATACCCTAGCTAATTATTAAAATTTCCTAATCAATATAAAGCACCTAATCAATATAAAACACCCTGTATCCCCAATTCTTTAGTTAAATATCTAATTACATCAATTTTTATCCAGTTGTACATAATAAATTCTAAACAATAAATACAAAAATTCTTTACAGTCTCGGATTATCCTCAACTTCTTTATCCACAAAACCTTGACAAATGTAATTCTCTCATTTTAAAAAACTCTTGTATGCATTCAGACTACATAGGACGATGAATAATTTGTGAGAAGATGCTTTTTGTAACACTACTTCTAATCTCCTTTCCCTAACCCCAACTGTAGACATATCAGTTGCTACTCCTTTATGCACGGGATTTGAAGTGAATTCAACTCTGATCTGCATTAGTTAATTAGGTGAATTTACAAGATCTGGTAGGTTTAAATTTGTAATATTCTGTTTTTAAGTCAGCTCATTCTAACTACCAGTCTTATTCCATGGATATTAAACATACAAAATCGATGGTTCCCCACCTAATTTTTCTTGGATGATCTAGGGATGTTAATAGATGCGGAAATAGGTATATTTGTATCCGTTTTGAATGAATACAAATCCATATATTATCCACTTTGACTGGATATCAGATAATATTTGCGTTGACCGTATATACCAAGATAATAGAACAGATTACAATATTACATATGTTTTGGATTTTATTTACAGCCCTAAATAGTTCACTACCCTAAACACTAAATAGATATAGGTAGTTACTTTTTGTGCCAAAATTTGATAAAGACTCATTTTATTACTTAATATGCACCAAATAACATTAGAATTCTTACATCCAAATTAAATTAATTTTTAACCAGCCAAATAAAATAACAAAACTAAAAAGTAAGGTTATTTCAACAGTCAATTGTCAACTATAAATCATAACATAGCTAGAAAAATAATATTCAATGAATATTATTCATTTTTGTGTTATGCATCAAGTTTAAATGAAAAATTTTGAGTTCTTTCCTTCTTAAAATGCATGCTAACATTAAATTTATTATAACTAAGTATGTATTTTAAGGAAAAAATAATAATAAATTGATTTCTTAATTTAATCACAATACATAATATAACAATAACAATAACATCACTATCAAGAAAATCTAGTACTATATATCTTAAAAGCCGACACAGATATTATATTAGTGGATACGGATGTATCTATATCCATATTCGTATCCATCGGATGTAAATATCCGTTTGACCAGGTATTGGATATCCATTTTGACCGGATACATTTGTTGGAAATTTCGAACCAATATTTCAGGTTTTGTTAACAGCAGCCCTAGGATGATCTATAAGGAAGGTCCATGTACCATATAGATGATCAATAAAATTATAACTTCTTTACTAATCAGTATAAAGAAATAGTACAATCAGAAGATAACAGGTAATGCTAGGAGTCTATTTAAGACCATCATTGGTTGAGTATATTTCTTGTGCAAATGCGTTAAAGAGTATTGAGATACCATGAAACCAAACAACCTTATTAAGTAATTCTAATTAAAATCAAACAGATTTTATATATCTTGATAATTTCTTTCTTAAATTTACAGTACAAGTTCTTTCTATTCTAAAACAAGCCTCAAAACTCAACATTTGAAGTTACTTTACTTCAAGAAAGCAAGATGAGTGTTAGAAATAGCATAGCATCTTAAGAATCCATAATGCATCAACTCGATCAATAATACTGCAGATTCTTCTATTTGAAAAAATGGAACACCACAAAATGTTATTACCTGGTCCACCGGGGAACAATATATGTGCCTAAATTCTTTGAAATATTTCTTCAAATATTCTTCCAACTTGGGGGAATCTTGCCTCCTAAAAATGTCCCAAAGAGCACCTCCCTCTGGGTGTTCAAAACCCTCTATATTGTTATCTGAACATCCAACACCACTATTCCCTGCATTTCCATCCAGTTCTCCCCTCTTTTCCTCATGAAAACCATCTTGCTGCTTCACCATTTGGTCCATTGCAAGTTCACTTAACATGTTCCCGTTTGTCTTGATATTTAAACCATTAACGTCACAAGTTTTTTCACTAGTTTCTTTGCCAAATCCTAGGCCTTCCTCTGACTCTAACCTAGTCAGAAAACCTTGCTCGGTCAATGCAAATACACTACTTTCTCCATGTTTCTCATGTAGTTCACCACCAACACTATCATTTTGCTTCTTGACCACGTGATTCACTTTCAGTTCATTTCCAAAAAATTCCCTTCGATTCTGGGCAATGTGACGTTGCTTCAACTTCTCTATCCTGACAAGCTGTTCAGATGTAAGAGTCACTTCTTGAATATGTGTCAACACATTCACCTGTAACATATCACATGTTTTTTTATGAGATGTAAACTACAAAAAGAGTAAATAAATGAAAGAACAGAAAGTTGACAACAGAAAGCACAAAAAAGGGAAACTTTTAAGCTTGATGTGACATGGTGAGCCGGAGGAGCACATTATAATGTTTCACTGTCATACAAGGTTTTCACACAATCTTGTGTACATTGTAATTGGTTTATACATTTAAGAAATAAACATACCGCATCAGACATGTCACAATGGAGTTTGGTTACAGAGTCTCCACGCCCTAGCTCCTGAGCAACTCCATATGCAATATACGTCTTTGGCCCCATGTCAGGCTTTAAAGATTCATCGGGCAACTTGACGGCAAGATTTAGGTAGCCACTACGTGGATCTGTATATTCCTTGAAGGGCAAACAACTGAGAAATTCAGCACCGTGACGTGGTAAGTGCTCCTCGAATAAACTAGATGGGGGCCAGTCTTTCAACTTCAGAATTTGGGGCCACCCTTGACTGTCAAATCGACCTTCCAGATAGCCCTTGAAAAAGTGGTGTACATTAATATCCATCTGCATCAAATAAAAAGATATAATCAATTTATTCTGGAGTTTCTGAAATAATTCTGTGAAATACAATAACTAACAAACCTCTACAGATTCAAAATAGCTATAAGACAATTCGAGAAAGAAAATTTAAAAAGTACTGAAAACTTTGACAATATACATTAATCGGGGTAAAAAAAACTGGTATATCTCAATCTCTATTTGCATATAAATCATAACTACAATAAATTATAAAACTAAAAAAAATGAGATAGCCTTATTTCATCAAATAGACAGCAGAAGGCAAACCAATGAACGTTAGTACTACTCAAGTCGATTTGGAAGCCTATGTCCACAACAGCAAAACAATGTGAGATGGCACTTACAAGTTAAAAGAAAAAATAATATGAGTCTATGACGGCCCTAACCCACAATTGCATCACACTATACAAAAATAAAAGATGAGACACACTCGTAAAACCTTAGGACCAGCCCTCGACTTCATGGACTAAGGTTCAAACACATTCCCTTGCCTTGCACAATATCATGTACCACGAGGAGATAACAGAACAAATGAACAGCAATAGTTAAAAGATTCTAGTAGAAAAGGAATTTGAAGCATCAAGAAGCATAAGCTTATTAAAATAAGAGTTTGTATTGTTGATCATATTCAAAGATGGAATTCTACAGCTTTTAAGTTTGTGAATGGAATGGAGCAATGATTTATATGTCATTCGACATTAAGGCTGAGGTTATCATAGTTATCAAGGCACCAAGTCGAGGCGAGGCAACAACCGGGAGCTTAAGCACTTTAGGCGACAAGGCGCTCGACTAGTCGTCCACAAATTGTTAACAATGTAAATTTTATACGTATAAAATTATATATATTTAACATTTATATGAATATTTATATATTTATGTCTAATGATTGACCATATTCATAATGCAGGTTGTAGCATATCAAATCACAACAAGAATCGAACAAGATCAAGTCAAAATGATAATTTTACTATAGTTATAATTTTTTGAACTTGTACCACTTCAAATTATATAAATGGTGGTACATTTGTAATATTTAGTTTAATTCAATATAATTCTTAAATTTATGTTTAGTTTCTTAAGTTTTAACATTGTATATATAGAATACCATTAATTTCAATAATAAGAAATTAATAATTTATAATAAAACAAGTAAACAAGCAATGGTAAGATTAAACAAGCATATAATCATATCATAACATTAGACTACTAAGATAAAGGCATCCTTGAATAAGATTCTCTAACTCAGACATGTTTCATTGAAAAGATCATCAAGCTATCAAAAATCATATAATCATATCATAACATTCTCCTACTCAATAAAGTCTCATTTTTCAAATGAAAAGAATAAAAAGTCTTATCAAAAGATCACTCAAGCTATCAAGCAAAATCATCAAGGATCAAATCATCATCATCTCTCCCAGCAGTGGCATCCATCACTCGAAACAGTAGTTACTCTTCGGCCATAATCATCATCCACATCCTCATCATCATTAGGAAGGCATTCCTCCTCTTCTCCAACATCAAAATCAGAGTCATTCACAACTCTTATCCTCGATTCCCTTGAAGTCGAAACACCACCACGTCGTGAGTAGACATGACCAATTCTAAGAAGATTGCAACCCTCGGCGACATTGGATGCAGCAACAGCTCTACCAACATCCTCCCATGTAAGATCATCTCCACGATGAACTACATCTTGCTCGGGCACTATCCACTCATTACCCCAATCAAAATCATCTAGGACCAATGGATCAAAGTTTATTCCAAGTTCGCCTCTTCTGGAACCTATCAAAAATTCGGCGATTGTATTTCACATACACCAAATCATTTAACCGTTGTTGCTTCAACCTATTTCTCTTTTTTCGTATGAATCTAAAATTTGTTTTAAAAAATATTAAGCAAAAGAATATATATACTATTTATAGATTTAATTATGTACTAATTAATAATAAATACAAGATATTTAATTACTAAATACTTACAAACTCAAAAGTGCTCCAATTGCGTTCACAACCAGAAGAACAACAAAGGTCAATAGCACAACCGCCAAAAGCATTCCACCAATCGACTACATTAGATGTAAAAAAATTAAAAAAAAAATCAAATATAATCTAAATTATAAAACTTAAAAAGCAAATTTTATAATTAATTTAATATACTTACTAAGATTTTTTGTCTTTTGTTGCCTAATAGACATGTCTTTAGAAAAGTCATCACGAGAAGATTCATATACATCGACTAGGTCACTTATCTTGTCTTTGGTCGGGAACAATTTTTGAAAGAATATCATTGAAGTTGCTACATAACTTGTAAGCTAAACCAAATTCTTCATCTTCTTTGATGTCAAAATACTTTCCCGGATTTAGAAACAATTTTGCCCCATATAACTTCTGCTCCATTTGGCATGTTCATCTTCGCTCGATAATGTCGATCACTTTCTTGTATAGCCTTTGTTTGTTATTAAAGGCATCGTTGATCTTCTTCTTTTCAGATTCCATCGCAACAAGAATCTCAGGCATAACTGACCTCTCATCCGAATCCACAATACTCAAGACAACAAGTAATGGTTGTGACACTCTAATACAATCTTCAACAACATGTCAAAAACTAGAAGAAATAATTGTATCATACACTTTCTTCTCCGCCTTTGTAGCCAACAACCTAGAATGTGTCCAATCATCATTGATGAATAAATGTCTCAAAGCATCCTTGTGCTTGCACAAGCTTTGAAGAGTCAGAAAAGATGTAGCAAAGCGGGTGACTCCCGATCTCACAAAGTCCCTCCCATTTGTTTTGCTCCTCATCGCATCAAGAAAGCGACCATGCCTATAAATGAATGTTGTTATTTTTATTGCCCTCCCAATTGCAGATTTAAACTGCTTCAAATTGTCTACGTCCTCTAAGGTCTAGGCAATGGACTACACATGGTATCCAAGACAAAATAGGTCTTCTCCCCATTAAAATCTAACCAACTGCCATATAATTGGAGGCATTGTCTGTCACTACTTGCACAATATACTCGGCCTCAATCTCTTTGATCTTACCATCAAGAACTCTACCAACATGCTTGCATCCTGAGATTGACTAGAAACATCAACTGATCCCATAAAGTCCATACAGGACTATTAACAAGAAAATTTATCAAGTGTTTGTTCTTCTGTCTGTCCATCCGTCTGACATAAGAGTGCAATCGTACTGCTTCTAAGAAGTTGTGTTTCTCCTTTAGTTCCTTTGTTTGTCTTTACCTTCCCTGAAAGAGGAACTCTCAACTCATGATACGAAGGAGCCTTCAAACCCGAACCATATTGCATGATAGCCTCTATCATCACCTCAGAACTTCTTGAATTTACTACATTAAAAGGGATGTAATTCTCATAAAACTAGCTAACAATGTGCATGTGAGCTTTATCTTCCTCTTTCGATGACCTTAGACGATTCTCCAAAGTTGTTTGGCTAAGACCTTTGCGATGTCTTTCGTCCACAACTTCTTCAAGAGATTTCCTAAGAAGAGTTTTAATTGTTTTTGTTTGTGGTTATGGCTTAGGGAATTGAAATGCACTCTACATCCTTTTAGATGCAATCCCAAAATTTGGAACAGCTACAAAGGAAGGATTGGATACATTGCTTGAAATATTAGATGACTAAATTTCTTCTACTTCGTCACTGTCATCAAATTGAAATGGCTTATTCCTTTTGTTATTCATTATTGTTTGATGCCTCTCGTTTGCAAAATCTGTTGTAATTCGAGGACACTTAAACTCATCCATGAACCCACCGATAAGATGTTGCTCGAATCTCTTGATTCCTCCATGAACCTTTTTCTCACAAGAGTATGCATTGCACAAGATTTTTATCGCTCAATCCCGGCCAAAATCCATATTTCCATCCCAAATCCTTTGACTTGGCCTTTCTTTTAAGATCCTCACTTGGATCATAACCCTCCACTCCCAAACTTTGTGCCATTTAACTACCTACAAAATACAATTTATAACTATATTACAATCACAAGACAATAATGCATCACATATCATATTAAAAAAATTGAGAACCAACACTCAACAAAGCACTCAACAAAGCGTATTATCAAAAAAGTTTTAAAAAACCCTTTATTCATACTCTTAAATTATAGTTACGTAACATTTTTTTCTTATAATCTCTTAAATTATAGTTGCACAGGCATAGCACAACATATTTTCAATTCAATTATACAAAACCATTTCCAAAACAAAAACAAATTAGTAGTAACTAGTTGGTAAAGTTCTTCAACTATATCTGAAAATAAATTACAAAAAAAAAAAATTGAAATAAGTAATTACTACTTCATGATCGGTAGGTAGGACCATAGGATTTTATTTAAACAATCAATAAATTCTAAGTATACACGGTCAAAAAGTAATAAAGTGATAAGAGAGTGTCGAACCCACGAGGAATAGTAACAATTAATTACTCCGATTACTAATTCCTAATCGACTCAATTTTATTTAAACAATCGAAATTAGGAGCTTAACTAACTCACAAAGATATTAATAGATTAAAAGTATGAGATTACAATTCCCCCCAATGTTTTACTTCAATCTCTTCATTCTCTTATTAACTAATCATTCATAATAAATTGTTAACCCATTATCCATATAACTCTTTCCCAAGTAATTATATAACATATTCATTCATATTATTTCACTATATCCCTATGCAAAATAACTACGAATAAATTCATCAAGGACAGATTCCTAATTTGGTTACATACAATATTTAAGTATATTCATATCCTAAACATTAGCAAACTACTAAATCTTTTGAACAATTAACTTGACACATGTCCCCATATAGGTATATTCCTATCCTATATGCAAATCTTGTTAATTACCCTAAGAAGAATAACTTTCGCATGTCATCATATTCACATCTAAACCTAAACTTCATCTCTCGAATTCATATAGGTTATCCCATATAATTTCTAATTAGACAATCATTCATGAAGCACAAAATATGACGAAAGATTCATATATAATCAACCATAATCAATAAGAGAATAAATTAATAAAAGTTACATATTGGGTTCCATTGCAATCTCTATAAAAAGATTAAATCATCTTAAATAATAAAATAACTAATACGATAAATTCAGAAAACATTTTTAAGGTACAAGAGAAAAAGATTTAGAAAGGAGAATGAACTCTGTCACAGTTAAGCTTCACTCCCCCCTTCAATCCTTGCAACCTTCAAATGCCTCCTTCAAACCCTAACTATTTTACAAGCTTCTAATTTTACTCCTACTCTAATCTACTCATGAAATATGTTCATCCCCCCTTGTTATATGTCTCGCGTCATGTATTTATAGGTTACAAGTCCAATTCCTAAGCTTAGGAGGAAAAACAATCTAATTTGGAGTCAAAAACATGTAAAATGCGTCAAAACTTGGTATGGCCGCGTCCCGGGCGCTGCAACGCCACTCACAGCGTTGGAATGCAAATTATTTGGTGTTATGGCGCTGCCGCGCCGAAATAGTACTAAGAAATGGCACCACCGCGCCAGACAAAATTTTGTTTCGACATCTATTGATAAAATGGTCATAACTCTCTCATATGAACTCCGATTGGGACGATTCAAGATGTTCTAGAAAGCTAAGAAGTAAATCTACAAATTTCATTCTTTGAGAGTTTAGAGATTCGGCCTAGATCAAAGTCGAAATTAGGCTTCAAGTGTCTGTTATGTCAATAGCAACTCCAAACTTTGATCTTTGTTCCGTTAGGAGTTACGGGATGTATCACCTATCAAATCAAAGCTCTCGACAAGATCCACAATAAAATTTGAATCCTAAGCCATGAACATGCATCCAACTTGGCATTGACAACCCTTCGATCTTCAATTCTTGCATTTGCTTGCAAATTTTACTCCAAAAGATGTCTAGATTGCATTTACTTGCTTCTTCCTACAAAATAACATAAAAACACTATAAATACATAATACTAACTTAAAATACTTAAGAACTCACAAATTATCAAGCCAAACGTATTAAATTCACAAGTATAAAACCTACTCATCAACGTGTATCATGGTCTAAGCATAGAATACAATCAACAAACCATATCATGTCATATAAAAAAATTAAAAGAAGTCAGAATACCCCAACTTCAAAAAGAAGTCTGAATACCCAAAAAAAAACAGAGCAGTCACTCAGCAAAGCAGAGCACTCCCTCTTTGTTGCTCTCAAAAAGAATACCCAAAAAGAAAGAAAAATAAAAGGCAAGAGAAGAAGAGTAGAAGAAGAAAATCAGAGAAGAGAGTAGAAGAAGAACATATCGGAGGTCGCAAGATGCCGAAGTAGAGGTCAAAGTCGTCGCTATTGGAGTAGACACGGTAGGTCGCTTGCTCTCCCTCTTTGTTGCTCTCCCCTTTCTTCCTCTCTATATAAGTTTTGTTGGCTTGTTGCAAATCTTGCGATCGATCGATTAATTAGGTTTTAGCTGCGCGTCTTTTTTTTAACCCAGTTAAGTTCTGATCAAACCACACTTGGCCCGTAAAATCCAAGTCGTCTTATTTGAAATCCAAGTCGTCTAATTTGAAATCCAATAGTCCAAGTCACTACCAAGTCGTCGTCTTTTCGGTAGAAAGTGCTCGACTTTCTTACTTTCGACCAAGTCGCCCAGACGCCTTAAATTTTTTTCATCGACTCACGCGACTAAAGCGTCGCATTGGAGTCGCTTGAATAAACGACTTGACAACAATAGAGGTAATGGATATTATTTGCATTAAAAAATGATTGCTTTAAACATAACCTTCATATTTTTATTAAATTTGAAATCGATGAGACAACATATAAAAAAAATCCCTTCATTTCAAAATATAAGATTAATATAGACTTTTTAGAGTAAATTAAGATATTTTCAAATTCAAAATTAATATGAATTCATTTAACTTTAGATAATACAACTATGAAAATTATAAACTACTCCAGAAATACTAAATACCAATGTTCTAAAAGGCGCTAGGCAGGAGGCGGGCGACCGGGGAGCCTAAGCGAATTTTTTATTTTAAGTCAATTTTAATATTTTATTTTACATTTATCCAAACAAAACAATAATATAAAGCAAAACAATCTATAATAAAGATAATAAAGGCATTTGCTTAAATTTCAAACACATCCATATTACCAATGTCAAAGTTCAAACACAAACATGCAATTGTTGAAAGTTCAAACATATCTTTAACGTATTAGTTTAATTCATAAACAAGATTACTATTAAATAATAAAATTTAAAATTTAGAAATTGAATTCAATATTAAAGCTTAAAAAACTAAACATAAATTTAAGAAATATATTGAATTAAACTAAATATCAGTATATTACAAATATATCATCATTTATATAATTTGAAGTTGGTACAAGTTCAAAAAATTACGAGTAAAATTCAGATAACCACCTGGAGTTTGGGCGTTTTCCCACTTAACCACCTGTAGTCAGTAAAGCTACATTTAAACTCCCGACTTTTTGAGTTGAAGTGAAAACGTCACTTTTTCCATCTAACTTAAATGTGCGTGTATGTCAGACGCCAAAAACGCGTGAGAAGAGACTATAACAGTCAAAAAGGACTGATAAATGTCTAAAATACCCCTTCTTCCTCTTTAACATTCCTCTCCTCTCCGATCAAACTTCAGTCTCCTCTCCGATGTTGCTAGGGAGTATTATGGTCTGCTTGCAGCTTCTGCTCATCATCCCCAGTCCCAATTTCTAGGGTTCTTCCCCAATTTCAAATCCACGGGTTGATAAATTGGGAGACCCAATTCGTGATATACGGAGGCCATACACTTGGGTCTCCCAATTTCTCTTCTTCATCATTCATGAAACCCAAATTGCTTCATCCCATCATCATCCCTTCTTTTTCTTCTCAATCTATCCCCAAACCGTAGTAGGATTCCCAATTTTCTAGGGTTCTTCCCCAATTTCAAATCCACCCAAAGAAGTCACACAAAAAATCGGGGATAAGTCATTCCACCCAATTACTTATGTTCTTTCTTTTCGATCCATTTTATATCTTCGTTGCTTCTCATAATTTTCCCTTATTATTGGTAAGAAATTCTTTATTTTTTGGGAGCTTTTTTCTGAGATTTTCCTATTTTTTTCTCATTTCTTTTTACCTAATTTAATAAACTGTAATTTTTCGTAATAAATGATTTTAAATTTTCAAAAAACTTAATTTGTAGTTTGACGTTAATTTGAGCTCCATTTTCTTTTTTTTCAGCAAGATCCGTTTAAAATTTCTGCAAAAAAAAATCTGTATTTTGAGCAAAGTTATCGACTTTCATACTTTTTTAGGGCTTTTGTATGAAAGCTTGCTGGAATTTAGTTGGATTCTGACCACTGGATTTTAGAAAAAATGTTAGAATTTTTGGTTTAGGGTGTAATGGTTTCTGATTATGGTGTAGTTCAATCCTCTGTATCAAGAAGCACCAATAGTTTGACTAGTGAGATGAGTTCAACATTGTTCGGATTGCAGCAAGCATATAGGTTGGGTAGTCCATTGAGAAACTAGATTCTAGTGGGCATAATGGTGGTTGTCCTGGATGTAGTTGGATTGAGGTGTATGGTGTTGTTTATGAGTTTCGTGCTGCTGATCATTTCCACCCCCAAATTGTAGAGATTCGAGACAAGATTTATGTTGTTACCAGAAGAATTGGTGCACAAATCTCCTATGAATATGTTTACAGCAAAAATTGGGGAGTAACTGGCTTTGTTTCAATGTGATAGGCTAAGGTGGAGCAAGTGTTGTTCCATTTGGGTGATGAAGGAATAGCTGCAGTGGGGCCAACCCACCCAAAATTTATGTCTTAAGTGCAGCATGTGATCTCCTGTAAACCAAACATATGCTTCTTCAACATTGTTCCAATAAAGAAGCATCAAAAAGAGCATCTAAAAGTTATCAGACAAGCAAAAGCAGGGAGGGAAAAACTAGAACTATGTGCAGTCAAATAGTTGAGCAAAAGAAGCAAACTGAAACACAATGTATCATTTTTCCTCTACTCTAGCAGCAAAAGAAGCAAATGCCTAGACAGAAGAGAGGACTGAGATCACAAGTAATACAAGAGTAAATGAACCTGGTGTATTTTCCCCGTTGACTCTTCCATGACTTTCCTCTACTCTAGCAGCAATTGAAACACTTGGATATGCTTGTTCTTTTTTTTTTGATACTTGATGTTTCATCTGTCAGAGTGACATTAATTTGCACTTTTCCATTTTGAGGGGACTTACACAATGTATCATTTTTTTCGTACAGTATGATCTGGATCATGATAACCATCTTCTTCTATCCCATTATCAACATTTACTAACCACGCATTTAGAGGAACTTGAATGCTCAGGCGGATTATTTTCATCTCCATTTCTAGATGGGTTTGACTGTTTGCAGTTATTAATTGCTGCAACACCAACAGGACTGCCATTACTTTCTCCAACGCTAGGAAAAACGCTGTCGGCAACATGATTATTAGCCTTAACAAAATCTCCAGTCTCCTCTGCGCACTACGGGTGAGACGAAACACCAAGCATTGGTTCGAGGAAGGTTGTCCAAACCTTCATAACTTTATCCAACTGTTCAGTTGTACAAATTTCTCCACATGAATACTTGATGAGCTGATAAAGGTCTTCATGGATGTCAGTCACGATATTCAAATTCCAAATTTGGCATGGTCGGTCTCCTATTTCCAGCGGCATTAGATAGCAATACATCATCCTCTCTGCGCTGCTTTTCACTGATTTCCCCAAAAGGGTTCTCTTTTACAGCAAAATTTGACGTGAGTTTAGTTGGAAACATGAATTCTGAGGCTGCCATGCTCCGATCGGAGAATCGGAAGTTTCGGACGGCGCGCCACCGAGAATTAAGTCTTTATCCAGGTAATTCAATATATATATATGGAGGGTAATTAAGTCTTTAGCCAACTCAAGTAACAGAGAGTTAAGACGGAAAGCATTTATTCACTTCAACTCAAAAAGTCGGGAGTTTAAATGTAGCTTTCTTGACTACAGTGGTTAAGTAGGAAAGCGCCTAAACCCGTGTGGTTATCTCAACTTTACTCAAAAATTATAACTAGAATAAAATTATCCATTTTGACTTGATATTGTTCGCTTCTTATTATAATTTGATATGCTACAACATGCATTATGAATATGGTAAATCATTAGAAAAATAAATATATCAAAATCTGGTTTGGTTAGTTATTAAAATAAAAAAAAACTCTCCACTTAGACACTGTCTAGCCCGCCTAGACCCGGCTAATTTTTTGGAGGGATATTTTTGCCACCTTGGGCCTAGGTGAGGCGCCAAGGGGGCCTAGCACCTAGGCGGGGCCTCGGCAGACCTAGACAGGGATTTTTAAAACACTGCTAAATACAAGATCTAATGGAATCAAAAGTTAAACGAATCACATCAATTTTGAATGTGAAAAATATCTTAGATTCTTTAGAAAGTCAAACTTAATCTTATATATTAGAACAGATGGAGTATATATCAAAAATTAAACCAGACTAACTTTTTTTCTTTTCCTTTTCCAAATGAATAAAAAAATAAGAAATCTCATCACAATTCCTCTATTCTGTAAAGAATCTATGAGATAGGGTTCCCTTTCTATTTCACCTTAATACCCTATCTTTCATCCACACAATGTCACTGACGAGGTGCGCCCGCCAAGAGAGTGAATCGCCAAGACGCTTAGACAATAAAACGCATCCATGTATGGCGTCCATATAGAAGTCATTCATAGTGTGCAATTTAAACATTATTTATTTTACATCAAAAGTGTATTAAACAAATAAATTTTATATACATTAAACACCAAAATATAATAACTAATATCATGGAGTTTCATTAAAAACATAATATATCAACACTTAACAATCAAACAAAACACAATTATTATTCAATCTTTTCAAGCTTGTTTCTCATGACTTGCACTAAAAAAATACATTAAACGAACATGCAATATTTATTTAATTTTAGGAAATAAATAATTATTTATACATTTATTTGGAGTTTCATGATTTATGATTTATGTCGTCAAAATTACAACTTTTAAGGGTTAAAATTGTACATGCAATTAAACTCAATTGCAACTAATATTACATGCTACTTTTTAAACTTTTTTATGAAAGAAATATAAATATTTATTATTTGTTAAAAAGAAAAATTAACCTTGTTTAGCTTGTCAGAACCCAATATGTGGACATAGCAATTCTGTTTTTGTTAGGGGGCCATGTGACGCATTACATAACATCTTAGATGATTACAACTGGCAATCAAATTAAAAAGAGAGACAAAAATCTCTTTATTCTTCTTCATTTTTTCAATTCTTCTTTGTATTCTTCCTTTTTTCTACAGCAAAAGATTGTGGTCGACAATATTGCGGCCTGCGCGTCACGTGCACCTCTTAGTCTTTTAGGGCTTCTCTCCGCAGTTGTGATTAGGGTCTCCCTTCGCAGATCACGGAAATAAAAGATGCAAGACTTTCAGTTTTCTTCTCCCTCTTTTAATCGACTAGTCATGGGTAAAGTCCATGGGTCACGGATTGTGGTTAAGCCAACTTAAAATCGACCCAACTACCAAGGCGCACCACAGCCTCGACGACGACTTGTTGATGCCTTGGCAGCCTACCCCAAGACGAGCGTCGCCATGCTGCTTGATGTTACACCAAGACAGCATGGCGACGTCTTGACAACTATGCGTAAATCCTTCAAAAGTGCACCAAAACTAATAAGAATAGGAATTTTGTGCAAGTTATCACATTATCTCAATATTGTGAGAAAGACAACGACTTCTAATCAACTATCCATATATTTTCTTGGAAAAAATACAAAGCATCTTCAATTACATAAATCGTGGTTCAAAGTTCCAGAATATCAGACGATATTTCGACGTATTAGAGTGGGTTCAACAAGGGCCGAACCACAACCTTGATATGAGTGCATGTTTTATCATTTGAACATTATTATGTGTACTACATAGTTTTTTGCGAACTTAATCAATCCATTTTGTTGTTCTAATTATTTAAAAATAATTCACAACTATTTTTAAAAAAAAATTAAAGTTCTTAAATAGCACAACGATGAATATCGCCCGAAACCAACACCAAGTCAAAAATGGCCTTTCAAAACATAGACCACTACCACGACTTTGAACCATGACTTCAAGGCTACGTTTGAATGCAAATATGTTGCATGGATTGTGCTATTTTAAGATATATATATATATATATACTAGATTAATACCTTTAAGCACATTTTTGTCCTTGTATTAGTCCGAAGATGACATGACAACCTCATTGATTTTTTTTACTCCCAAGGCCATTTGTTACTTAAAGGGGACACCATTTAAGCTCACCTTCCTTCTTGGGATTATATAGTCCCTCATAAACAACCTTAAAAACAAAAAAAATATTCCATGAGCCTGTCATCTTCAGCCGAATAAAAAAGTACTAAAACATATTGAGCTAGTATAAATCCCAAGTAACATAATAGCAAATGAATATAGACTAAACCATTGTCAGGCAGGATTCTCACCCTATTGTTCACAAAGATAAATTGAACTGAAACACAATCTTCTCTATGCCATTTACTTGCATATAATGTACATATTTATGGAAAGAAAATATTTCCTCTTCTCAAAGAATATACGAGTTCGTTTAGGAACATAAAAAAAAGGAAGGGGTAACAATATCCGGATGGAGGG
Source organism: Panax quinquefolius (assembly GCA_020205615.1). NCBI lineage: Eukaryota > Viridiplantae > Streptophyta > Magnoliopsida > Apiales > Araliaceae > Panax > Panax quinquefolius. Next base: position 109,143,373 of record CM035172.1, read on the forward strand.
AATAGATATCTGAAGATTTTTGGTGTTTAATTTTGGAACTATAATTACTTTATAACAATCCCATTATTTTGTTTTAATGTGTACATAAAACTCATGGGGAGAACAAAATTGGGATGGAGAGAGTATTAAATAACTATATGGTTTTCAGATCACACCTAATAAACAGCTCACATTAACATCTACTTTAGAAATAATTGACATTTTAAAACAATGAGATATAGTCAAAAGTAAAACATCATCAAGGTTATCTATTGAATTCTTATAGTTTAGTAGTGTACCAAATCAGCATTTCTACCATACTAACAGAATTAACTCTCGAACAGTGGATCAAGAGTTCTAGATAGAAAGAGGAAGAAAATCCCATTAGAGCAGGCAGGAGAGTAAAAAAAATGTATTACAGAGGGAGAATTTAAACTGACCTCACACCAATCCAAACAATTAATTGCAACCACATCCAATAGCTGGGAATGATTCAGGTTTTTGATCTGACGAAATGCACGCCACATAACCATTGGTTCCCAGCTTAAACCACATGTTGTCTCAAGCACATTACTGACAATCACAGGTTCACCTTTCAACCAATGGCACTGAAAGTGCCTCAAATCCTCAGGTTGAATGTCTACAGCAGTTGGACAGTATAGATAGTTGTCATCAGAATCTTCTCGAGATGCGGCTTTCAGTAACTTCACTTTGTCACTGCCAATTTCACACACTGAATTGAAACAGGAGCACCACTGTCCAGGAGTTTCAAGTGGAATCTCCACGAGTTTGTATTTTCTCGCTATATCTTCAGCATCAGATAACAATTTGGAAACAAAATCCTTTTCTAATATATGCCCCAATTCTAATCGGCCTTTACCACAACCACCCAAAGTTTCAGGGGGACAAGGGATGCTACCATCTTCCTGGAATTTCCACTCGAATACCGACTTTGCATGATCCCTATCACTAGTTCCAGCAGATGCACCCAAAGGTCCATCCAAAGTTTCAGGGGGACAAGGGATGCTACCATCTTCCTGGGATTTCCACTCGAATACCGACTTTGCATGATCCCTATCACTAATTTCATCAGATACACCCAAAGGTCCACGTCTTGGTCGTGTCTCTTGACAACGATTTCCACCATGCAAGTACTCCACCCCAGGGTCTATAAATTGCATTATCACTTCCTCTTGACCTTCCCGCAGGCATCCATCACGCATCTCCCGGCAACAAATAAGGCAAAGATCATAACAACACTGTGGACAGCTTCTGTGTAAGTCAGCAATTGAAGTTTTGCAATTGTTGCTGCATCAAACATATGAAATAATTAATTCCTTCCAAAATCGAAGGAACAGACTTTCATGGCAGAGACAGATGGCTTCAGAAAACCTACCAATACATACGTTCACCCAACCCGCACTTTGCTTGGTGTACTTTAAGCTCAGACAAAGATAATCCTGCGCAAACAAACAAACCAGGAATCACTAACAAGTGGATATTATTTTCTACTCCATTTTTCAAGAAAGACTTTTGAGCATCCTACTTTATTACCAACCCAATCTAGTTGAAATGCAATCATAAAGAACTGTAATGCCCACCAAAATTCGGGAACTAAATTATAATACCTTGAATTTTAGCTTCTAACTGTTTCTCCACCATCTGCTCTTCATAGAATTGTTTTATAAATGGGAGAAGCATAGGTATGATATATTTAGAGTACTGAATCTTTTCTTCAACACTGAATTTCAAATCAAACCTTTCCTTGTCCTACAACAAAAATCAGAAGTACCATATCATGTATGTTGAACCTAACATCAACATAAAACATTAATCGACTAAAGTGTTAGGAGCTAAAGAAACTGACTTTTTTGAGTACTTCTAAACGCAAGCAACGTTTGCAATTGCAGTTAACTTGACAAACAGGGCAAGCCTTGGCAAAATCATCTTCCGTCATCTTAGGGTACCTACATACAAATATACACTTCAGGAATATTGTGTCCCTGCTCAACACTGACAAAATCGTACAACTCAAAACAAAATCAAAAGTCTTTGTTTTCGGCAATTAAAAAAAACAGCAGTCAATAAGAGAAATAAGGCATAAGAAGCAATTTCAATTTACAGTCAAAATAATAAAATCACTAAAAAAAGAATAAATACCATCTAGTCATGCATGGGACACAATATCGCTTCCATATACATTTAGAACATTGTACAACCCGGCCTTTGTCATTCCTCTGGCACTGATGACACATAATAGATTTTGGCTGCCCCTGTTAATATTAATTAAACCAAACATCAGAAATAAATCCCATATTAACATATAAACAAATGTTGGTAGTAAAAATGATTTAATATAAGCCAGAGAAACAGAAATTACATTATCATCCATCCTTCCACCACCCCTCTGCTTTGGTACAGCTGCAGTAGTCTTACCAACTGTCTCAAGGGCATCTGGTTCTTCACCTCTATCAGTTGTTGGTGACCCATCCTCCCCTTCTTCAACCTCCTTTTTCAGACCCTTTCTCGGTTTCTTTTCCGACCTATCTTTCCCTTCTTTAACCTCCTTTCTCATAACCTTTCTCAGTTTCTTTTCCAACCCATCTTTCCCTTCTTCAACCTTTTTTTTCACACCCCTTCTCCCTCTCTTCTTTGACCCAAATTCCTCATCCTGTTCTTCAAAAAATTTCTCTACTTGGTCATTAAACCGGTCCACCAACTTCACAGCCGTCCGCCGAAGAGTCCTCTTATTCACAGAAACCCCCTCCAATTCGTTTCCAATACTTCCTCTCTGATCATTAGCCATTTTATCTGTTTCATTTTCCTTCACCAACCCCTCAGTACCTATACAATTTTCCTCCACTTTTCCACCCAAATCATCACTTTCCTTCTTTTCTTCACCCCCTTGCTCATGAGTTTTCTCTACCGACTCAATTTCACCTCCTTTTCCATCCAGATCAACACTATTTCGTCCCAAATCCCCACTTCCTTTCCTTTTCCTTCCCCTTGGTTTATCCCCTTTTTTTTCTTCAACAAATCCCTCTCCTTTTCCACCACTTTCTCTCATAATCCCACCTTTATTATCAAATTCTGAATCTTTCCCAATTCCCTCCCCTTTTCCACCCAAATCCTTCCGATTCCCCTTCTTTCGTAGTCTCCCTACTTTCCCTTTTCTTCCCCTTCGAACAGGCGCTTTCTTCTTCACCGGATCCTCGCAAATTTCTCCCAAATCCTTTTGATTTGTTGTTGTTATCGCATACACAACAGTACTACCAATAAAATTCACTTCTTCCAACTCCTTTCGTTCTCCAAACGACGTCGTTCCATTCTCAGACACCAACTCCTTTTCCTCCCCTAAACGACGCCGTTTAACATCTACATCCCAATCACACAAAGTTTTACCCTCCTGCCCTTCACCTTCAACAACTTCAACTCCACTATTCTTTATCTTCGTTACCTCTTCCGACTCCTTTCCTTCTCCCAACGACGCCGTTCCATTCTCAGCGGCCAACTCCTCCTCCTCGTCACGACGCCGTTTCACACCCACATCACCCTCTTGCTCTTCACCTTCAACTCCATTAATCTCCCTCTCCATGACCTACAATAATGAACACAAAACAAGAAGAAATCAAAAGAACCCAAGATTTTTCAAGAGAGGAAATCTGTAAGAACTCGAGATTTTTTTCAGAGAGAGAAAAGGGTTATAAGGAATTGTTGTCTTAATGGGTTTTATGAAGGGTTTTGGGTGAAACTGTGGATGGTAAATATATTCAAAATTCCCGCCCTTTTCGGTCTCTTAACATTCATCGGGTTTCGGGGAAAATTGTATCTAATTATCTATCACAGATAGAGTTAACACGTATAGTGTTAGATAGGGCTTTCGGAGATACGGCCCATAGATTTACGGACACTAGTTACTTAAAAATTGGTGGTGTCTGTATATAAGTTTTTTTAAGTTTTTATTTGAGGGGAAGTAGAGAGAATAGAAGAGAAGAAAGAAAAAATAATTAAAATTTCTTAAAATTTTATGTTTGTTAGTTTTATTTAGCGATAAATAGAAAGGATTTGAAGTTAAAATTAATTTAATTTTTGACTTACAATTTCTCCCTCAAAAGTGGGAGGATTTGGAGAGATGAGAAAATGAAATATTTTATATTGATGATATACTTGACTTATTGATGGAGAATGAATGTACGGCTCCCGCCATATGGATCCAAGATCTTCCAACAGTAAATTATATCTTGTAGTGATGTTCAGCACTTGAAAGGATATGTAGAAGGTATGTGGACCAATTTTTACTGGCAATTCAACCTCTCCTACAACATCTCGTTGAGACCCATCAAATGCTCTTATGACTATGTGGCTGCTTCGGATCCGGTTGGGATTGATCTTCATTCTTTCCAATATGGCATAAGGGCATATGTTTAAGGAAGATCATCAATCTATTAGCACACCTCTGACCACATATCCGGAAGACATCACTATTATGTGCAGTGGCTTGCAATGACCCGTCCCCTCGGGGGGTATATCATCATCACTGAAAGATATCACATTGTTGTTGAAAATGTGATATACCAGATGATTAATGTGACGCCCCCAAAATAGGTATACATCACCCATTCTGAGTTGCTAATACATGATACAAAATTCAAATACAACTTAATTATACAACAGTCGTGTAAAATACGACAAAACATAATCTCAGAATTTTAATAATGTATATTGTCCTCTGACAAAGCGACATAAACCCAATGAAGTCCTCATTACATTTATTATCACACTATTTCATAGAATAGTGAGGACAACTAATGCTATCATCTTGGATCGTCACTCCATTCCCCGACTAGTCCCGGCTACGTTCTCATTTCCTGAAGAGAACAATGAAAACAAAAGGGTGAGCTCAACTAGCCCAGTAAGAAATATTATGACTAAGATAATGCGAGAATAATTTATCGTTAGCCTTCAACAAAGGTGTTAAGCGAAAAAATATAACAAACATCAAGTTTAATCTGCGGTAAAAACAAGCGATCCATTAGAAAAGTCAGTAGAGAATAAAATCTACTATCTTCTATGATTTAAAAGGTTTTTCATTACTTTTATCATTTGAGACTCGTCTTAATAAATAATCTACATCATCCTCGCACTTCTACCAAGGATATTCATTAAGTATCACGACCACAAATTATCCATGCACTACTGGGCGAAGGATATTCGTGTATTCATCAATAGTCATGATCATGCCAACAACTGTCCATCAATGCACTACGGCCAATGAGGATTTTTACCACATCATTTATAACATTACGGTCATGATTATACCGAATAATCCCTGGTCATAATCATACCAAGTCCATCTATGCACTACAGACCACATATGACTTTCAATATATTATAAACATGAGGATGATGACAATTCAATAAAACAAGTTCAAGAATAAATTTTAAAGATTTATAAGTTAATTTATCCTGAACTCAATAACGTCCAAATTGTCAACACGATACTGCTTTGTGGAGTAAAATTCAAGAATGCTCAGAAGAATTTTTCCATGAAAAGATCTTTGGATGAAGCGCGAGATATCAAGGATATTCCACTAATTTCATGGAGTATAGAAGTCAAAGCTTTAACCAACCGAGTATAAGAGAAATATATGAAGCGTAAATGGATTTTCGTCATAGCCATGCGGTAATCCACTTGGCATGATCATTTCCACAATTTAATAAGGAATGAATACAAAGGATCATTCACCATGCATGTGATAATTCACATGGCAGGTTATTCCAATGTAATAATAAAGAATGGAATAACATAAGAAATCACCATACATGCGATAGACCCATCGCAGCACGGGTAATTTCAACGAATAATAAAGAATGGAACCAGTGTCATGCGAATCCGCATGCATGTGATGTTCCAACAGAATAATAAAGAAGCGGAACCAGTCATGCATAAAACGCACGGCGTGATGTTCCAAATGAATAATAAAGAATGGAATAATGAAGAATTTCACCATGTATGCGGTGCTTGGCATGAATGTGTTATTCAACATAATGATAAAGAATGGAATAACGAAGTTCTCTTCATGAAGACAAAAGAAATAATACCTCTTACGAGTACAACAAATAATATCCCTTATCGTAAAAGAAGAGTATTCCGACTGGTAGGGCGGGGATATTCTTGAAGAAAACTTATATTGTTTTTCTACGCTAAAAGCTTCTGAAAACTCTAAAGAAATACGCTCAAGATTATAGAAGGAGAATTCTCTGAACTTCTTGTGTGATTTTCAATTCTAACTAAGCATCCTATTTATAGAAGAATGGAAATGATACTATTGTTAGAATTTATGCCCTAGAGGCCAATTATTTGATATAATTGATTAACGTTTTGATATTATATTTGATTGAATAAATGAATGATTTTATTATGATTTTATTTATTGCGTTATATAAATATTAACATAATAAAAATCCTTAGAATATTGATACAAATTATATAATTTCAAGTATGTGACTTGAACATGAGATTATATATTTAAAATTAGTATCATTGTTCTTAAATGTCCTTAATCGAGTATCATTGTTGATGGGACAACAATGATGCATTAAGACTAGTATGTGGATCGATTTGATGACCAAATCTCATTGGTCATAAATATATGAGATATTAAGTCAATGCATAGGTACATGTTAGAAGAGCGATGTCTTGGATGGACCCACCATGAGAATTCTATGTGGAGCATTATGCGAAGTGTCATTAGCAATTCTCATTGTGACAATGATGTAATGGTCCTCCGACCTGAAATCACTATATTTCTACACGGGAATTTATGTACTTTGATATCATCAAATGTCACCTTTAATAGGGTGGACTATAAAGGTGATTATTGGGTACATCATGACTCGTGTGAGTAATATGAGTGATTTAGATGGAATTTAACCCTCCTATGTATTATGGGTGATATCCATAGGCCTCTTGATTGAGTAGGACTATGAAATGCATGACCATGCTCAAATAGTGATTTGTTTCATATAGTCTACTCATTGATCAAGAAAAACTCAGATTAAATTATGAATAGTATGACACATTCCATGACTCGAGTTTAATCTAGGATATTAAGGTTAAAAGGATTAAATTACATTGAAACATTGGTCACTAAAAGGTTGCATCGAATCATCGATCTTATTATTACTTGGGTGGCAGTGATGCATTACTAGATGCCGCTCACTGTTTATAATTTTATAATATTATTTTAAAATTATTGCCAACGTAATAATAACCTATAGGGTCACACACATAGAACGTAATTAAAAGGGAATTAATTTAAATTATAAAGATTTAAATATGTCAATATGATTGATAGAATTTAAATTAATAGGATAATTTATATATAGGTATATTAATTAAGTAAGACTTAATTAAGATATATATATATAAATTCGGATTTTATTAAATTAGGTTTTGAATAATTCCTTTTAATCGCTATATATATGATATGTAGCGACCATTTTAGGATTATTCATTAACTAAAACCCTAAACTCTTAGAGAGAGAGACTAGAGAGAAAACAGTTTCAGAAAATTCGCATCCTTGGTGGCTAGTACCGCGTTTCCTTCTTCTGCAGATCGTAGGACGATTCGTGTGGAGCGTTTGTGTGGATACCGTAGAGACGCAGTCGTTTGAATTGCGTTGGAGATTCGACCGCATCGATTCTATCTTTAACACTCGGTATAATTTCTAACCTCTACATTAATTGAATTTTTCGCATGGATCCTCTTTCAGGGTTTCAGAATTGCCTTTAATTGGTTTATTTCCGCTGCGTTTCTATGCCGAAACCCAACAACTATGCTGCACTATGCATGTGACGCCCCCAAAATTAGGTATACATCACCCATCTTGGGTTGCCAGATACATGGTACAGAATTCAAATACAACTTACAAATACAACTATCGTGTACAATACGACAAAACATAAACTGTGAGTTTGAATACAATTATTGTCTACTAGAGATTATACAAACTCAAAAGGAGTCCTCATTACAATTATTATCACACTATTTCACAAAATAGTGAGGACTACTAATGCACCATCTAGGACTATCACTCTGTTCCCCGACTAGCCCCAGCTACGTTCTCATTTCCTGAAGAGAACAGTGAAAGAAAGGGTGAGCTCAATTAGCCCAAGAAGAAATATTATGATCGAGATAATGCGTAATAAATTATCATTAGCCTTGAACAAAGTTTAAAGTGATAAAATATAACAAACATCAAGTTTAACTGCAGCGGAACAAGCATTCCATTAGAAGAGTCAAGTAGAGAATAAAATCTACTATCTTCTATGATTTAAAAGGTTTTTTATGACTTTTATCGCTGGGACTCAGCTTAATAAATAATCCACATCATCGAATCACCCCTGCACTACGGCCAAGGATATTTTTTAGTATCACGACCACGAATTATCCATGCACTACGGCTAAAGATAATCATGTTTTCATCAACGATCCTGATCATGCCATAAAACAATTCATCTTTGCACTACGGCCAAAGAGAATCCATAGCCATTATCATACCAAAAATCGTCCCATCAATGCAATCATGACGATGAGGACTTTTTTCAACATCATTTGTAACATTACGGTTATGATTATCACCGAATAATCCTTGTCATAATCATACCAAGTCCATCTATGCACTACAGAATACGTATGACTTTCAACAAAATATAAACATGAGGATGATGACAATGATATAAGAATTCAATAAAACAAGTTGAAGAATTAATTTATCTAGGAAATGATAATGTCCAAATTGTCAACATGATCTTTGCTTTGTAGAGTAAAATTCAAGAATGCTCGAAAGAATATTTCCATGAAAAGATCTCGGATGAAGCGCAAATATCAAGGATATTCCACAAATTTCATGGAGTATAAAGTCAAAGTTTTAACTTATTGAGTATAATAAAGAATGGAATAACAAAAGAAATCACCATGCATACGATGAGACCGCAGATAGGTTATTCCAATGAATAATAAATAACGGAACCAGTCCCACAGTAAAACGCATGACGTGATATTCAAATGTAGAATAATAAAGAATAGAATAATGAAGTTCTATTCACGAATACAAAATAAATAATAACCCTTACGAATACAACAAATAATATTCCCTATCGTAAAAAGAAGAGTATTCAGCTTATAGAGGCGATGATATACTCAAGAAAAAACTTGTACTACACTCAAAGCTTTCTTAAACTCTAAAGAAATACGCCAAGATTATAGAAGAAGAACTCTCTATAGGTTTCTCTCTAGTTTCATTGAATTAAGTAAGAAATAATGAAAGAATGAGCTTATTTATAGAAGAATAGAATGAATAATAATTGACCCATGAACGGTCCAGTTTGATTTACTTTAATCGGACGGTCCATATTTAAAGCAAAATCTTTTAAATAAAATATAATATATTCTATTTTTATAAAATATTTTTACTTACTATGCAAACACTATGCAAACGCTTATGCATAATAAAATATAATATATTCTATTTATAGAATAACTTTAATAAAGTATTCTGCTTTATATAAAAAGATTTTACTATGCAAAATACTATATACAATAGAATATAATATATTCTATTTATAGAATAACTTTATAAAAGTATTCTGCTTTATATAAAAAGCTTTTCTCATTATAATTTCAACCAACTATTCGAAAAATTAGTACATCTCTTCATGGAATAATATTGTACCCAAAAATAATTTGGATGAAAAGAAATATATTTTTCGAATTGAATAATACCAAGTGAATAAGACTTGGAAATAGTACCATGAATAGTACTACCGACACAAAAAAGTGTCCCAAATACCCGAGTGAAGAATACTAGAGTGAATAGTAATCTAAAGAATAGTAACTTAGTGAATAGTAACTCGTGAATAATACTTCAATTACGAAAAATACCCCCAAATACCTCGAGTGAACAATATTTGGGTGAATAGTAATTTAGGTGAATAGTAACCCGTGAATAGTACTCCGACACAAAAAGTGCCCCAAATACTCGAGTGAACAATACTAGAGTAAATAGTAACCGGGTATTTTATGACAACTTTTCTACTTTGAAAAATTTTCACATATCACCCTTAACTTTAAACTTTTATCAATTTAACTATTTACTAAAATAGAAAAATTGAATACTTTTATTTCATAAAATTTGGGGTCTCACAATGCAATAAAATATAACATATTCTATTTATAATCAAATAAAACAAAACTTTATAAAAGTATTTTGTTTTATATAAAAAAGTTTTACTATGCAAAACACTATCTGAGTAATTTATGCAACACTATGTATAATAAAATATAATATATTCTATTTATAGTCAAATAAAACAAATAACTTTATAAAAGTATTCTATTTTATATAAAAAGATTTTACTATACAAAACACTATGCATAATAGAATATAATATATTCTATTTATAGTCTAATAAAATGTATAACTTTATAAAAGTATTCATTTTTATATAAAAAAACTTTTCTGTTTTATTACATTAATAATACTAATAAAACAAAATTTATCATCATTATTATAATTCACAATATTAATCGACCGTGTCGCCTCCCAGAAAGAGGGGCTTTCGAATAAGGATTTCTCCTATCATGCGCGATTAGGTGACCAAACCTCTCGTTAGCGAACTTTTAGACATCGTTAATATTACAAATAATAATATTAATAACTCTGTCATCTCAACTGTGACGCCCCCAAAATAGGTATACATCACCTATCTTGAGTCGCCAAATACATGGTACAAAATTTAAACACAAACTTAATTATATAACAGTCGTGTAGAATACGACTAAACATATGCTGTGAGTTTTAATACAAATATTGTCATCTAGACAATATGCAAACTCAATGGAGTCCTCATTACATTGATTGTGACACTATTTAACAGAATAGTGAGGACTACTAATGCTATCATCTGGACCGTCACTCTGTTCCCCGACTAGTCCCAGCTACGTTCTCATTTCCTGAAGAGAACAGTGAAAGAAAGGGTGAGCTCAACTAGCCCAAAGAAGAAATATTATGACTAAGATAATGCGAATAATTTATCATTAGCCTTCAACAAAGTGTTAAGCTGATAAAATATAACAAACATCATGTTTAATCTGCGGTGAACAAGCAATCTATTAAAGAGTCAAGCGAGAGAATAAAATCTACTATCTTCTATGATTTAAAAGATTTTTCATCACTTTTTATCGCTGAGACTCAGCTTAATAAATACTCCACATCTTCCCTGCACTACTGGTCAAGGATATTCATTAGTATCACAACCACAAATTATCCATGCACTACTGGCCAAGGATATTCGTGTATTCATCAATGGTCATGATCATGCCAACAACTGTCCATCAATGCACTACGGGCCAATGAGGACTTTTACCACATCATTTGTAACATTACGGTCATGATTATACCGAATAATCCCTGGTCATAATCATGCCAAGTCCATCTATGCACTACAGGGCCAAGATGACTTTCAACATAATATAAACATGAGGATGATGACAATGATATAAAAATTCAATAAAACAAGTTCAAGAATTAATTTATCTAGGAACTAATAACGTCCAAATTGTCAACATGATACTGCTTTGTAGAGTAAAATTCAAGAATGCTCAGAAGAATATTTCCATGAAAAGATACTGGATGAAGCGCAAATATCAAGGATATTCTACTAATTTCATGGAGTATGAAAGTCAAAACTTTAACCAACCGAGTATAATAAAGAATGGAATAACAAAAGAAATCACCGGCATGCGATGAATCCGCATGCATGCGGTTATTCCAACAGAATAATAAATAACGGAACCGGTGTCACGCGTAAGCGCACGCATGTGATATTCCAATGAATAATAAACAACGAAACCGGTTCGTGCGCGAACGCATGCATGTGATATTCAAATGAATAATAAACAATCGGAACCGGTGTCACAGTAAACGCACGCATGGGATGTTCCTGCGATAATAAATAACGGAACCCGAGTGCATGCGTAACGCAAAGACAGGATGTTCCAATGAATAATAAACAACGGAACCCGAATTCACGCGTAACGCATGCATGTGATGTTCCAAATGAATAATAAAGAATAGAATAACGTAAGAATTTTACCAAGTATAAGGTAGCACGATATCAAAGTTATTCCAATGAAATAATAAATAATGGAATAACGAAATTCTCTTCATGAATACAAAAAAATAATACCCCTTACCGTAAAAAAAACCTGAATATAAGAGTAGGAAGTAGCGAATACTTTTCTATAGTTTTTTATAATTTCTCTCTATAGAGTTTCAATTGAATTTGTAAGAAATAATGAAGGAATGAGCTTCTATTTATAGAAGAATGGATCGTGATAAGTAACTAATTCATGAACTGTCCAGATTAATTTACTTTTAAACGGACGGTCCAGATTGATTTAATAAAATATTCTAATAAAACAAAATCTTTTAAATAAAATATAATAAATATTATATATATATTATTTATATATATAATATATGCTCCTTTTTATACATTCACGGGGTAGAACCCGTGATTTCCCAACCCTCCCCAATAACAATCATCAAATATATATATATATATATATATATAATCATCATATATATATATATATATACAATTATTACAAAACCCACCATAAAACAACTCCCGTGAAAACATCAGCCAACTTCCTGCTTCAATTTCAAACGTGGGCCCTATAGTGGGCCCCACCTTTTATTATATAAAATAATTTTCTACCGACTATTTTGAAAAATGGGTAAATGGGGGGCCCATATAATAATCAAAATTGACAACAATTACTATAGCAATAATTGAACAAAACTGAGTGACTTCTCACGTAAGCATCAATAATCAATACCGTGTGCTACTATGCAACCACGCCAGACATCGCATTTTTTTAACACCGGGTGTTTCAACCGTTAACGGTAAAACTTTCGTAGATTATTTTCATAAAGTATTTTTGTCATTTTTTCAATCCGACAATAATTCCATTGTGGGGTCCACCAATGATTGTGCCGTTGTACAAATATTCCTTGTTAAAACGAATATTCCCCGACCAATCGAATATTATATAACAACTTGCGTACTTTGTAAAATTTATAAATATTACCCACAACTATAACATTATATCAAATTCATTCCGTAATATTCAAAAATGATATTTATAGAAAATTCATCTTTATTTATAAAAGTTGGGGTCTTACATCAATTATTGATTTAATAATATATAAAATATCGACAATAATTGAATCAAATAACGTGAGATACTATGCAGCAATTACTATAGCAATAATTGAACAAAATTGAGTGACTTCTCATATAAGCATCAATAATAAATACCGTGTGCTACTATGCAACCACGCGTATTACTGTACTTTTACTACCGAGTAGTTCAACAGTTTTAACGGTAAAACTTCCGTCGTTATTTTCATAAAAATATTTTTGTCATTTTCTCAATCCGACAATAATTCCGTTGTGGGGTCCACCAATGATTGTACCGTCGTACGGATATTCCTCGATAAAAAGAACATTCCCCGACCATTCGAATATTATACAACAACTTGCATACTTTTCAAAATTTTTAAATACTACCCACAACTATAACACTATCTCAAATCCACACCATAATATTAAAAAATATTTCGAAAAATTTAAATCTTTATTCATAAAATTTGGGGTCTCACAATTAATCTTTTCAACATCCACCGTCTTAGGCAGGTGAGCTTCTTCCAATATCTTCATTAAGACCTTCCGATGATCTTCAGAGCAGAATACCAAGTCCAGAATTGATATCTATTGTGGTGCTTCTTTCAAGCTTCGCTCCACCTTGGCTTCATTATGTCCTATCTTGCGGAGGAATTCTTCGATTTTCTCCTTGGGCACTTTCCCCTTAGATTTGATGACTGGCTTCGTCACTCGTTGAGGGAGATACAACGGGTTTTCCTCGGATACCGCAGCAGTTGTATTTGATGTTGATCCTTCAACCTCCCCATAGTTCCATGGGACTTTCTTCAGGCTGGTGAAAGAATACTACAGCCTGAATGGCAATACCAGTGGTTCCGGTGCAACCACCTTCAAAGGGTTTTCAACTCCTTTGAGTTTGATTCCTTGAATTGTAAGGGGTGTTGCAGACAAGTCTCCTTCAAAGGATATGACTACTATGATTTCCCTCCATCTTTGCGCTCCTTGAGGAAATATCTTCTCACTCTTAGGCAATACTGTGTCATTGTCTGCCATTTGCAGGTCACCGCTGTTGGGAGATTGCATATTTAAAATTTGATGTTGTAAATAAATATTCATGATTATATGTAAAGTCCTTCAAAGGAACACATGTACAAGGACTTAGTGATAGATCAAACTTATTAGGTTGATCTTGACTTTAATGTTTATCATTCTGTAAATGAATGTATAGAAGAAAAGATCAAAGTTGTTAGGTTGATCTATATCTTGAGATGTAATAGATAGGGTTCAACTGAATTATAGTATATCGAGATGATCGAGAGATTGCAGAAGCCAAGGCAGGATCGTAGAGCATCGAGAATTGTAGTGTGTCTGCCTTGAAGGGCCTCTCCTGAAATCGTAGAGTGGTCCAAATGTTTGTCGAGCCAACTCAGAGATCGTAGTGTGCTCTCGGAAACGTAGAGTCTGCAAGACAAGTAAGTTAAGATCGTAATGTGCCAATCCTTAAAAGAAATCGTAGTGTTCTCATTTGCCAGTATCAGATCAAGCACCAAGGTGGCAAGACACCGCGATCAGAATCATAGAGCTTCATCTATCTGTGTTAGAAGCATCGAGCCTCGTCCATTTGTTTAAAGATAAGTTACAACAAATATGGAATGAGCTATAGACGTTGAAGTCCTTGGGATTCCCAATGACACAACAGTCATCCTTAGTATACAACAAAGAAACGTATTGAAGAAGCTAAGGGAAGTACTCTGAGTAGGCAGAAAACACCTTTTCAGGTGTTAGGTGAAACAACAATCTGCTGTGTCAGTGGGTCAGTCTGCTAAATTAGAAATTGTGCAAAAAGTCTCCATCAAAGCTCAGAAATGTCAAAAGCATTTAATGCTTCAACGGATACATTTCAAATACATCATATATACAAAGCTTCAGCAGATGAACAAGATAAAACAAGCATTGAACAAAAACGCTGAAGAACACTCAACGCTCAACTCTACGATCTGAAAAGAGAAAGCTTGTTCAGCTACTCAGTTCTTTCGAACAAGAGCTTAACGACAACTGAGTAGCACCATTCAAGAACTCATCAACTACTATCAAGTGAAGTAAGAAGCTTCCAAGTCAGAAGGAAATGAAGAGTTCTAAGCGAACTGTGAATAACCAAGTCTGCTGGACTTGAAGAGTTCAAAAGTGAACTAAGAAGTTCTAAGACTGTTGGTCTTGAAGGAATCTGTGAGATTCAGAAAGTGTAAAGATATCCTTAGTGGATTTTCTACTCGAGGAGTAGAAGAGTGGACTAGGAGCTTTAAGTGCTCTGAACCACTTAAAACACTGTGTTTTTTACATTATTGCTATAAATGTCATAACTGCTATAACTGCTTATCTCTCATTAACTTGTTATATCTTAAAGGGGAAACAAAAAACTCACAATTCCGCTGTGTTTAAGTCATTATCAAAACTAATAAGTATTTTCAAAAGAATTTTAAAATATCTATTCAACCCCCCTTCTAGATAACTATTGTGCCTCTGGGAACTAACAATTGGTATCAAATTAGGTTCTATCAAATAGCCTACAAAGCTTAAGTAGATCCAGTGGCACATCTAATAAACGAATCAAAGACTGGAGGAGGCAGCAAGCCTCCTATGTGCAACAAAGGCAAATTCGCCAACTAGAAAGTTCGTATACAAGCTTACATGGACTCAATAGATGAAGATCTATTTGAGACTGTTCAGAATGGACCCTACATTCCTACAAAGCTTGCACCAACTTCAGATTATCCAAACAGAATCCAGATCAAGGTCAAAGAAAAATAGACAGATAATGAAAATAAAGTTGTCCAACTCGGCAAAAAGGCCAAGAATATTTTGTTCCAATCTTTAAAAGAGGACCTGTTTGAGAATGTGGTCAATAGCAAAACAGCAAAGGAAGTATGGGAAACATTGCTCATCATGCATGAAGGAACAGAAGAAGTTAGAGAAAATAAGCAATCTCTCCTGACTCAGCAATATTAAATGTTTGCACACGTTCAAGGAGAAAATGTCACTTCCACCTACGAAAGATTCAATGTACTGCTCATCTCTCTCCGAGCCTATGGAAAGATCTATCCAAATAAAGATCTAATCATAAAGTTCATGAGAGTTTTACCTAGCAAGTGGGATGCCAAAACCACTGCCATCAGAGAGTCAAAGAATCTCCATGAAATGACTTTTCAACAGTTATATGGCAACCTTCTCATATATGAACTAGAGCTGACTCAACGAGCAGAAACTGTAACGTCCACGAATTTGAAACTCCTGATTAATTAAATATGTGGTTTAATTTTAATTAGTTAGCTTTGTGAGTTTATTTAAACCTTATGTGGTTATGTGAATTTATGAAATGATTAAAAGGAGTCACTAATAGTTATTTAAATTAGTGGACTAACCCTAAGACTTTGATATCAAGGAATTGATAGGATTCTTAATGTTTAAATATTCAATTTATTTGAATATAGTAGCAAGATTTGAACATATTGATTTATGTCAAGTATGAGTATATCACCATTGAAGAAGTTAATTTATCTCATATGAAACTTATGTGGGGGATAGGAATTGGAACTGGCTTGAAGGTAACCTATTTTGGCACTTGCCAGGTGCCAAGTCATGCTGGTCCCAAAGAATTAAAAATGGCGCATCTAGGCCAAAGGTCCAAACTTAGAAAGTTAAGTTCTGCTATAGAAAATGAATTGGAACATTGGAAAAAAGCGTGACATGCATAGAATCATATAATAAGATTATATTCTAATGATATGGAGTATCAAGTGGTGCAATAAAATCATAAGTGATTGTTAAACAGAAATAAATTAATATCTGTGCATTCCAGAAATTAGAAAAGAAGTTATGTGTGTACACTTGATATATAATATTAAATAATGTTATAGTATGCCTATGTGAGTAGTAGAGATAATTATGAAACTACCCGGACAATAATACTTGACTGCGTTATTTTATTATGTGTATTTAATGTACATGGGTTATATAATATGAGTACATAAATAATCCCCAAATTTTCTTGTGTAGTAGCATTTACACATTTATATTACATCATGGGAATTATAGTGTCCAAACCAAGCCTTATTTGATCAAGTATGCTGAGATTTCTCTCTTGTCCCAAATTGAGTGTCACCAAAGTACATGAACAGTGGACAAAAGCTAGTTTACGTATTCTTCAAGTGGCTAGTCTTAGGTGATCATTTGCTAGCCAATGGCTGGTGGTGGGTTCCTCAACCACTCCTTAACAACCAATATATCTTTCCTTTGCACCATGAGCTCCAACATTAGGATAATGTGATTGTCCAGTTCATAGTCCACTTATAAATACAAGCTCCAAATTTAGTTTTGTTGTTTGTTAAATTCTGAGATTGAGAACTCTAAGTTGCTGGGAAATTTTGGGAGCATACTCAGTGTGTAAAGAATCCAATCCAAGCTCAAGAAGGTATAGATTCTAACTATGTTCTTGAAATGGGTCTTGTTTGATTATTGAAATTTCTTGAATTCATTTAATTGATATGAACAAGCATGTTATAAGGTGTGTAAGAAGTTTTCTAATATGTATGAACACTTTAATATTGATTTGGAGCATGCTTGAATGGTTGGAAATCAAGTTGGTAGTTACTCTGCAAAACAGAGTAACCTTACTGCTGTTGAACTCGACTTGGCGTGTGACGCCCCCAAAACAGGTATACATCACCCATCTTGAGTCGCGAAATACATGTTACAGAATTCAAATACAACTTAATAATACAACCGTAAGTATAAATACGACAAAAACATAAATCTATGAGTTTGAATACAAATATTATCTACTAGAGAGTATACAAACTCAAAGGAGTCCTCATTACAATTATTATCACACTATTTCACGTAATAGTGAGGACTACTAATGCAAACATCTAGGACCATCACTCTATTCCCCGACTAGTCCTCGCTACGCTTCTCATTTCAAGAGAACAATAAAAGTAAAAGGGTGAGCTCAACTAGCCCAAAGAAGAAATATTATGACTAAGATAATGCGAGAATAAGTTATCATTAGCCTTCAACAAAGTTAAAGCGATAAAATATAACAAACATCAAGTTTAACTGCAATGAACAAGCAATCCATTAGAAGAGTCAAGTAGAGAATAAAATCTACTATCTTCTATGATTTAAAAGGTTTTCATCACTATTATTACGGGACTCAAACAATAAATAATCCACATCATCGAATCACACCGCATTACTACCAAGGATATTCTTTAGTATCACGACCACAAATTATCCATGCACTACGGGCCAAGGACATTCGTGTATTCATTAATGGTCATGATCATATTCAACAATTGTCCATCAATGCTCTACTACCAATGAGGACTTTTACTACATCATTTGTAACATTACGGTGCGTGATTATACCGAATAATCCCTCGGTCATAATCATACCAAGTCCATCTATGCACTACTGAGCCACGTGATGACTTTCAATATAATATAAACATGAGGATGATGACAATGATATAAGAATTCAATAAAACAAGTTCAAGAAATTAATTTATCTAGGAAATGATAACGTCTAAATTGTCAACATGATACTGCTTTGTAGATTAAAATTCAAGAATGCTCAGAAGAATATTTCCATGAAAAGATACTAGATGAAGCGCAAATATCAAGGATATTCCACTAATTTCATGGAGTATAGAAGTCAAAGTTTTAACCAACTGAGTATAATAAATAATGGAATAACAAAAGAAATCACCATACATGCGATAGACCGCACATGCAGGTTATTCCAACATTATAATAAAGGATGGAACCAGGTCCGACGTAAACGCGTAGACTGGATATTCCGACAGAATAATAAATAATGGAACCAGTCCAGCGTAAACGCATGATGTGATATATTCTCGACGTAACAATAAATAATGGAACAGACCCGACAGAACGCGCATTGCATATGATATTCCGACGTAAAATAAATAATGGAACCCAGTCCCATGTAAACGATGTATGCGGGATATTAAACGAATAATAAATAATGGAACCAGTCCGTTAATAGCGCTTGATGTGATATTCGACAAAATAATAAAGAACGGAATATTAGAAGAATGTTACCATGTATGGGTAGCCAGCGTGATACATGTTATTCCAACACAATAATAAATAATGGAATAATAGAAGTTATCTTCTATGATACAATGAGATAATGTGACGCCCCCAAAATAGGTATACACAACACCCATTCTGAGTCGCCAAATACATGGTACAGAAACAACTACAACTTTATTATTACAACAAAGAAAAGCTGTGAGTTTGAATACAAATATTATCTTCTAGATAATATCTATACTCAAATAAATCCTCATCACATTTATTGATACATCATTTTGCAAAATGGTGAGGACTACTAAACAATCCTTTCTAAAACCTTCATTCCATACCCACTTCGTACTCGCTATATTCTCGCCTCCCGAGAAGAAAAATGGAACAACAAGGAAAAGGGTGAGCTCAACTAGCCCAAGAAGAATATTATGACTAAGATAATATACAACAAATTATCGTTAGTCTTCAACAGGAAAAATCGATAGAATACAATAGACAACAAGTTTCGAGATCAATATTCGCAATGAAATAATAATTCATAGAAGAGTTACGTAGAGAATGAAATCTACTATAATCTATGAATTTAACACCCATCATCAATATTTTATCCCCTCAGAACATCAATCAATATACATCTCAAATCAAATATTCATCTTTGCACTACAAAGCCAAGATATTCATCACTTAGTCATGTTCATTTAAACACTCGCTCATCTTTGCACTACAGCCAAAGATATTAATCAATCCACATGTTCATTTAAACACCGCTCATCTTTGCACTACAGTGCCAAAGATATTCTTCAGAAATCATTCATCTTTGCACTACAGCCAAAGATATTCAATAATATCATCATTTAAGACCGAGGATGATGAAAATATTTTTTAAAGAAACGAATCCAAAGAAACAAAATGACAAGGATTAAGGATTAAGGATTCGTACTTCTGGTTTTATCCATGTCCAAAAATACCTCAAAAATAATCATAGTGGTGTAAAATTCAAGAATGATCAAAACATGGATACAATCAAAGCTAGTATCCGTAATAGATATTTTGGACAAAAAGAAGAATTTTTATTTTTCTATTGAATAGTCTTAGATTACGTGAATAGTCTTGATATCGTGAATAAAGGTCAGTATACGTGAATAGTAACTCCAGACACCCAAAGATAGAAATTCCACAAAAAAACATCTTCACGCAATAGTACTTCATAGTAACTAATAGAACTCGTGACTACTCGTGAATAAGAATCGTGAATAGTAACTCATGAATAGTAATCCATGAATAGTAACCCCGATATGAAAAAGTTCCAAATTTGATAAAAACTTCGTGATCAATATTTCAAAGATAATGATATTGAAGAAATAATATCATTACAAAAAAATAATATCCCTTACCTCGAAGAATCAAGATTTCTAGAAAGGAATCAAGGATAGTGATCTTGAATGAAACTTGTACCGAATCTAGAATACTCAAAGTATCTCAAAATACTCACAAAAATACGCCAAAATATAGAGAGAGAAAATAGAGAAAACTTTGTTTACGGTGTGATTTTCAATTCTAACCTTAGCCCCCTATTTATAGGAAAATGTTAGAATACACCAAAGCGTAAAATTTAATATAATATTAATATAATTATACAAATTTTCCTTAGCCCACTATTTTGCAAAACACCCAGCCACATTTGAAATAAAAAAAAAAAAAAAAATCAAAAACGTTTTTCTTAACAACCACAATTTAAACTCCAAAATCAATTATTTTGAATTTTCCAACTTCAATAATTCAAATAAATATTTCAAAAAATTCCTCGCGAGTTTTTATAGGAAATTCAATTCTCTACAACTTTGCAGAAGAAAGTTTTTCCAAATTCAAACAAAAATCATTCCACAAACGTGCGATTTTAAATCGGCTCAAATTTCATTCACAATTGTACTCACCTTACAAAAACATGTATAAACATTTACCCAAAAAATACTTTCCTCCTCATATACCATATATCCCACATTCATTAAAAAAATATAACCCTAATATATTATTAAAATAATATTTGATTTTTTATTATTTTATCGAAAAAGATAAAATATTAAAACACCTCAACAATAATTTCTTCATTTAAAACCACATTTCCATCTATATCCACATAAAATAAATATTTTCCTTATCATATAAATTAATAATTAATTATTCACAAATAATATTACGTAATCACAATTATGACAACCAGTGCGCCTCCTGTGAAAGAGGGGGGGCTTTCCAATTAGGATTTCTCCTTCTTGTGCCAAGAATTAGATGACCAAACCTCTCCTTAGATGTAACTTTCTAGACATTGCCAATAATGTTATCTAATAATATTATTCAAATAATATGAATTATTGATCCGATAATGAAAAATATCTGTGGAATGACAATTATCAAACAACAATAATATAAAATATCAACGCAAAGAATTATTAACTCAATAAAATAAAATATCGAATAAGAATTATCAGAACCATTATTGAGTAGTGCCATCTTACGTAAGAATCAATAATTCAACAATACTGCAATACCGCTCTACAACAACCACGCCAGACATCGTATTTTAACCACCGGTATTCCAATAGTCTTAACTGTAAATAACTACGCCAAGTTATTTATAACCACCCAAACTTTGTCGCTTTCCTTATCCAATCGCTTTCATGGGGCCCACACATGGTCGCTACTGTCAGCATTTAATATTCCCCGACAAGCATTTAATATTCCACGACCAAACGAATATTCCCCGACAAAAATGAATATTTTATAACCACTTGCTTATTTTGAAATATTTCACAGATTTAACCCTTAACTATCCACATTAATCAAATCAACCCTTACTATTTCAAAATAAAAAAATAAAGGAAATTCCTTTTATTTAAAAAATTTCTTGGGTCTTACAACCTCCCTCCTTATGAAATTTCGTCTCAAATTGACGTGACGCACTGGTGTTTCAAAAGGTAAAGTTACCTCGCTTTCATTTTCGCTTCCAACTCCTGTGTCATTTCCTCAATAAAGATGGTTTCTCCACAAAACTTTAACTTATGGTATAACCTCTGCAGACATAGGTCATGTTCTTTCCTCTACAAAATCTTGACAGTACCTCCTCGTCACGTTAAGTCTTCGCTTATCTCGTCCGGGCTCTAACTCAATAACGTGTTTCGGTCAGTCCACATATTTACGTAACATCGATACGTGAAAACGCGTTATGAACACGCGTCGTACTTGGTGGTAAAACGAGTCTATAGGCCACGCCTCCTATTCGATCGAGAATTTCAAATGGATTAATAAATCGAAGGTTTGAGCTTTCCTCACCTCACCGATTCTCGCTTTTAAAATAACAACTTCTTGACCTCCTTCTTCAAATTCATCATTCGGTGTGTAGCTTGAAATAACTTTAACTTTATTGATTAAAGTCGATTATACTCAGATATCATCACGTGCATCAGTATATCATCACGTGGGTACCTAGAGTTTTCATCTCCATCTCTATTATTTGTAAATTATACGAAATGAGTCTTTGACAATATCGCACTCAGATCAGATAACGATCTTCTACTCAACACGCCACCACCACGTTCGCTTTTCCGAGATGGCATGGTCGTAACATGTCTTTGAAATGAGTCTCCTCTTGAGTTCTTCGAAGCTCTTCCCACAATCCTTGCTCCATTCGAATTTTGTATCTCTACGAGTAAGTTGCGTTAATGGAATAGCGATTCGAGAATATCCTTCAACGAATCTCCGATAATAACCAACTAAGCCTGTAAAGCTACGTATTTCGATTACCGATTTAGGTTGTTCTCAATCGTGACTCATATCTCAACCTTGGATAAGCACGCCACAATGACACTATCGCTTTACTATCGCATCGAATATGACGCCCCCTACAGAGAGTCTGGCTTAGGTGAATTCCACAAAGGAAGTCACAAGATAAAGGCTCATGTACCAAATTCTATAGTTGAATTTTTAACTCCTGAAGTTCAATAGGAGCCATTCGATATGAGATTTTAGAAATGAGTTTTGTACCGGGTTCAAAGTCGGATCAAAATTTAATATCGCCTCTTTGGGAGTAAGCCAATAAATTCTTTCAGAAATACGCCAGAAAAATCAATAACAACAAGAATATTATTCAAATCGACGTGTCTTTATTCAAATCCATAACATGGACTAAGAAAACTTGACATCCGTAATAAACGAATGACTTCATGGATTGATATGAAAATGTTTGATTACAATGGTTTGATTGCTTGAATTGAATAATAAAGTTGCTTAGGAATATGAAAACTAACAACCTTACAAAAGCAATCAATTTTGGCATGATGAGTAGTTAACCTTAAAATCACATCAAAACAAATATCTCTATAGAAATAAGGTTAACGGTAATGTGATAGTGCCAACCCTCAATCAAGCAAGATTTCTAAACAACTGATGCAATGAAAGTTTCTCCTAACTGGATTCTCCATAAATAGGTCAAAGTCTAATTTCTCCGTAGTCAAGTTCAAACGCTGAGCGCAAGCAAGAGAGATAAAAGAATGGGTAGAACCTAAGTGATTCAGTAAGGTATAAACTTCGCAAGAATTTATAATTAACTAACCCGTGCTAACTTCGTCGGGTTCCTCGCATTTTAACCGGCCACGACAAACGCTTCTTCCAGAATCGTTGACTCGACTTTTCTCGGGACATCCTTTGAGTCACCGCCTCAATTGCACTAGGTTTCGATATCTTACAATCACGAGCGATATGTCCTTCTTTTCCACAATTATAGCATACCTTAACCTGCTGTGGGCGCCAATGGTACTGATATGTCCCTCTTTCCCAAGATTTGTAACATACGACCGATGGTCTTTCTCCTCCCTTGAACCACATTGCCACCGGCAAATGACGCCTTCACATGGTCGTTGTTGAATCTCCTCTTTTAAAATCTCCTCCCAACTCGCTTCTTCTATTTTCACGGCCACGATTACCACCAGAGTGGTTACCGCCTTTGTCCGTATTCTTCTTTCTCCACCGGTTATCGTTATTCGATGACTCGCTATCTTTGGTATGATCCTCAAGTTATGGTCCCCGGTGAACGTGACTTTCGTTATCTCGCTTCTAACAATCGAGCCCTCATTTACAACATCTCGAATAGAGAGAAAATTTATGAGAAATGAGATAATCGACGACGCCGGGTTTCAAACCTCTCGTAAACATCCGCTATATCGCGCTCCTCATTCTCCACCAAATGAGGTGCAAACCTGATAACTCCGCAAACTTCGCCTCGTCATCGGGACAATCGGCCATGTTATTCTCGCTTAGTGGTCTAATAAACTCCACTTCCTTCATATACGCGAATACTTTCGTGGAAGTACTTGTCATTGAATCATTCTCAAACGCCTCCCACGACATACGCCGAAAAGTGCAATTGATGGTACGCTTCACGCATTCCCACCAAGAATCTGCCTCGCCACGAACATAAAAGTAGCGAATGGAACTTTCGCTCTTCGCGCATCCCAAGACATCGAATATCTTGGTAATTTGCTTGACCCATGTTTCCGCCATGATCGGATCCGCTTTCCCCTGCACTTCGGGTCCCAACTCTTTGAATCGCTTGTCAGTGACCACCCGTGAATTGCTATCATCTCCTCCTCAGATTTTGAACACGAGTCTCCTCGTCTGATTTTGCATGAACCGCAAAAGCTTCTAAACATCCCCTCGCTCATCATCTCGCTTTCAATGGTGTTGTTTGCATGGGAGGAACATTGTCACTGTTGCACGCTCTCCTCGTTGTTAAGTACGTGTATCTCCACGGTCTCATTTACTCCACTATTAATATTCTCGATCGACATTCTCAAATACCGCCATAAAACAAGGGTTAATTAAGGAAATCAATCACATAATATCCCCATATAATCGACTAACTAACAAATAAGCTTAGGTAGGACACACTCAGCGAAGGATTTACTCGCCTCTCCCCTCCTAGTTCTATTCCCCCGATCTCCGCCAGAGATCATATCCTAAGCTCGATATTAACCGTGACGACCCCAAAATAGTCCATTCCATCCAACCCATTCTCGAGTCGCCAAATACATGGTACATGTAAACAATTACAACTTTATTATCACAAATAATAAAATCAGAGTTTAAATACAAATATTATCTTCTAGACAATATTTATACTCAAATAAATCCTCATCACATTTATTGATACATTATTTTACAATAATGGTGAGGACTACTAAACAACTCTCTCTGAACCTTCATTCCATACCCCGAGCTAGACTGCTACATTCTCGCCTCCCGAGAAGAAAATGGAACAACAAGGAAAAGGGTGAGCTCAACTAGCTCAAGAAAAGAATATTATGACTAAGATAATATACAACAAATTATCGTTAGTCTCCAACAGGGAAAAATCATTGTAATACAATGACAACAAGTTTCAGGATCAATATTACAAATGGAAATAATAATTCATAGAAGAGTTACGTAGAGAATGAAATCTACTATAATCTATGAATTTAACAAACCATCATCAATATTTTATCCTCAGAACATCAATCAATATTCATCTCAAATCAAATATTCATCTTTTGCACTATGTGCCAAAGATATTCATCGATCGGTCGTGCTCATTTAAACACCGCTCATCTTTGCACTATGGGCCAAAGATATTCAATAATATCATCATTTAAGACCGAGGATGATGAAAAATATTTTAAAAGAACGAATCCAAAGGAAACAAAATGACAAGGATTAAGGATTAATGATTCGTACTTTGTTTTATCCACGCCCAACAATACCTCAAAAATAATCATAGTGGTGTAAAATTCAAGAATGATCAAAACATGGATACAATCAAAGCTAGTATCCGTAATAGATATTTTGACTAAAAGAAAATTTTCATTTTTTCTTAATGAATAGTGCCGATTCGTGAATAGTGTCAGATATATCGTGAATAGTCTTGATATACGTGAATAGTAACTCCGACACCCAAAGATAGAAATTCCACAAAAAAAACATCTTCACGCTTCATGAATAAGACTCGTGACTACTCGTGAATAGTAACTCATGAATAGTAACTCGTGAATAGTAACTCATGAATAGTAACCCCGACATGAAAAAGTTCCAAATTTGATAAAAAGTACCAACTAATATTTCAAAGATAATGATATCAAGAATTAATATCATTCGAGAAGAAAAATAACATCCCTTACCTCAAAGAATCGGATTTCCGGAAGGAAAGGCTCAAGTGATGCTTGAATGAAACTTGTACCTTGACAAAGAACTCTCAAAGTATCTAAATACTCACAAAATACGCTCAATAATATAGAGAGAGAAAGAGAAAACTTTGTTTCGGTGTGATTTTCAATTCTAACTTAGCCTCTATTTATAGAAAATGTTAGCCACACAAAGCGGACTTGACCACTACCGATGGCTTTTACTCCTACTACTATTGCCACCCACCACATTTGAAATAAAATTCAGCACATTTTTCACCAACCACAAGTGGGGCCCACTCAATTCTAGAATTTTCCACCAAAATCAATTATAAACCTAATTTTTCGAATCCGACACCTCTTAAAATTCACAACAAATCATTCGTGCATTTTTAATTCGGTTCAAAATTTGTGGACATATACTCAACTTATGTATGTATAATATACCCAAAATTACCACAATCCAACTATTTGGATTAAAAAATTATAACCCCGCAATATATCTCAAAACCCCCGATTTGATTTTTACACCTCCAATCCGATAAAATACCGATAAAACACCTCAACAATAATTTCTTCATTTATAACCACATAAATAAATCCATCATTTATATCCACATAAAATAAATATTTCTTTATCATATGAATCAATAATTAATTATTCACAAATAATATTACGTAATCACAATTACGATAACCAAAGCCGCTCCTAAAGAAAGAGGGGGCTTTCCGATAAGGATTTCTCCTTCGCTGCCGCAATTAGGTGACCAAACCTCTCCTTAGATGTAACTTTCTAGACATTGCCAATAATGTTATCTAATAATATTATTCAAATAATATGAATTATTGATCCGATAATGGGAAATACTCGCAAGGTGACAATTATCGAACAACAATAATATAAAATATCAACGCAAATTATCAATCAATAAAATAAAATATTGAATAAAGAACTCACCGTGGAAAATTATTGAGTAGTGCCATCTTACGCATTTAATCAATAATTCAACAATCATCAGCAATACCGTAAAGTACATCGTGCAACCACGCCAGACATCGTATTTTAACCACCGGGTATTCCAATAGTTTTAATTGCAGAATAACTACGCCAAGTTATTTATAACCACCCAAACTTTGTCGCTTTCCTCATCCAATCGCTTTTCCACATGGGGCCCACACACGGTCATGCTACCATTGCATTTAATATTCCCCGACAAAGATTTAATATTCCACGACCAAACGAATATTCCCCCACACAAAAATGAACATTTTATAACCACTGCTTATTTTGAAATATTTATGATTTAACCCTTAACTATCCACATTAATCGATCAACCCTTACTATTTCAAAATAAAAAATAATGGAAATTCCTTTTATTTAAAAAAAATTTGAGGTCTTACATTATGTGTGTACACTTGATATATAATATTAAATAATGTTATAATATACCTATGTGAGTAGTAGAGATAATTATGAAACTACCTTTACAATAATACTTGATCGCTGTTATTTTATTATGTGTATTTAATGTACATGGGTTATATAATATGAGTACATAAATAATCCCCAAATTTTCTTGGTAGTAGCATTTACACATTTATTTTACATCATGGAATTATAGTGTCCAAACCAAGCCTTATTTGATCAAGTATGCCGAGATTTCTCTCTTGTCCCCAAATCGAGTGTCACCAAAGTACATGAACAGTGGACAAAAGCTAGTTTACGTATTCTTCAAGTGGCTAGTCTTAGGTGATCATTTGCTAGCCAATGGCTGGTGGTGGGTTCCTCAACCACTCCTTAACAACCAATATATCTTTCCTTTGCACCATGAGCTCCAACATTAGGATAATGTGATTGTCCAGTTCATAGTCCACTTATAAATACAAGCTCCAAATTTAGTTTTGTTGTTTGTTAAATTCTGAGATTGAGAACTCTAAGTTGCTGGGAAATTTTGGGAGCATACTCAGTGTGTAAAGAATCCAATCCAAGCTCAAGAAGGTATAGATTCTAACTATGTTCTTGAAATGGGTCTTGTTTGATTATTGAAATTTCTTGAATTCATTTAATTGATATGAACAAGCATGTTATAAGGTGTGTAAGTTTTCTAATATGTATGAACACTTTAATATTGATTTGGAGCATGCTTGAATGGTTGGAAATCAAGTTGGTAGTTACTCTGCAAAACAGAGTAACCTTACTGCTGTTGAACTCGACTTGGCATGTGGCCGCCCCAAAATGTATACATCACCCATCTCTTGAGTCGCTAAATACATGTTACGTAATTCAAATACAACTTAATAATACAACTGTCAGTATAATACTGACAAAAACATAAACTGTGAGTTTGAATACAAATATTATCTACTAGAGAGTATACAAACTCAAAAGGAGTCCTCATTACAATTATTATCACACTATTTCACGTAATAGTGGAGGACTACTAATGCAAACATCTAGGACCATCACTCTATTCCCCGACTAGTCCCCTCGCCACGCTTCATTTCCTCAAGAGAACAATAAAAGTAAAAGGGTGAGCTCAACTAGCCCAGTAAGAAATATTATGACTAAGATAATGCAGAATAAGTTATCATTAGCCTTCAACAGTGTTAAACTGATAAAATATAACAAACATCAAGTTTAACTGCAGCGGAACAAGCAATCCATTAGAAGAGTCAAGTAGAGAATAAAATCTACTATCTTCTATGATTTAAAAGGTTTTTCATCACTATTATTGCTGGGACTCAGCTTAATAAATAATCCACATCATCGAATCACACCTGCACTACGGCCAAGGATATTCTTTAGTATCACGACCACAAATTATCCATGCACTACGGGCCAAGGACATTCGTGTATTCATTAATGGTCATGATCATACCAACAATTGTCCATCAATGCACTACGACCAATGAGGACTTTTACTACATCATTTGTAACATTACGGTCATAATTATACCGAATAATCCCTGGTCATAATCATACCAAGTCCATCTATGCACTACAGGCCACAGATGACTTTCAATATAATATAAACATGAGGATGATGACAATGATATAAGAATTCAATAAAACAAGTTCAAGAATTAATTTATCTAGGAAATGATAACGTCTAAATTGTCAACATGATACTGCTTTGTAGATTAAAATTCAAGAATGCTCAGAAGAATATTTCCATGAAAAGATACTAGATGAAGCGCAAATATCAAGGATATTCCACTAATTTCATGGAGTATAGAAGTCAAAGTTTTAACCAACTGAGTATAATAAATAATGGAATAACAAAAGAAATCACCATACATGCGATGTAAGCCCGCGCATACGCAGTTATTCCAACATTATAATAAAGGATGGAACCAGTCCACGAAAACGCCTTGAGATCGGATATTCCGAGCGTAATAATAAATAATGGAACCAGTCCCATAAACGCACGCATGTGATATTCGGACGTAACAATAAATAATGGAACTGACCCACCGTTAAACGCATGCATACATGATATTCCAAATGTAATAATAAATAATGGAACCAGTCCCACAGAACGCGATGTACAGTGATATTCCGGAATAATAAATAATGGAACCAGTCCCATAAAAGCATGCATGTGATATTCGACAAAATAATAAAGAACGGAATATTAGAAGAATGTCACCATGTATAGGGTAGCGCATATACATATTATTCCAATGTAATAATAAATAATGGAATAATGTTTATCTTCATGAAAGTACAACAGATAACATCCCTTACCGTAAAAAGAAACCGAATATAAGAGTAGGAAGTAGCAGTAATACTTTTCTATAGGTTCTCTTGTAATTCCTCTCTAGAGTTTCAATTGAATTCAAGAAATCATGAAGGAATGAGCTTCTATTTATGTAAGAATGGATCTGATAAGAATTAACTTATGAACGGTCCGTATTGATTTACTTTAAACTATCGATCTAGATTGGTTTACTATTAAAACTTAAAACAACTATCCCATAATTGATTTACTTATTAAAACTTTAAACCAAATGATCCACATTGATTTACTATTATATCTTCAACCAACGGGCCTAAAAATTAGCACATCTCCTCATGGAATAATATTGTACCAAAAATGATTTGTACTAAAAAGAAATATATCTTACAATGAATAGTACCCTCGTGAATAGTAACTCATGAATAAGAAGAATGCATGAATTGTAACTCGTGAATAGTAACTCATTAATAAGAACTCGTGAATAGTAACTTCGTGAATAGTAACTCGTGAATAAGTAACTAGTGAATAGTACTTCGATACGAAAAGTGTCCCGAATACCCAATCGAACAATATATCCTCCGACATCAATTATACTATACTAACACAAATAAGTCCAACACAATGGAAACTAAAAATTCATCTTTAATCAACACGAACTTATTCATCATTAATATTATAATTCACAATATTTAACAACCGTGTCGCTCCCAAGAAAGAGGGGCTTTAGATAAGGATTTCTCCTTATCAAGCGCCGCAATTAGGTACCCAAACCTCTCCTCGATGTAACTTCTAGATATGGTCAATATTGCAAATAATAAGTATGAATAACTTTCATTGCCTCAATTATTGATTTAATAATATATCATATAATGCGTATGATATCGTAACAATAATTGAATCAATAATACGAGATATGATGTAGCAATTCTCGTAGTAATAATTGAGTATAACCGAGTGACTTCTCACGTAAGCATCAATAATCAATACCGTAGTTTACTGTCAAAACTACGCCAGTATTATCGTATTTTTTTACTAACGTAGTTCAACGGTTTTAACGGTAACACCTCCGCCGTTATTTTCATAAAGTATTTTTGTCGCTTTCTCAATCCGACAATAATTCCGCCAGGGGGTCCACCAATGATTGTGTCGTTGTATCTAATATTCCCCGTTAAAACGAATATTTCCCCACCAATTGAATATTATATAACAACTTATGATTTTGCAAAATTTATAAATATTACCTGACAACTATAACATTATATTAAATCAATACCATAATATTCAAAATATAATTCGAGAAAATTATTCTTTATTCATAAAAGTCGGGATCTTAAATTAGTAGCTACACCTCAGTTGTATTAGGGTGTAGCTAGCAATGATACCGCACTTCGATCCAAATAAGGGTTTCGCTTTGAGATATGTGTTACTAACTTGATGCTTGACTTAGATACATACTTATAGAGGAGTATAACATGTTATGTAAAGCTTTTGTATGTGGTATGAAGTAATCAACTTGGATTAGTAAGAAAGTTGTAGCAAAACTTAAAGTTTTCAAAACTAACTTTGAGGAAAACTTATGTTCACAAGTTCTGAACTTACGAGACCATATACATGACTGATTTGGAACCTAAATGAGCATGATGTGTGATTCATTTCTATTGTATCCATGACCAACTTGACAAGCTTTGTGCTAGAACTTAGTTTGAAAAGAAAAGATTAGTTAAGGCTAATGATCATGAATGCTAAGAGTTATAGTTTCTGATTTTGAAAAGAGATTATCATAACTTATTTACTTATGATAAAAATTTTAGACTTGTCTTACATGTGTTGGATTGCATCATTAGTGCTAAAATGATTTCAAAGATAACCTCGAACATGTTTTCAAACTTAAGTTGCATATTATGTGAGTACTTAGATACTAAAGTAGTAAGATGCCATGTTATAGCTATATTAATCCTAAGCATGATTCATATGCATTAAGCATGATGATTACATAATTTTTATGACATATAACTTGTAAGTTAAACTTGTGGTATTGAACTCAAGTATGATCACGTGTTATATGTGAAACTTTAGCATGTATGTATGTTAATATGTATGATAGGTGTATGTTAGAGTTGGATCAAGTCGAGAAGCATCATTTCGACTTTGTCTCATTAAGGACATCGCACATCGCATTCTTGATCCCCCGTGACGCCCCAAAATAGGTATACATCACCCATTCTCGAAATTGTCAATACATGGTATGTAAACAACTACAACTTTATTATTACAACAAAGAAACTGTGAGTTTAAATACAAATATTATCTTCTGTATAATATCTATACTCAAATAAATCCTCATCACATTTATCGATACATTATTTTACAAAAATGGTGAGGACTACTAAACAACCCTTTCTAAAACCTTCATTCCATACCCCACTGCATCGCTATATATTCTCGCCCCCGAGAAAAAATGGAACAAAAGGAAAAGGGTGAGCTCAACTAGCTCAAGAAAGAATATTACGACTAAGATAATATACAACAAATTATCGTTAGTCTTCAACAGGAAAAATATAATAGAATACAATAGACAACAAATTTTAAATCAATATTCGCAATGGAATAATAATTCATTAGAAGAGTTAAGTAGAGAATGCAAACTACTATCTTCTATGTATGAATTTAAAAGTTCATCGCTCATCTTTTATCCCCGTAACATCAATCAATATACATCCGAATCAAATATTCATCTTTGCACTACGCCAAAGATATTCATCACCGTCATGTTCATTTAAACACTGCTCATTCTTTGCACTACGGCCAAAGATATTCTTCAGAATCATTCATCTCATCACTACAGCCAAAGATATTCTTAAGAAATCATTCATCTTTTGCACTACAAAATAAAGATATTCCATAATATCATCATTTAAGACCGAGGATGATGAAAATATTTTTTTTAAAGAAACGAATCCAAAGGAAACAAAATGACAAGGATTAAGGATTAAGGATTCGTACTTGGTTTTATCCACGCCCAAAAATACCTCAAAATAATCATAGTGGTGTAAAATTCAAGAATGATCAAAACATGGATACAATCAGAGTTAGTATCCGTATTAGATGTTTTGACGAAAAGAAAAAATTTTATTTTTCGGTGAATAAGACCAGATAAGTGAATAATGCCAGATAATCGTGAATAAAGGCCGATACGTGAATAAAGAATCTTACACCAAAAGATAGAAATTCCACAAAAACATCTTCACGCTTACATGAATAGTACTTGTGAATAAGAACTCGTGAATAAGAACTCATGAATAATAAGAATCGTGAATAAGAACTCGTGAATAAGAACTCGTGAATAAGAACTCATGAATAGTAACCCCGATATGAAAAAAAATTCCAAATTTGATAAAAACTTCAGATCAATATTTCAAAGATAATGATATCAAGAAATAATATCATTACGAAAAAATAATATCCCTTACCTCGAAAGATTAAGATTTCTAAATTTAAACACCTGATATAAAGCATGACTTGGACTTGCACCGTATAGCAATACTCAAAGTATACTCAAAATACTCACAAGAATACGCCGATAATATAGAGAGAGAAAACTTCAGCTTCAAAAGGATTTTCAATTCTAACCCAAGACCCTATTTATAGAAAAACGCTTAAACACCAAAGCAGTAAAATTTAATAAAATATATTATTATTAATAAATTTCCTACGCCTCTTTGGAAATCAGATCCCAACATTTCCCACATGCCAACCTTCTAGAAAAGAAATGATAAAAAAACGTTTTTTCATAAAATAAATAATTAAAACTTACAAAAATCAATTATTTTGAGCTTTAGAACTTCAATAATTCATAATAAATAGCCCTTTCATCAGAAAATTCAATCTCGCGTGTTTTTATAGGAAATTCAATTCTCTACAACTTTGCGTAAGAAAGTTTTTCCAAATTCCAAATAGAAATTGACCAAATCCACAAAAACTAGTCGATTTTACAAAGCTATAATCAAATTTCAGTCAATAATTGGGGTCCACCGACATGTTTAACATGTTTTAAACATTTATTGCAACAAAATACTCTTCCTCCTCAGATACTATATATCCCACATTCGTTATAAAATATCACCATTATTATATATTATTAAATAATATATTTAAATGAATTATTTTATCGTAAAAGATAAAATATTAATTTTCAACAATTGTCATTTTAAAAATTTTTCTCCATCTATATCCACATAAAATCAATATTTTCCTCATCATATAAATCAATAATTAATTATTCACAAATAATATTACGTAATCACAATATCGACAACCAGCAGCCTCCTGAAAGAGGGGCTTTCCAATAAGAATTTCTTCTTACTAGCCAAGCAATTAGGTGACCAAACCTCTCCTGTATGTAACTTTCTAGATATTGCCAATAATGTTATCTAATAATATTATTCAGATAATATGAATTATTGCTTCGATAATGAAAAATACCGTAATGACAATTATCAAACAACAAAGAATATAAAATATCAACGCAAAGAATTATTAACTCAATAAAATATCGAATAAGAATTATCAGTAACCATTATCGAGTAAAGGCCTTCACGTAAGAATCAATAATTGGTGCAATACCGCGCAGCTACGCTTCAACAACGCCAGATTAGTGTGTTTTAACCACCGGGTATTCCAACAAGATAATCTGAATAACTACGCTGCTATTTAAAAACAACTTATATTTGTCGCTTTTCATCCAATCGCTTTCCACATGGGGCCCACACACGGTCAAGCTACCGTCAGCATTTAATATTCCCGACAAAGCATTTAATATTCCACGCACCAAACGAATATTCCCCACAATAATGAATATTTTATAACCACTGCTTATTTTGAAATATTTATGATTTAACCCTTAACTATCCACATTAATCAAATCAACCCTTACTATTTCAAAATAATAAATAAAGGAAATTCTTTTTATTTAAAAAAATTTCGGTCTTACAACCTCCCTCCTTATAAAATTTCGCCCCTCGAAATCGACGACGATTCTGGTGTTTCAAAAGGTGAGGATACCTCGCTTTCATTTCCGCTTCCAATTCCTGTGTCATTTCCTCTATAAAGCATGATTCCTCCACAAAACTTTAACTTGTGGTATGACCTTTCATGGCGTAGACATGCTCCTTCCTATCCAAGATCTCGACAGTACCTCCTCATACGTTAAGTCTTCTATTATCTCGTCCTGGCTTCTAACTCAATAACGTGGTTCGGTCTTTCACATATTTACGAAGCATGATATGTGAAACACATTATGAACACGAGACATACTTTGAGAGGTAACGCAAGTCTATAGCTACATTTCCTACTCTGGCCAAGAATTTGAAATGGACCAATAAATCGTGGATCGAGCTTTCCTCTCTTCCCAAATCTTGTAACTCCCTTCCATGGAGCAACTCGCAACAATACACGATCCCCTCACATAAATTCCACGCCCTTTCGATGAAGATCCGCATAACTCTTTTGTCGATCTTGTGCCGCTTTGTATACGCTTGTCAATCATTTGATCTTTTCTAGTCATACGTATTAACTCGGGGTCCCAACAATGTTGCTTCACCCACCTCATCCCAACATATCGAGAGAACGACATTTTCGTCCATATAATGCTTCAAATGGAGCCACACCTATACTTGCCGATAACTGTTGTTGTAGGAGAATTCCACCAATGGTAAATACTTATCCCAACCGCCTTGAAGTCTAGGACACAAAGTCTTAATAAATCTTCAAGAGTTTGAATAGTCCTCTCTCGATTGTCTCGTCTGCTTGGGGATGGTATGCCAAACTAAATCGCAAACTGCGCTCATAGCTTTTTGCAAGCTAACCCAAAATCTTGAAGTGAATCTCGGGTCACGATCCAAAACTATGGATACAGTATGCCATGCAACCTCACAATCTCATTCACGCATATACTAGCAAGACGCTCAAGGAAATAAGTCTCCCGATTTAAGAAGAAATGAGCAGACTTGGTTAATCTATCAACAATAACCCAAATAGCATTGATGCCTTGAGAAACCGTAGGAAGACCCGTAACGAAATCCATGGTAATGTGTTCCCACTTCCATTCCTAATCTCAAGTGGTTGCAACGAATTTTAGGTACTAGATGCTCCGCCTTTACACGCTGGCAAGTTAAACACATCGAGATAAACTTTGCAATCTCTCTCTCATATTGTTCCACCAAAATGTATGTCAAGATCACGATACATTTTAGTACTTCCAGATGGATTGCAAATGGCGATATCGCAGCCTCCATCATAATCTTGTACTTCAAATCGTAGTCGTTAGAACACAAAGTCTAGAGTGGACTCAAGTATTCCTTCTTCATCAATTCTCGCCCTAATAGCTCCTTCAGTACTTTCTTCTTCATACGCATCATCACCGGGCCTGCGGCTCGAGCAACCTTAACTTTTTCTATTAAAGTCGGCTCTACGCGATACTTGACATCATCGCACTCGTCCCGCATACGATCTTCTACTCAACGCGCCACCTACCACGCTCAGCTCGCTTTACCGTGATGGTATCAATAGTGTGGTCGTAGTCTTTCAATAGCTCGAGCCAACGTCACCGCCGCATGTTGAGTTCTTTTTTCGAGTGAAGAAATATTTAAAGCTTTTATGGTCCGAATATATCTCCACTTTCTCCCCATATAGATAGTGCTCCATATTTTTAGCGCTGAAACGATCACGCTAACTCTAGATCACGAGTAGGATAATTCCTCTCATACTCTTTAAGTTGTCATGAGGCATAAAGCTATGACTTTCCCACGCCGCATGAGAACACATCCTAACCCTTTGCCAAGCATCATCAGAGATAACAAATCCATCCGAACCAGATGGTATTGTTAAACAGTGCCAAATAAGTCTCCTCTTAAGCTCTTGAAACTTTTCTCGCATTCTTCGCCCAAACGAATTTTGTATCCTTCCGAGTTAATTGAAGTTAATGGAGTAGCGATTCGAGAAAACCCTTCCACGAATCTCCGATAATAACCAAATAAGCCCAAAAGCTACGATTTCAACCACCGACTTTTATTGTTCCCAACTTCAGATTGATTCAATCTTCACGGATCACAGATACTCCATGTTTCGACACCATCGCGCCCAAGGAATGCTACTTCCTCGCCGTAACTCGCATTTCTTCAATTTGGCATATAGTTTGTTTTCACGGCCTTTGAGAGTACCAAATTTTTCAAATGGTGCTCATAATCTTCACGACTTTTGAATATATAAGGATGTCATCAATAAAGACAACAACAAATCGATCCAAATATTCCTCAAATACTTTGGTTCATCATATCCATGAAAGTCATAGAGCATTAGTTAGTCCGAAAGACACGACTAAGAATTCATAATGCCCATACCGAAGTTCTCAAGGCGCTTTGAATATCCTCGCCTAATCTTCAAATTGATGATATCCGTAACGAAGATCGATTTTTTGAAAAGAATTGCGCCTCTTCAGAATCGGTCAAACAAGTCATCAATACGAGGTAGAGGATACCTATTCTTGATGGTGACATGGTTCAATTCCCGATAGTCAATACAAAGTCGCATACTCCCGCCTTTTTTTTACAAATAAAACAGAGCACCCCAAGGAGATGTACTTGAGACGAATGAAACCGATGTCCAACAATTCTCGTAGTTGACCTTTAACTCCGGGTTCAATAGAGCCATTCGATATGGGGTTTTAGAAATGGGCTTGTACCAGTGTTCAAGATCAATAAAGAATTCAACTTCACGCTCGGGGTAGACCGGAAGTTCTTCTGAAATACGCCAGAAAGTCAATAACAACAGAATATTATTCAAATTTGACGTGTCTTTATTCAAATCCATAACATGGGCTAAGAAAGCTTGACATCCGCTTTTTAATAAACGAATAGCTTTATGATTAGATATGACAAAATGATTGATTTTAATGGTTTAGTTGTTTGAATTGCATAACAGTCAAGTTAGAATATGAAAACTAACAACCTTACGAAAAACAATCAATTTTGGCATGATGAGTAGTTAACCAATCAATCCCTAAAATCACATCAAAAGCAAGTATCTTTAAAGAGATAAGGTCAACAGTAAGGTAATGGTGCCAACTTGAATCAAACAAGATTTATAAACAAAGGATGTGATGAAAGTTTCTCCTAACTGAGTTTCCACAGATAGTCAAAGTCTAATTTCTCCCGAGTCAAGTTTAAACGCTGAGCACACGCAGAGAGATAAATGAATGGGTAAAGACCCAGATCAAGTAAGGTATAAACTTCGCAAGAATTTATAAATAGCTTACCCGTGATCACCTCGCTTGGGTTCCTCGATTATGACCACCACAACAAACGCTTCTTCCTAATCGCTGACTTTGACTTTTCCGGGATGTTTTTTTGAGTCACCGCCCTCAATAACTAGGTTTCGCCATCGCATAATCTCGAAAGCGATATGTCCTTCCTTTCCACAATTATAGCATACCTTGAACTGTCAGGCGCTTGGACCGATATGTCCTCTTTTTCGATTTGTAAAGATATGACCGGTGGTCGCTTCTCCTCCTTAGAACCGCTTGTCACCAAGACTGCCTTCTTCATATGGTCGTTGTTAAATCTCCTCTTTTAAAATCTCCTCCCGACTCGCTTTTCTTCTATTTTCACGGCCATGATTACCACCAGAGTGGTAACCATTTTGTCCGTCTGCTTTTCTCCGCCGGTTATCATTATTCTCGCTGATCGCTATCTCCGGTACGATCCTCGGTCAGGGTCCTCAACCGACCGCATTCAAGTATCTCGCCTAATAATTGAGCCCTCAAGCTTACAACATCCTAATAAAGAGAAAATTTATGAGAAATGAGATATCGACGACGCCGGTTTCAAACCTCTAAGAAACATCCGCCATACGCTCTCATTCTCCACCAAATGAGGTGCAAACTCGATAACTCGCAAACTTTGCCTCGCATCGAGACACCGCCATGTTGTTTTGTTCCAATCAATGAACTCCACTTCCTTCATACGACGAACACTTTCGTGAAAGTATTTGTCATTAAATAGCTTCAAACGCCTCCCAAGATATGCCGAAAAGCACCGGATTGGTACGCTTCACGCATCTCCCACCAAGAGTCCGCTTCGCCACTTTTAACATAAAGGTGGCGAATGGAACCTTCGCTCTCCGCATCCCAAGACATCGAATATCTTGGTAATTTGTTTGACCCATGTTTCCGCCATGATCGGATCTCGCTTTCCTTAAATTCCGTGGTCCCAACTTTTGAATCGCTTGGTCAATGTGACAACCCGTGAATTGCTATCATTTCCTCCTCAGATTTTGAACACGAAGTTTCTCGCCCCGATTTTTGCATGAATCGCAAAAAACTTCTAAACATCCCCTCGCTCATCATCTCGCTTCAATGGTGTTGTTCACAGAGGAACATTGCCACTGTTGCACGCTCTCCTCGCTCAAGGTGAGTACAGTATCTCTACTGGCCTCATCATTTACATTGTTAATATTCTCACGACATTCTCAAATACACGCCATAAAACAAGGGTTAATTAAGGAAATCAATATATCACATAATATCCCTATATACCGACCAACTAACAAATAAGCTTAGTAGGACACACTAGCTGAAGGATTTACTCGCCTCCCCTCCTAGTTCTATTCCCCGATCTCCGCCAGAGATCATATCCCTAAGCTCGATACCAACCGCGACGCCCCAAAAATAGGTATACATCACCCATTCCGAAGTTGTCAATACATGGTACGTAAACAACTACAACTTTATTATTACAACAAGAAACCGTGAGTTTAAATACAAATATTATCTTCTGATAATATCTATACTCAAATAAATCCTCATCACATTTATCGATACATTATTTTACAAAAATGGTGAGGACTACTAAACAACCTTTTCTAAAACCTTCATTCCATACCCCGACTGCATCGCTATATTCTCGCCTCCCGAGAAAAATGGAACAAAAAGGAAAAGGGTGAGCTCAACTAGCTCAAGAAGAATATTACGACTAAGATAATATACAACAAATTATCGTTAGTCTTCAACAGGAAAAATATAATAGAATACAATAGACAACAAATTTTAAATCAATATTCGCAATGAAATAATAATTCATTAGAAGAGTTAAGAGAAATGCAAACTACTATCTTCTATGTATGAATTTAAAAGTTCATCGCTCATCTTTTATCCCCGTAACATCAATCAATATACATCCGAATCAAATATTCATCTTTGCACTACAGCCAAAGATATTCATCACCGGGTCATGTTCATTTAAACACTGCTCATCTTCAGACTACGGCCAAAGATATTCTTCAAATCATTCATCTTTGCACCACAAGATAAAGATATTCTTAAGAAATCATTCATCTTTGCACTACAGTGCCAAAGATATTCCATAATATCATCATTTAAGACCGAGGATGATGAAAATATTTTTTTTAAAGAAACGAATCCAAAGGAAACAAAATGACAAGGATTAAGGATTAAGGATTCAGATTTGGTTTTATCCACGCCCAAAAATACCTCAAAATAATCATAGTGGTGTAAAATTCAAGAATGATCAAAACATGGATACAATCAAAGTTAGTATCCGTATTAGATGTTTTGGACGAAAAGAAGAAATTTTATTTTTCTATGAATAAATCCGTGATACGTGAATAATGCAGATACGTGAATAAAGGCCGTATACGTGAATAGTAACTCCGACACCAAAAAGATAGAAATTCCACAAAAAACATCTTCACGCTTCATGAATAGTACTCGTGAATAAGAATCATGAATAAGAATCGCTGAATAAGAATCATGAATAAGAATCCTTGAATAAGAACTCATGAATAAGAACTCGTGAATAAGAACTCATAATATGAAAAAAAATTCCAAATTTGATAAAAACTTCAAATCAATATTTCAAAGATAATGATATCAAGAAATAATATCATTACGAAAAAAAATAATATCCCTTACCTCGAAAGATCAAGATTCTACCGAAATAAACACCTGATATAAAGGCTATGACTTGAACTTGCACCGCCTAGCAATACTCAAAGTATACTCAAAATACTCACAAGAATACTCCGATAATATAGAGAGAAAACTTCAGCTTTCAAAGTGATTTTCAATTCTAACCTAAGACCCTATTTATAGAAAATGCTTAGAACACCAAAAGCGTAAAATTTAATAAAATATATTATTATTAATAAATTTCCTCGCCTCTTTGGAAATCAGATCCCAACATTTCCCACATGCCAACCTTCTAGAAAGAAATGATAAAAAACGTTTTTCATAAAATAAATAATTAAAACTTACAAAATCAATTATTTTGAGCTTTAAACTTCAATAATTCATAATAAATAGCCCTTTCATCAGAAAATTCAAATCTCATGTGTTTTTTTATAGGAAATTCAATTCTCTACAACTTTGCGTAAGAAAGTTTTTCCAAATTCCAAATAGAAATTGACCAAAATCCACAAACGGTCGATTTTACAAAAAAGCTATAATCAAATTTCAGTAGTCGATAATTGGGGTCCACCGACATGTTTAACATGTTTTAAACATTTATTGCAACAAAATACTCTTCCTCCTCGATACTCATATATCCCACATTCGTTATAAAATATCACCGCTAATATATTATTAAATAATAATATTTAAATGAATTATTTTATCGTAAAAAGATAAAATATTAATTTTCAACAATTGTCATTTTAAAAATTTTCTCCATCTATATCCACATAAAATCAATATTTTCCTCATCATATAAATCAATAATTAATTATTCACAAATAATATTACGTAATCACAATATCGACAACCGTGCAGCTTCCTGAAGCAGGGGGCTTCCAATAAGAATTTCTTCATCACCTAGCCAGCAATTAGGTGACCAAACCTCTCCTTAGAGATGTAACTTTCTAGACATTGCCAATAATGTTATCTAATAATATTATTCGATAATATGAATTATTGCTTCGATAATGAAAAATACCGTAAAATGACAATTATCAAACAACAAAGAATATAAAAATTTTTTTAAATAAAAAGGAATTTCCTTTATTTATTATTTTGAAATAGTAAGGGTTGATTTGATTAATGTGATAGTTATGGGTTAAATACGCAAATATTTCAAAATAAGCAAGTGGTTATAAAATATTCATTTTGCTTTGGGAATATTCGTTTCGTCGTGGAATATTCGCATCGCTTTGTGAATATTCGTATTTACCACAAAAAAATGGTGGGGCCCCATAACTAAAAGCGATTGGATGAAGAAAACGACAAATATAAGTCAAGTTAAAATAACTACAGAAGTTGTTACCAAGTAGACCGCTTGAATACCCGGTTAAAATACAAGAATACGCGCGGGTCGCACAAAGAAGACACCAGATTGCATGTAATTGTTGAATTATCGATCCTTACGTAAGAAGGCACTACTCAATAATTTTCACAAGAGTTATCGCTCAATATTTTATTTTATCGATTCAATAATTGTCATATTGATATTTTATATTATCATTGTTCAATAATTGTCACCGCATTATTATCTCCATTATCGATCAATAATTCATATTATTTGAATAATATTATTAGATAAAGATTATTGGCAATGTCTAGAAAGTTCTCACAAGGAGAGGTTTGGTCACCTAATCAAGCGCCCAAGAAGGAGAAATCTTATCTGAAAGCCCCTCTTCCTCGAACTACCGTCATTATAATT
The DNA here is from genome assembly GCA_020205615.1 of Panax quinquefolius. Taxonomy (NCBI): domain Eukaryota; kingdom Viridiplantae; phylum Streptophyta; class Magnoliopsida; order Apiales; family Araliaceae; genus Panax; species Panax quinquefolius. Next base: position 109,186,368 of record CM035172.1, read on the forward strand.
GTGATTCTAAATATTATTTGTGAATAATTAATTATTGATTCATATGATAAAGAAATATTTATTTTATGTGGATATAAATGATGGATTTATTTATGTGGTTATAAATGAAGAAATTATTGTTGAGGTGTTTTATCAAGATTTTATCTGATCGAGGTATTAAAAATTAAATCGTGGGTTTTAGATATATCATGGGGTTATAATTTTTAATCCGACCGCTGATTGTGGTAATTTTTGGGTATGTTATACATACATAAGTTGAGTATATGTCCACAAATTTTGAACCGCTAAAAATGCAATAATGATTTGTTATGAATTTTAAGAGGTGTCTCTATTCTAAAAATTAGGTTTATAATTGATTTTGGTGGAAAATTTAGAATTGAGTGGGCCCCACTTGTGGTTGGTGAAGAAATGTGCTGAATTTTATTTCAAATGTGGTGGGTGGCAATAGAGCAGTGTAAAGCCATCAGTAGCAGAAGTCAAGTCTCGCTTTTACGCTAACATTTTCCTATAAATAGAGGGCTAAGTTAGAATTGAAAATCACACCGTAAACAAAGTTTTCTTTCTCTCTATATATTATCGAGCGATTTTGTGAGTATTTAGATACTTTGAGAGTTGCTGCTCAAGATAAGTTTCATTCAAAGATCACTCCGACCTTTCCTTCCGGCACCGATTCTTCGAGGTAAGTGGATATTATTTTTTTTTTCAGAATGATATTATTTCTTCAATATCATTACGTCAAAATGTCGATCCAGTTTTTATCAAATTTGAACTTTTTCATGCTCTGGGTTACTATTCATGAGTTACTATTCACGAAGTTACTATTCATGAGTTACTATTCACGAAGTTACTATTCACGAGTACTATTCATGAAGCGTGAAAATGTTTTTTTTTTGGAATTTCTATCTTTTGGTGCTCTGAGTTACTATTCACGATATCAAGACTATTCACGATACTTAAGACTATTCACGATACTACTATTCAATCAAAAAATAAAATTTCTTCTTTTCGTCTAAAATATCTATTCGATACTAGCTTTCATCAGATCCATGTTTTGATCATTCTCAAATTTTACACCACTACGATTATTTTTGAGTATTGTTGATATGGATAAAACAAAGTACTAAATCATTAATCCTTAATCCTCATCATTTTGTTTCACCGATTCGCTTTTTTAAAAATATTTTCATCATCCTCGCCTTAAATGATGATATTATTGAATATCTTCGGCCGTAAGCAAAGATGAATGATGAATGATTTCAAGAATATCTTTGGCCTCAGAAAGGCAAAGATGAAAAAAGTTTAAAAATGAATACGACTTAATCGATGAATATCTTTTCGCCTTTAGTAAAAAGATGAACAGTGTTTAAGATGAATACGACCGATCGATGAATATCTTTCGCCCGTAGAAAGTAAAGATGAATATTTGATTCGAGATGAATATCGATTGATGTTACAGGATAAAATATCGATGATGGACTTTTAAATTCATAGATTATATTAGAGATTTCATTCTCTACGAAACTTCTAATGAATTATTATTTCACCATAATATTGATCCAAACTTGTCATCTATCAGATTCTATTAAATTTTTCCCTCGTCAAGACTAACGATAATTTGTCAGATATTATCTTAGTCATAATATTCTTTATCGAGCTAGTTGAGCTCACCCTTTTCCTTTTTGTTCCATTCTTCTCGTGAGGCGCTAGAATATAAATGAGTACGAGCTCTGGGGTAATGGAATGAAGGTTTTAGAAAGGATTGTTTAGTAGTCCTCACCATTTTGTAAAAAATAATGTATCAATAAATGTGATGAGGATTTATTTGAGTATAAATATTGTCTGTAAGATAATATTTGTATTTAAACTCACAGCTTTACCGTAAGTAATAATAAAGTTGTAGTTGCTTTCGTCGCATATGATCGACAACCCGTAATGGGTGATGTATACCTATTTTGGGGCGCCACAATTGGTATCGTAGCTAGGATACGATCTCCCATGAGAGATCGGAATGTAACTCAGGGGGAGAGACGACGTAAATCCTTCGCTAAAGGTGTCCTACCTAAGCTTATTTGTTAGTCGGTCAAGATATAGGATATTATGTGATATATCGATTTCTTAATTAACCCTTGTTTTATGACAAGATTTGAGAATGTCGATCGAGAATATTAATAAAGGAGTAAATGAGACCGTGGAGATGCCTCAGACTTACCAACGAGGAGAACGCAAAACAGTCGGCAATGTTCCTCCCGCGAACAACACCACCGAAAGCGATGATGAACGAGGGATGTTTAGAAGTTTTTTGCAGCTCATGCAAAATCGCATTTAGGGAGACTCGTGTTCAAAATACAGAGGAAATGATAGCAATTCACCAAGTTGTCACAAACAAGCAAGCTTCAAAGAGTCAGACCACCGTAATTAAGGAAAGCCGATCCGATCACGGCGAAAACACGGGTCAAACAAATTACCAAGATATTCGATGTCTGGGATGCACGGAGGAACAGAGGTTCCATTCGCCACCTTTATGTTCCGTGCGAGGCAGAGATCATCGGTGGGAGTCTCAGTGAGTTGCACTCCATCCAAATTTGCACTCAAAGATGTCTCGGGAGACGCTTTCAGAGATTATTTAATGACAAATACTTTCCCGAAAGTGTTCGCTATACGAAGGAAGTGGAGTTCATCGATTAGAGCAAAACAACACGACGACAAGTCTCAAAGACGAGGCAAAGTTTTGCAGAGTTATCCAGTTTCAGACCTCATTTGGTGGAGAATGAGGAACGATGACGCGATGTTTCTTAGAGGTTTGAAACCCAGATACGCCAAGATCTCATTTCTCATAAACTTTCTTTATTCAGATGTTGTAAATGTGGCTCAATTATTAGAGCGAGATAACGAGTACGGCCAACCGAGGGACCATAACCAGATCGCACTCGTAGATAAAGCAGCCAATGTAATAATGATAACTCATGAGAAAGAAATGATTTTACAGTAAATGGTAACCACTCGTGGTAATCATGGTCATGAAAAATGTAAGAAGCGAGTCAGAGGAGATTTTAAAAGAGGAGATTTAACAACGACTATGTGAAGACGACAAAGGCTTTAAAAAGAATCGGTTCTAAGGAGGAGAACGACCACCCATTATATGCTACAAATGCGAAAAGAGGGACATATCACCAAAACCGCCCACAACAGCTCAAGGTATGCTATAATCAGTGGAAAGGAAGGACATATCGCCGAGATCAGACGGTAGAATAAACCTAGTTCAATGGGGATTGACTCAAAAGATCGTCCCCGTAAAAGTCAAAGTCAACGATTCCGGAAGAGCGCTTTGTCAGATCGGTCATAATGCGAGAACCCAAACGAGGTGATCACGGTAAGCTATTTATAAATTCTCAAGTTTATACCTTACTTGATACCGGTGCTACCCATTCATTTATCTCTCCCGCATGTGCTCAACGCTTAAACTCGACCGAGAAATTAGACTTCGACCTATCTCGTGGAAACTCCGCTAGAGAAACTTTCATCACATCCAATCGCTTATAAATCTTGTTTGATTCAAGTCAGCACCATCACCTTACCCGCTGACCTTTTATCTCTTTAAAGATACTTGCTTTTGATGTGATTTTAGGGATCGATCGTTAACTACTCATCATGCCAAAATTGATTGTTTTCGTAAGGTCATAGTTTTCATATTCCTAACCAACCCGTTGTATTTAAATTCAAGCAACTAAACCATTAAAATCAATCACCGCTCATATCTAATCATAAAGCTATTCGCTTATCAAAAACTGATGTCAAGCTTTCTTAGCCCATGTTATGGATTTGAATAAAGACACGCCAAATTTGAATAATATTCCCGTCATTATCGACTTTCCCGACGATTTCAAGAACTTCCTGGCCTACCCCGTAACGTGAAGTCAATTCTTTATCGATCTTGAACCCGCACAAAGCCCATTTCTAAAACCCCATATCGAATGGCTCCTATCAACTTCAGAGTTAAAGGTCCAACTACAGAATTGTTGGACATCGGCTTCATTCGGCCCCAAGACATCTCCTCGGGTGCTGCTCCTGCTTTATTTGTAAAAAGAAAGACGGAGTATGCGACTTTTGTATCGACTATCTGAATCGAACCATGTCACCATCAAGAATAGTATCCTCTACCTCGTATTGATGACTTGTTTGACCAACAGTAAGGGCACAATTCTTTTCAAAATCGATCTTCGCTCGATATCATCACCGAAGATTAGAATCGAGGATATTCCAAAGACCGCCTTCGTAACCCTGTAGATGGGCATTATGAATTTTAGTCATGTCTTTCTGACTAACTAATGCTCCCGCGCTTTTTCGGATATATGATGAACCGAGTATTCAAGGAATATTTGATCAGCTTGTTGTTGTTTTTATCAATGACATCCTTATATATTCCAAAAGTCGTGAAGATCATGAGCACCATTTGAAGTCGGTACTCCAAAGGCTTCGTGAAAACCAACTATATGCCAAATTGAAGAAATGCGAGTTCGCTCGAGGAAGTAGCCTTTCGGGGCATGTGGTGTCAAAACATGGAGTATCCGCTGATCCGCAAGATCAAGCAATACAAAGTCGAGCAACCAAGCTTGCATGATCAAGACGAGCTTTTTGGGCTTAAATGGTTATTATCTGAGATTCGTGGAAGGGTTTTCTCTAATCGCTACTCCATTAACTCAAATTAACTCCTAAGGATACAAAATTGCTTGGAGCGAAGAATGCGAGAAAAGTTTCCAAGAGCTTAAGAGGAGACTTATTTCTAAGACTGTTTCTAACAATACCATCCGTTCTGATGGATTTGTTATCACACAAATGCTGCTTCGTGCAAAGGGTTAGGATGTGTTCTCATGCAACGGGGAAAGTCATAGCCTATGCCTCGCGACAACTTAAAGAGTATGAGAGGAATTATCCTACTCATGATCTAGAGTCATGCAAAGCAATGCTTTCGCTTAAAGATACGGAGGCACTATCTATATGGGGAGAAAGTGGAGATATATTCGCACCATAAAAGCCTTAAATATTTCTTCACTCAAAAGAACTCAACACGCGGCAAATGACGCTGGCTCGAGCTATCGAAAGACTACGACCACACTATTCAATACCATCCCGGTAAAGTTTAACGTGGTAGCCGACGATCGAGTAGAAAGATCATATGCGGAACGAAAAGCGATGATGTCAAGTATACGACAGAGCCAACTTTAATAGAAAAAGTTAAGGTCGCTTTCAAGCCACCGAATCTTGAAATGATGCGTATGAAAGAAGAAAGTACAAGAAGGAGCTATTCCTAAGCGAGAATCGATGAAGAAGGAATACTTCGAGTCCACTCTAGACTTCAGGTTCCTAACGACTGATTTGAAGTACAAGATTACGATGGAGGCACACAATACACCATTTGCAATCCATCCTCGAAGTACTAAAATGTATCGTGATCTTCTACATACATTTTGGTGGAATAATACGAAGAGAGAGATTGCAAAGTTTATCTCGATGTGTTTAACTCACTAACGTAGTAGGCGAGCATCTAGTACCTAAGGGTCCGCTGCAAACCACTTGAGATTCCTAATGGAAGTGGGAACACATTACCATGGATTTCAAGCATTACGTCTTCCTACTTCGCTTCTCAAGCATCAATGCTATTTGGGTATATTGATGATAGATTAACCAAGTCCGCTTATTTCGCCGCCGATACGGAGACTTATTCACTCGAACGCCTTGCTAGTATGTACGTAAATGAGATCAGTGAGGTCAGTATGGCATGCCCGTATCCATAGTTTCGATCGCGACCCAAGATTCACTTCAAGATTTTGGGTTAGCTTGCAAAAAGCTACGGGCACGGATTTGCGATTTAGTTCGCATACCATCCCCAAACCAGACTTTACAATCGAGAGAGACTATTCAAACTCTCAAGATTTATTAAGACTCGTGTCCTAGACTTCAAGGGCGCTTGATAAGTATTTACCATCAGTGGAATTCTCCTACAACAACAAAGCTTATCGTGCAAGTATAGTGTGGCTCCATTCAAGCATTATATGGACGAAAAATGTCGCTTCTCAATATGTTGGGATGAGGTGGTGAAGCAACATTGTTGGGACCCGAAGTTAAGACGTATGACTACCGAAAAGATCCAAATGATTCGACAACGATACAAACCAAGACAAGATCGACAAAAGAGAGTTATGCGATCTTCATCGAAAAAGGACGGGAATTTAATGTAGGGGATCATGATTGTCATGAAGTCGCTTCCATGGAAGGGAGTTACAAGATTTGGGAAGAGAGGAAAGCTCAATCCACGATTTATCGTCCATTTCAAATTCTCGACCGAGTAGAAATGTAGCCTATAGACTCAAGCATTCCGAGTATGTCTCGTGTTCATAATGTGTTTCATATATCCGTATTTCAGAATATGTGAAAGACCCAACCACGCTATCGAAGTTAGAACCTGACGAGATAGTCAAGACTTAACGATGAGGAGGTACCACAAGATCTTGATAGAAGGAGCATGTCCCTACGCTAAGAAAAGGTCATACCACAAGTTAAAGTTTTGTGGAGGAATCATGCTATAGAGGAAATGACCGGAATTGAAACTAAATGAAAGCGAGGTATCCTCACCTTTTCAAACACTGTGTACGTACGCCAATTTCGAGGACGAAATTTCATAAGAGGGAGGTCAGAAGACCCCAAATTTTTTTTAAATAAAAAGGAATTTCCTTTATTTATTATTTTGAAATAGTAAGGGTTGATTTGATTAATGTGGATAGTTATGGGTTAAATACGCAAATATTTCAAAATAAGCAAGTGGTTATAAAATATTCATTTTGTTTGGAATATTCGTTTCGTCGTGGAATATTCAGATCGCTTGTGAATATTCGTACGACGGCCAAGCAACCCATGTGTGGGGGCCCATAACTAAAGCTTATTGATGAAGAAAACGACAAAATATAAGTCAAGTTAAAATAACTACAGTAGTTGTTACCAAGTAAGACCGCTTGAATACCCTATGGTTAAAATACAAAGAATACGCTGCGGTCGCACAAAGAAGACACCACCAGATTGCATGTATATTGTTGAATTATCGATCCTTACGTAAGAAGGCACTACTCAATAATTTTCACAAGAGAGTTATCGCTCAATATTTTATTTTATCGATTCAATAATTGTCATATTGATATTTTATATTATCATTGCTCAATAATTGTCACCCGCATTTATCTCCATTATCGATCAATAATTCATATTATTTGAATAATATTATTAGATAAAGATTATTGGCAATGTCTAGAAAGTTCTGTCAAGGAGAGGTTTGGTCACCTAATCAAGCCACCAAAGAAGGAGAAATCCTTATCTGAAAGCCCCTTCCTCGGAACTACCGTCATTATAATCAGGATTCTCGTAATATTATTTGTGAATAATTAATTATTGATTCATATGATAAAGAAATATTTATTTTATGTGGATATAAATGATGGATTTATTTATGTGGTTATAAATGAAGAAATTATTGTTGAGGTGTTTTATCAAGATTTTATCGTATCGAGGTATTAAAAATTAAATCGTGGGTTTCAGATATATCATGGGGTTATAATTTTTAATCCGACCGCTGATTGTGGTAATTTTTGGGTATGTTATACATACATAAGTTGAGTATATGTCCACAAATTTTGAACCGTTAAAATGCACGAATGATTTGTTATGAATTTTAAGAGGTGTCTGATTCTAAAATTAGGTTTATAATTGATTTTGGTGGAAAATTTAGAATTGAGTGGGCCCCACTTGTGGTTGGTGAAGAAATGTGCTGAATTTTATTTCAAATGTGGTGGGTGGCAATAGTAGCGTGTAAAGCCATCGTGTAGCAGTCAAGTCCGCTTTTACGCTAACATTTTCCTATAAATAGAGGGCTGTTAGAATTGAAAATCACACCGTAAACAAAGTTTTCTCTTCTCTATATTATCGAGCGATTTTGTGAGTATTTAGATACTTTGAGAGTTGTCGCTCAAGATATAGTTTCATTCAAAGATCACTTCCGACCTTTCCTTCCGGCAATCGATTCTTTCGAGGTAAGGGATATTATTTTTTTTCAGAATGATATTATTTCTTCAATATCATTACGTCAAAATGTCGATCCAAGTTTTTATCAAATTTGAACTTTTTCATGCTCTGGTTACTATTCATGAGTTACTATTCACGAAGTTACTATTCATGAGTTACTATTCACGAAGTTACTATTCACGAGTACTATTCATGAAGCGTGAAAATGTTTTTTTTTGTGGAATTTCTATCTTTTGGTGTTTGAGTTATACTATTCACGATACTAAGACTATTCACGATACTAAGACTATTCACGATACTTTACTATTCAATTCAAAAATAAAATTTCTTCTTTTCGTCTCAAAAATATCTATTCGATACTAGCTTTGATCAGATCCATGTTTTGATCATTCTCAATTTTACACCACTACGATTATTTTTTTTGAGTATTGTTGACATGGATAAAACAAAGTACTAATCCTTAATCCTTAATCCTCATCATTTTGTTTCACCGATTCGCTTCTTTAAAAAATATTTTTCATCATCCTCGCCTTAAATGATGATATTATTGAATATCTTCGGCCCAGAAGTAAAAAGATGAATGATTTCAAGAATATCTTTGGCCCAGAAAAAAAAGATGAACAGTGTTTAAATGAATATGAAATACTTAATGAACACGATGAATCGATGAATATCTTTTGCCTCAGAGTGCAAAGATGAACAGTGTTGAGATGAATACGACCGATCGATGAATATCTTCGGCCAGAGTGCAAAAGATGAATATTTGATTCGAGATGAATATCGATTGATGTTACAGGATAAAATATCGATGATGGACTTTAAATTCATAGATTATAGTAGATTTCATTCTCTACGTAACTCTTCTAATGAATTATTATTTCACGCGTAATATTGATTGAAAACTTGTCATTTCTATCAGATTCTATTAAATTTTTCCCTCGTCAAAGACTAACGATAATTTGTCAGATATTATCTTAGTCATAATATTCTTTATCGAGCTAGTTGAGCTCACCCTTTTCCTTTTTGTTCCATTCTTCTCGTGAGGCTAGAATATAAATGAAGACGAAGCCTGGGTAATGGAATGAAGGTTTTAGAAAGGATTGTTTAGTAGTCCTCACCATTTTTGTAAAATAATGTATCAATAAATGTGATGAGGATTTATTTGAGTATAAATATTGCCTAAAGATAATATTTGTATTTAAACTCACGCTTTATCATTGTAATAATAAAGTTGTAGTTGCTTCGCTCATGTATCGACAACTCGTAATGGGTGATGTATACCTATTTTGGTCTTTCATATATTTACTTAAGTACATATATGTGAAACACATTATGAACACGAGACATACTTTCGAGGTAACGCAAGTCTATAGGCTACATTTCCTACTCGGTCAAGAATTTGAAATGAACCAATAAATCGTGGATTGAGCTTTCCTCTCTTCCCAAATCTTGTAACTCCCTTCCATGGAGCAACTCATGACAATACATGATCCCCTACATTAAATTCCACGTCCTTTCGATGAAGATCCGCATAACTCTTTTGTCGATCTTGTGCCGCTTTGTATACGTTGTCGAATCATTTGGATCTTTTCGGTAGATCATACGTATTAACTCGGGTCCCAACAATGTTGCTTCACCCACCTCATCCCAACATATTGAGAAACGACATTTTCGTCCATATAATGCTTCAATGGAGCCACACCTATACTTGCACGATAACTGTTGTTGTAGGAGAATTCCACCAATGGTAAATACTTATCCCAACCGCCCTTGAAGTCTAGGACACGTAGTCTTAATAAATCTTCAAGAGTTTGAATAGTCCTCTCTCGATTGTCCGTCTGCTTGGGGATGGTATGCCGAACTAAATCGCAAATCTGCGCCCATAGCTTTTTGCAAGCTAACCCAAAATCTTGAAGTGAATCTTGGGTCACGATCCGAAACTATGGATACAGGCATGCCATGCAACCTCACAATCTCATTCACGTACATACTACTAGCAGACGCTCAAGGAATAAGTCTCCGTGATCGGCAAGAAATGAAAGGAGACTTGGTTAATCTATCAACAATAACCCAAATAGCATTGATGCCTTGAGAAACCGTAGGAAGACCCGTGACGAAATCCATGGTAATGTGTTCCCACTTCCATTCCTAATCTCAAGTGGTTGCAATGGACCCTTAGGTACTAGATGCTCCGCCTTTACACGCTGGCAAGTTAAACACATCGAGATAAACTTTGCAATCTCTCTTCATATTGTTCCACCAAAATGTATGTCAAGATCACGATACATTTTAGTACTTCCAGATGGATTGCAAATGGCGTGTGTGTGCCTCCATCATAATCTTGTACTTCAAATCGAGTCGTTAGGAACACAAAGTCTAGAGTGGACTCGAAGTATTCCTTCTTCATCAATTCTCGCTTCCGGAATAGCTCCTTCTTGTACTTTCTTCTTCATACGCATCAGCTCCGGGTCGGTAGCTTGAGCAACCTTAACTTATTACTCTTTTACTTGAGCAAGTATCCGAACATTATTGTATTGCAAGTTTCCTAACTTACACAGCTCTGAGTTTGTGGAAGTTTCCTATTATATTGAACAAGTTATTGTTGAATTGAAAGTTATTCATTTAAGCTTGAATCTTATTTCCAAGCATGCTATTAAGTGGTTTAATTACTTTACAATTATCCCACATCGATATTATTGATATTCGCACTTAGTGCACTTGAGTTCATATAGTCTTGGACTTGTACATCATTTAAAGTTCAATAATTCTTGAACTATGTTATATAGAGTCTGAACCTTTGTTCGGTCAGACAAATGTATGAAGTTTTATAAAAGCTATCCAAACCAATTGATGGTAAGGATTCTTAGACTGAAAAGTACACCCCTTTCTGTGATAGGGGAGTACCAGGTATCTAATATAAGATACAAAGAGCAGATTTAAATGTGATGCATATACATGGTGTACGCAAGGCTGATCCCCTCAAGTATTTATTCTTTAGCCAGTAACCAAAGGGTCAATTAATTATTGATTCCATTGGAGTGTTATAGTTCAAAGTCTACTTGAGTAGCAGTTATTCTAAAAGCAATCATTATCTTTGACGCCCCCAAAATAGGTATACATCACCCATTCTGAGTTGCCAAAAACATGGTATAGAAACAAATACAACTTCCGTAATACAATTGTCGTGCAAAATACGACAACACATATATTGTGAGTTTGAATACAAATATTGTCTAATAGACAGTATACAAACTCAAAAGGAGTCCACATTACAATTATTGATACACTATTTTACAAAATAGTGAGGACTACTAAAACCACTATCTTGAATCATCACTCCATACCCCTATTTAGTTCTCGCAAAAATTCTCTCCTCCCGAGAAGAACAATGGAACAAAAGGAAAAGGGTGAGCTCAACTAGCCCAAAGAAAGAATATTATGACTAAGATAATATAAAACAAATTATCATTAGTCTTTAATAGGAAAAATCGATAAAATATAATGATAACAAGTTTTAGATCAAACAACAAAGAATGAAACATCAATCCATTAGAAGAGTCAAGTAGAGAAAGAATTCTACTATCTTATAAGATTTAAAAGTCCATCATCAATATTTATCCCTGTAACATCAATCAATATACATCTTGAATCAAATATTCATCTTTGCACTACAGGCCAAAGATATTCATTTGTATCACCAGTTGGTCATGTTCATCTCAACACCTGTTCATCTTTGCACTACAGACCAAAGATATTCACCAGTTAATCATTCATCTTTGCACTACAGGCCAAAGATATTCTTTTGTATCATCATTTAGGACTAATGATGATGAAAAATATTTTAAAGAAAACGAATCCAGTGAGATAAAAGATCAAAGATTAAGGATTCGTACTTTAGTTTATCCAAGTTCAAAAATACCTTATAATAATCAATTATGGAGCAAAATTCAATGCTAAAGATCAAAACATGTATACAATCAAAATAGTAACCATAATAGACAACTTGGACAAAGAAACGAAAATTTTATTTTTTCTGTGAATTGTGCCGTATTCGTGAATAGTGCCGTATACGTGAATAGTGTCGTATACGTGAATAGTAACCCCGACACAAAAAGGTAGAAATTCCACAATAAAATTCATATCAATATTTCGGCATAATGATATTGAAGAAAATAATATCATTTACGAAGAAAATAACATCCCTTACCTCAAAAGAATAGTACTTCCGACTGAAATATCAGGTATAAAGGTGAAGGAAACTTGCACTGATGAATAACAACTCACTAAGTATCTAAATACTCACAAAATACGCTCGATAATATAGAGAGAGAACGAGAGAAAACTTGTTTCTGGTGTGATTTTCAATTAGAACTAAGCACCCTATTTATAGAAAAATGCTTAGAATGTCATAGCAAACTAACCTACTACCTGATGGTTTTACCTGCTACTATTCACGCCCACCACTTTTGAAAATAAATTCCAGCACATTTTATTTCTCACCAACCAAAAGTGGTGCCCACAATGTTTTTAATAAAAACATTTATTTTCGAAACTTCAATAATTCATAATAAATAGCCATTTTATCAGAAAAATTCGAATCTCGTGTCTATTCCATAGGAAATTAAATTCTATACAACTTTGTAAGTTTAAGTTTTTCCAAATTCCAAACGAAAAATGACCGAAATCCACATATGGACGATTTTTAACACCTCTATTCCAACAAAATACTGATAAAACACCTCAGCATTTATTCCTTCATTTATAACCACAATAAATATATTCATCATTTATATCCACATAAAATAAATATTTCCTTATCATATAAATCAATAACTAATTATTCACAAATAATATTACAGAATCACAATTATGACAACCAGGTCGTTCCTAGGAAAGCGGAGGCTTTCCGAAAAGAATTTCTCCTTATTGGCGCGTAATTAGATGACCAAACCCCTTTCCTAGACAGAACTTCCTTAGACATTGCCAATAATGCTATCTAATAATATTATTCAAATAATATGAATTATTGATCTGATAATGGAGATACTGTGCAGTGATAATTATTGAACAACAATAATATAAAATATCAACGCATCAATTATTGAATCAATAAAATAAAATATTGAACAGTAATTACTGTAACAATTATTGAGTAGTGTCTTCTTACGTAAGAATCAATAATTCAATAATACTGCGGTAATACCGCAGTAATATCTCTTGTGCCACCACGCCAGACATCAGATTTTAACCACCGGGTATTCCAACTATGTTAACGGTAACAACTACGCCGTTATTTATAAAAACTCAAACTTGTCGTTTTTTTCATACGACCATTTTCCGTTATCTGGCCCATAAATGGTTACGCCGTCGTACGAATATTCCACGAGGGAATTTGATTTATTTATATCCCAAAGTATTATATCAAATTAACACTTTATTATTCACAATAATAATTAGAGGGAATTTGATTTTATTTATTAAAAAGATGGGGTCTTACATTATATTTGTTCCTAATATTTATATTGTTGAATCTTTCAGATATTCATATTGTTGAATTCATTGTCAGATATTTTTCATTGATCATGATATATCCCTATTGTTGTATTTAAACTTGTTGAGCAAACTTGTTGCTCATCATTGCTATATCATGAATTATATTGCAGCTAATCCCGAGACCTCAGGAATGGACAAGGGTAAAGCAAAGATGTAGGATAGTCGCCAGGAACAGACTTTACTATATACCTAGTTTAAATTACTGTTATGTAATATAAACCCTAATTATTATTTTAGGGTATGTTTGTAAGATTGTATTAAGGTTATCGAATCTTGGGACTAGTAACACCTTTTGAATGAATGAAGTACGTTTATTATATTCCGCATTTTAGTTATCGAATGTTGTTTAGAGGTGGATGTTTGCATTTTATCGTGATGACCAAATCGGGGTCAAAGGACCCGGATTCGGGGGCATCACAGGTTGGTATCAAAGCCTAGGTTATAAACGTTAGGAATGCGAAACCTAGGTTATAACCTTAGTAGAAAACTCAAGTAGAGTATGTAAGTGATGGGTTGGGGAAATCCATCGAGTTTTATTGTGATATTGAAGTGGTTTATTTAAATAAAAAATGATTGATAGACGTCTTAAACTTCTTAATGCTAACATGGATAACATATCACATAAAGCCTAATTGTTTCTTCCTTTCCTCAGATCATGCCGCCTAGGAGACTTCAACGGAATCAGAGGGAGGAAGGATCCGTTAACAATGGTGGAGGGGAAAATGTTGATCCAATGCCGAACTTCGTTAACTTGTTAACTGAGGCAATGCAAAATAGACCCACTTGACAGTGAGGCGGCCAGAGATGACAGACTTGATAGCTTTAAGGACTTTAAATTGGTAGGACCACCGGAGTTCCGGGGAACCTTGGACCCAATTGAAGCCCAGACATGGATAGAAGAAATGGAGAAGGTGTTTGAGGTCCCACGAGTGGCCGAAGCATAGAAGACGAGTTTTACCACTTTCATGATGAAGGGCGAAGCTAATTATTGGTGGAAGGCCAATAAGGGACGAGCAAACGAAGGAGTTATTCCTTGGGATCGATTTAAGGAGCTATTCCTTGAGAATTACTTCTCAGAGAATATGCAACAGGATATGGAAGTTAAGTTTCTGGAACTGAAGCAAGGCAGTATGACTGTCGCAGAGTACGCGGCAAGATTTAACTAGTTGGCCCGATTCGCGTCACATCAGGTTGACACGGAGGCCAGGAAGGCAAGGATGTTCGAATTAGGACTGAAACCATGGGTGTAGAAAAGCAGTGGCCGTATTGAAGATTAAGACTTACTCTGATCTTTTGGAAAGGGCTATCATTGCTGAAGGAGGCAATGAAGCCATCGCTTGATTCAAACAAGAGAAGAAGACCGGTCAAGATGGACAGAAAGGGGGAAGTAGCGAAGGAAGCAACCCCAACAAGCGTAAATGGACGGAGAGCCAATCCTTGGGAGGTAATAAGTCCAGGGGGAGGCCAAGAAAAGTATGAAGGGCAACAACTGTGGGAGGAACCACTCGGGGGAATGCATGAAGGGAAAGAGTGTTTGTTATCGTTATGGACAACCGGGGAACATGGCTCCTCAGTGTTCGAATAAGCAGAAGGGATGATGTTTCTCGTGTGGAGCCATAGACCATCAAATCAAGGTCTGCCCGAAGAAAAAAAGGCGATGCAGCTAACGGCAATCGCAACAACAACAACAATGGGCTAAAAATTGGAGGGCCAACCAATCAAGCCAACAGACCAACGACACGAACGTTCAACATGACCGTACATGATGCTGTGGAATCTAAGGTCATGGTGTCAGGTATCATTCCGATCAATGATATAGATGCATACGTGTTATTTGATTTGGGTGCTACCCGCTCATTGTTCAAAGAATTTGCTAAAATAGCTAGACTTACCACAGCGAAAGATTAGAACACCTTTATGAACCCGAAGGGCGAAGACACATAGCACTCTATGTGGTCAATCGCCTCACTAAAAAAAAAAAAATTATTTTATAATGTAAGGTAAATTTTAAAATTTTTAAGCATTATATATAAATTATTTACTAAAATTTTATAAATTTTCTATTATACGAAATCAAATTGAAAATTTATAACTTTATCAATCAAATTTTAATCACATATGACTCATATACTCTTAATATATGTATCTTTCTATAATATTTTAAACTAAATAATAATCTAATTTATATTATTTTTAAAAATAAATAATGAATAACTTACTTATGAGCAAATAGTGATTAAAAAAGTCTAGTATGATGAAATAATATAGTGTATATATACCATATATTATTACTCATTATATTTTCATTTTCATATATATATATATATATATATATATATATATATATATACTCGAAAGTATAAAGTATTAAAAAAAAAATTGGCTCGGGGGCGCTACACCCGAACCCTTGCTAAATTATTTGTAACTTAGTAATAATTTTGACCCCACTGACAAAAAATCCTGGCTTCGCCGCTGCTATGACGTAGAAGTCGCGAACAAGGAAATTATTCCCGTATAATACATTCATAGGAATTGTTATATCAAATTACGAGGATTTAAGCTCAAAATGGATTTGATACCGATTTGTTTGGGGTATATAGTTCGATGTAATCCTTGGAATGGATTGGTTATCGGTTCATGGAGCAGTTATAGACTGTAAGAAGAAGTGTGTACACCTTAAGACTCCGAATAAGTCGAAGGTGGTATTTCATGGTAGTAAATTGCTGAGACAATCTCATTGTCTGACGATGGTGCAAGCGCATATATTGCTTAAGAAGGGTTGTATAGGTTATTTGGCTCACGTGGTTGATACTCGACGAGTCGAGGGTGAACTGAGTCAGATACCTATTGTAAGGGATTTCATTGATGTCTTCCTAGACGAGATTCCGGGATTACCACCGGATAGAGAGATTGAGTTTGTTATTGATTTGGCACCGAGGACATCACCGGTATACAAAGCGCCGTATCGTATGGCACCAGTAGAGATGAAAGAACTGATGGCTCAATTACAAGAGTTATTAGATAAGGGATACATTCGACCGAGCGTATCACCGTGGGGAGCACCAGTCTTATTCGTGAAGAAATAAGATGGGTCGCTAAGACTTTGTATTGACTACCGAGAGTTGAACAAGGTCACCATTAAGAATAAGTACCCGTTGCCCAGGATAGACTATTTGTTTGATCAGTTGAAGGGGGAAAAGTACTTTTCAAAGATTGACTTGAGAACCGGTTATCACCAACTGAAAGTGAGGCCGGAAGACATTCCAAATACGACATTTAGAACTCGGTATGGACACTTTGAGTTCCTAGTAATGTCATTTGGATTGACGAATGCGCCAGCAACATTTATGGATTTGATGAACAGAGTGTTCAAACGGTATTTGGATAAGTTTGTTGTCGTATTCATAGATGACATCCAAAGACGGAGGAAGAACACGCCGAGCATCTTCGGATAGTGTTGGAGACATTAAGAAGGGAGAAGTTGTATGCACAATTCTCCAAGTGTGAGTTTTGGTTGTAGATAGTGCATTTTTTAGGGCACGTTATCGATAAATATGGTGTTTCAGTGGATCCAGCGAAGGTAGAAGTGGTTATCAATTGGGAGCAGCCGAAGACGCCGACATAAATCTGGAGTTTCTTAGGATTGGTGGGATACTATCGAAGGTTTATTCGGGATTTTTCAAAATTAGCCGTTGACCAATCTTACTAGAAAAATAGTTAAGTTCGTTTGGACGGAGAAGTGCGAGGAAAGTTTCTTAGAATTGAAGAAGAGGCTTAGTCAAGCACTTGTGTTGGCTTTACCGGACAACACAGGAGGGTTTATAGTGTATAGTGATGCGTCACACAAGGGTCTTTGCTGTGTACTGATGCAACACGATAGGGTCATTGCGTACACGTCACGTCAGCTGAAGGATTATGAGAAGGGATATCCGACTCATGACCTGGAGTTAGCATCAGTAGTTTTCGCCTTGAATATCTGGAGGTATTATTTTTATGGCGAGAAGTGTGAGATATATACGGATCACAAGAGTCTGAAGTATATCTTCACGCAGAGAGAGTTAAACATGAGGCAGCGCAGATGGTTAGAATTGATCAAAGATTATGATTGTGAAATTTTGTACCATCCAGGCAAAGCAAATGTAGTGGCAGATGCCTTGAGTAGAAAAGATAGAGAGAAGTTGTTGAAGTTGACCATTCAAGAATAATTGGTGAAAGATTTCGAACAACTAGACTTGGAAATTAGGAGTCCAATGGAGACCGACGAGCGATTATTTACAGTGTCAGCGAGCCCGACTTTATTGGATAAGGTTAAAGAGGCACAAGTTGTTAGGTTTGTAATATTCATGGGCGCAATCAAATTGCAAAAATAATGCGGAAGCGTGTAAAATCAGAGTTTAAAAATTTACAAACCATATAGCCGGATCACCCTTTATGTATAATTATTAATTAAACGAAAAGATAAAGAATAAAATCATACCCTTGAAGATCGAGCTTCCTCGTGTACAAGTTCACCTCCAAATCCTTTCGCTCTCAACTTGAATCCACCGGGTTTTGTTCCTTCCTTTGATCAACGTTAGCCACCCATATGTTTGGCCTCTGAGGTGATCCACCAAGGAATTATAATGATTCAAGAAAAGGGTATTTGGCTCAAACCCTAGTTTTCTATCTCTATAGAAAAGGGTACTCTCCAACAAATTGGAATTATGTCGTTGTAAAAGTCAACAACCCCATCACCCATAATAAGACTCTCTTTATTTATAGATGTGGGCAACCCACCTTAACAATTAAGGAATTGGGTTTTATTTAATTAATTAAATTCTTTTAATTAATTAAGCTCCCTAATCTTATTAGGAATAATTAATTAAACTCTTTTAACTAATTTTCCTTCCTAATCCAATTAGGAATAAATGAGAGTACTTATATTAAATTAATTTCTAAACTCTTTTAGAAATTAAAATAATAATAATTGTAATAATATTAATAAGACTCTCTTATTAATTTATATTTAATATTTCTAAAATATTAAATAATAATATTAAGCTATTTAATTTATTCTATCACCATAGATTAAATTAAATATACTTAACATATTATTACGATTATGCCATTAACTTCTTAAATAATTATTCTTCCTTTTATGGTGTGACCCTTTAGGTTCTCCATATTAAACCTATTGTGAATAAATCAATTAGAATAATTCTAATCTTATTTAAATAAATAAATTAAACAATTAATTTATTTAAATAAATAATATTTATTCTACAATGTGATAAGCCTCCCTAAATGCGATCAACGACTTTTCCGGATAATATAGATTTCAACATTAATCATTAAAGAACCTTTGAGTAAATAGTTACTGCATAATTCAATCCTTCCACCATACAATGTCCCAATTAAATATAAGACATGGAATTACTCACAAGTCTTATTTTATTTAATTATATGTATTTCGATCCTTAAATGCACAACTCAAATAATGCAAATTAGAAACTCCTTTCTAATTTCATTCTCGCCTTCGCCAAGGACTCACTGGGTTGTCATTTATCGAATCACATAGACATTTCTCTTTTTATTAGAAGTGGTAGATTCTTTATCGATCATACATTATCTCCATGTACAACTTATTATACCCAAGCATACCCTTTGATATATACCCTAAGGGTCTTAAGGAATAAGTCAAAGTATAACTCATCATACACAAGATACTATGATGATCTCAAGTCCAAGGATCACTTGTACTACTATCACTACAGAAATTCCTATCGACAAGCAAGTAAAACTCCATTAGGTATTCTTTAGCGAGCCAATGCTCAAAGTGAACTTATTCTCTAATAAGCACCTACATACTTGCTTTTCGTGTCTCCACACAAATGATCATGAGATCAATCATCCTCATCCAACGAGCAAGCAACGTATGTACCAATCTATCCTGATTCACTAATCCCCAATTTAGTAATCCAATGATTGGGAACTATTTTAGTTTTAAGCTTTCAAAGAATTTAGATCTCATTAGAATGATCATCATCATTATTCTAAAAGCATTGCTTAAAACTATGGGTTTATCACATATTATAAAACAAAGATCATGTAGATAATTAAAAGCCTTTAATAAATTAATACTTTTATTAATAAATGAATAAGATTGTTACAAAGTATATGCTTTATCATCAAACATGATCGGCTTGTGTGCATACTACTTTCAATCTCCCACTTGCACTAAAGCCAATCGTCATGGTATCCCATACTCTTCTTCTCTAAGTGACGATTATCCTGCCATTGGATAAGCTTTAGTTAATGGATATGTAATGTTGTTCATGAGAGTCCACTATCTCTATAGTGATTTCCCATCTTCAATGATTCTAATAATCAAATGAAAGTGCCACAACACATGTTTAGATCCAAGATGAGACTTAGAACTATTCCTAGTTCTCAGAATGAACTTTTAATCCAAACAATCAACTTGCAGCCTTCATTTATAGCTATATACTTTGTCTTTATCACTAAACCAAAGAACTCTTTTTTCGCTTTGAACCTTTCCAATTCACTACATCACTGCTCAAGGTAACACTTTACCTTAAAGTGGATTTTCTGGTCGTCTTGTCCTGTCATTCAAAAACTTGAGTCCAGAAAGCCCTCTAGTTTTAATTCGCACCCACCATGTTTGCTCACATCCTTAGTGCTTGCTTAAGAACTTTAAGATGTTTTTCACCGCCTTACGTTGATCTTCTCCGAATATGACCGATCAACATCGTGTCTCGTATATTTCATTGCATACATGATTGTCACCATGCGACCTCTCTTTTCGTGAGTCTGTGGGGACTATTAAGAGATATACACTCCATAGCTCATCGACATGAGACATCTCTTGAGTTTGCCATGCTAAACGACTTTAGCATCAAATGAATATATCGCTCCTCGGGTTAAGTCGAGCATCCTTTTAAATCTATCTATATAGATTTATATCCCCAATTAAGATACTCTTCCAAATCATTCATGGAGGAATGTTTAGACAACTTTATCTTTTCCGATTGTAGCATTAGTATGTCATTCCTTATCCGTAGTATATCAACATATAATATTAGGAATGTCACGGTGTTCCCAATCGTCCCTTTTTGTACACACTAGAACTCTTACCTCATCAGATGTAATCGGATCATCATCTTCTATGATGTGTACCTCATCATAATCATCCATGATGAATCTATACCTCCTAGGTATCTTTGGTACTATTCCAGGTTTACGATTCGCCACAGTAGTACAATAGGTCTATCTACAGTTCCTCTTATTTGACTTATAGTGTTTTGTGGTTCTTGAACTCTTCAAGATCTATTATCCTCCCACTAGCCCTTTCAATGATAAACACCTTTATATCTTAGAAGCGCGTGTTTTCGCAACAAACACCTTTTGCTAAGTAGGATTATAGAAACACATGCCCTAAACTTACTTTAGGATGTCCAACAAATCTACACTTGTCAAAATCTTGTCCCAAGCTTATCTTTTTGAAACCTTTTCACATAAGTTTGGACAACCCTTA
This sequence comes from Panax quinquefolius, assembly GCA_020205615.1. Taxonomy (NCBI): domain Eukaryota; kingdom Viridiplantae; phylum Streptophyta; class Magnoliopsida; order Apiales; family Araliaceae; genus Panax; species Panax quinquefolius. The sequence continues at coordinate 109,207,522 of CM035172.1, forward strand.
TCTTAACATACTTAAGATTAGAATCCTCCCCGTCCATAACTTTTATGGAGTCTTGGGGCCGGATTTTGAGGTTACCATTTTCGTAGATATATCAGTACCCATTTCTAGGACATTATCCCGTAAGGATACCGGAATGCTCGGTAAAATCATTATGGACCGCACTATGTCCAACAAGGTACGATTTTTCATTCGGATACATCAATCAATTATTGCGATCGGGATGTGTCCATTATGAGAAAACCATTTGAGATGATCTAGAAACTTATTGCACAAGTATTTATTCATTGATCTAATCAAAGAATCTTAATACATTGTCAATTTATTTCACTTCAATTCTTTGAACCTTTCAAATAATTCACACTTGTATTTTAGCAAATACACACATTCAACTCTTTGAATGATCATCTCCTTTTCTTATACTAATTTGTTCAATATGCAAAATTATTTTCATGTAAGTCAAGTATACAAAATTTATTAAGTAATATTCCGCCTATACAAAAAACATTATTATTATAAATAGAACAACAATTGTTCTTAATTATAATACCAAAAATTTTATTGTCCAACAATAAAATGGAAATAATGTTTCTAACAAGAATTGAATACAATAACAACTTATCGACTTAATAGATTTGCCCGTAGAAGCATTGCTAAACTATAAGTTTCTATGGCTAATATGCAACAACCTTTGCTTCATTTCCCACACATAGATTACTTACTTTGTTTAATTTCTACTTCGCTTGGTCCCTTCATAAATCTATATTTATGATAACCAAAGCTCAGTATCCAATACCCATGTAGAACCTCGACTTAAAGAAAAATTTATTTTAAATCATGAACAAAAACTCAGATTGTAACCAAAACTTCACTAAGCTTCTTTGGTTAGCCTCTGCAAGATGCTTCTCAGCTTTCTTTCCAAAGTCCAGTGCTTATTGCAAAAGGGAAGCAAACTCCTTTACTATCCATATCGCTTTTGTTCTTATTATCCTTTATTTTGCCTTTCTATATACCTTCTTTGAATCGCTTTCTTCTTTTCGTAAGATCCTTTGGCCCCTACCAAGAAGACTTGATCTTTCTTAGTTGAAAGTGACTCTCAACATTTTTCAATATATTAAGCAAATCAAATGAAGGCGATATCTAGCTTGTTTATATGAAAAATTCACAACAATTGTGAAAGGAGTTCGGAGTGAGTGCAAGATCAAATCTTGGCTCAACTTCCATCCATGACAAAACCAATTGTCCTAATTGATCAATCAAATTGATTATGTTAAGAACCTTTTTCTGCATACTATAGTGCCATCACTATTCTAGATCTAAGAGCTCCTTAGATATCTCGATATCTTTCGGTCCCATTTTCCTCACCATCAACTACTTGATGTGCAGAATATAGTAAGAGCATCCATAGTTTCATGTTGACGCAAGCTCGTTACTCATGGATGTGAGCATGATGCATTGAGCCAATCAGGCATCATCTTGCCACTTTCTAAAAGTAGCAATCTCTTCCTCAGAGGCATTGTCGCAACCATTGCGGGATAGGCGATATTAAGGACATAAGATAGTTTTTCACCATGAGAACTATTCTCAAATTCCTTAACCAACCCGCTTAATTTGGCCCAAGTTAATTTAGCATTTAATATGCTTCGCAGGATAGTAATTTAGACATTGTAAAATTTCGTAAATGAATTTGTAATTAACAACATTTTAACATACATTCTTTTATTAATTACCAAAATAAATTAGGTCTTGTTTTAAATTGGTATCTCCCACTATTTTCTTCAAACTATATTACCTCACTTATATAGTTCGACAAAATCTAATTAAAGATTTGCTAGTGAGAATAAGGATCCCATTTCAAATGTATATAGCCTTGTGGTGACACAACAAACTATATATAAATAAATAGGTAGACAACTTTTGTCAATTACATCAACTATGCAACTCCTTTTCTTTTGCCTCTTAGATTATTTTGATCAAGTGGTGGCACATCCAATCAAAATTATCCAAGTTAAGTCCGACCTAGCACTCCATATATTCAAAAAAGAAAAATATCATCCTTGTGGTGACACAACAAAACAATATTGTTCAATTTTCTTTATAAGCATCAAATGTGATAAATTAACATCTTAAATACTTAATACTTGCCTTGTGGTGACACAACAAACTCATATTAAATATTTAATACTCTATTAATTTTATCATGCTAGAAGGCTTACGCTCGATATTCCAAATATCTTTGAACGCTTAGGACTTAATATATAAAAAAAATTGAGGGGTTTGTTATTAATTTGTCTCATCTTGTTTAGCGCATGCATTTATATATATATATAAAAAATACGCCATATTAATTAACATGCGAAGCATGTTTGCATAATATATAATATATATATATATAGTATAAGCATGCACATATAGAATACTATATTCTACCCGGATTGATTATGGACTTTTATTCTAGTTTGGTTCACTAGAGCCATCAAGTGAACCAAAAGGTCAAACCCCAGGGGTGCAAGAAATAATATTTAAATATAACTATTACATTTAAACCCTCGGCTCCATTACAAATCGGGTCTTCAAGCGCCTTTCATTCCTTGATCTCCAATTTTCAAAAATTAATTCTAACTATTCCTATTACATAACTATTTTAAAATAAATAGAAACCTTGATCGTGATCAAGGGAAGTACATAGGAGGAGATAGAATTTACATTAAGAAAAATTAGAGAAGATGAGGTACGCAGAATTCCCATTTAATAAAACCCATACATTCATGCATCCAACTAAAATAAAATCCAATCGCATTGGTCAATAGTCCATAATCAATCCCATTTATTATCATACACATCACCATATGCATCAATAAATAACATTCATCTCATGAATAATAAACATTTAATATATATATTGATATCATTTAATGGGCAAATTTAGTTAGTATAAAATCTATTTTTGAATTAAAATAAACTCCTTTATTTTAATCCAAATTTAAATCAAAATAAAACTATTTTATTTTAATTTATCTAATTTTGAATAAAATAAACTATTTTATTTTAATCAAAATCTTTAATCAAAATAAACTCCTTTATTTTAATTAATTATGGAATCCAATTCCATATATAAAAAAAATCTTTAATTAAAATATACTCTTTTATTTTAATTAATTATGGAATCCAATTCCATGAAAAAAAAAAAATCTTTTATTAAAGGAAACACTTGATTCTTTCCTATTCACAAATAAACTACTTTATTTTTGAATAATATGAAATCTTATTCCATATTTAAATAAACTCTTTTATTTAAGGAAATTAGGATTCTCTTTCCTATTCACAAATAAACTCTTTTATTTTGAATAATATGAAATTTTATTTCATATCTAAATAAACTCCTTTATTTAAGGAAATTAGGCAATCCAATTTCAACTCCAATTAGTTATCATGGAATCAATTCCAACTCTAATTAGTTAGCATGAAATTTAATTTTAAAATTAAAATAAACTCTTTTATTTTAATTATAAAATAAATGAAAATATATATATATATATATATATATATATATATATAAATAATATATATATATATATATATATATATATATATATCATATATCATATATATAATATATAATATATATCTACATCTCCAATCCTGTTAACGTTTTAAAATTCCGTACTTCCTTGTGGCCCAGCAAAAAAAAAAAAGTGGTAATATATATATATATATATATATATATAATATTATATTATGTTAATATAATATTAACATGCTTCGGTAATCCCACGCCACCAAAAAGATATTGCAGACTCGGAAAAGATATCTCCTGCAACCTTGGGCCACGTGCTATATATATGTATAATATATATACTACCTCGCCAGGAGCTGTTGCTTTGTCCACACCTTTTTTTAATGATAGTCCTGCCGGATCACATGAGCCTTGCGAAAAAAAAAAAAAAAATTTCGGCACCTTTTTTATTTTTATTTTTTTTTTTTTTTTTATTAAATTTTATACAATAAAAAATATGCCCAATTAAATTATTCTAAACACATATCAATATACATATCAAATTAAAACAATTAATAATTCGCATAAAGGTTTGGCTCTGATGCCACTGTTAGGTTTGTAATATTCATGAAGCAATCAAATTGCAAAAATAATGCTGGGCGCGTAAAAAATCGAGTTTAAAAATTTACAAACCATATACCCTGATCACCCTTTATGTATAATTATTAATTAAACGAAAAGATAAAGAATAAAATCATACCCTTGAAGATCGAGCTTCCTCAGTACAAGTTCACCTCCAAATCCTTTCGCTTCGACTTGAATCCACCGAGGTTTTGTTCCTTCCTTTGATCAACGTTAGCCACCCATATGTTTGGCCTCTAGAGGTGATCCACCAAGGAATTATAATGATTCAAGAAAAAGGGTATTTGGCTCAAACCCTAGTTTTCTATCTCTATGTAAAAGGGTACTCTCCAACAAATTGGAATTATGTCGTTGTAAAAGTCAACAACCCCATCACCCATAATAAGACTCTCTTATTTATAGATGTGGGCAACCCACCTTAACAATTAAGGAATTGGGTTTTATTTAATTAATTAAATTCTTTTAATTAATTAAGCTCCCTAATCTTATTAGGAATAATTAATTAAACTCTTTTAACTAATTTTCCTTCCTAATCCAATTAGGAATAAATGAGAGTACTTATATTAAATTAATTTCTAAACTCTTTAGAAATTAAAATAATAATAATTGTAATAATATTAATAAGACTCTCTTATTAATTTATATTTAATATTTCTAAAATATTAAATAATAATATTAAGCTATTTAATTTATTCTATCACCATAGATTAAATTAAATATACTTAACATATTATTACGATTATGCCATTAACTTCTTAAATAATTATTCTTCCTTTTATGGTGTGACCCTTTAGGTTCTCCATATTAAACCTATTGTGAATAAATCAATTAGAATAATTCTAATCTTATTTAAATAAATAAATTAAATAATTAATTTATTTAAATAAATAATATTTATTCTATAATAGGGATAAGCCTCCCTAACGATCAACGACTTTTCGGATAATATAGATTTCAACATTAATCATTAAAGAACCTTTGAGTAAATAGTTACTTGTATAATTCAATCCTTCCACCATACAATGTCCCAATTAAATATAAGACATGGAATTACCGTCAAGTCTTATTTTATTTAATTATATGTATTTTATCCTTAAATGCACAACTCCGATAATGCAAATTAGAAACTCCTTTCTAATTTCATTCTCTTTTTAGCCAAGGACTACTGGGTTGTCATTTATCGAATCACATAGACATTTCTCTCTTTTTATTAGAAGTGGTAGATTCTTTATCGATCATACATTATCTCCATGTACAACTTATTATACCCAAGCATACCTTTTGATATACCCTAAGGGTCTTAAGAATAAGTCAAAGTATAACTTATCATACACAAGATACTATGATGATCTCAAGTCCAAGGATCACTTGTACTACTATCACTACAGAATTCCTATTGATGAGGCAAGTAAAACTCCATTAGGTATTCTTTAGCGAGCCAATGCTCAAAGAACTTATTCTCTAATAAGCACCTACATACTTGCTTTAGTGTCCACACAAAATGATCATGAGATCAATCATCCTCATCCAACGAAAGCAAGCAACGATGTACCAATCTATCCTGGATTCACTAATCCCCAATTTAGTAATCCAATGATTGGGAACTATTTTAGTTTTAAGCTTTCTAAGAATTTAGATCTCATTAGAATGATCATCATCATTATTCTAAAAGCATTGCTTAAAACTATGGGTTTATCACATATTATAAAACAACATCATGTAGATAATTAAAAGCCTTTAATAAATTAATACTTTTTATTAATAAATGAATAAGATTGTTACAAAGTATATGCTTTATCATCAAACATGATTGGCTTGTGTGCATACTACTTTCACAAGAAAGGGACGAAGATTGCAATAACATCAAGAAGCGATTGACTGAAGGTGAGGAATTGAAATTTAAGGTTGATAGCACTGGACTGCTAAGATTTGAAGGAAGAATTTGGGTATCGTTAGTACCAGAACTGAGAGAAGAGATTTTACAAGAAGCACACAGTACTAGATATTCGATACACCCAGGAAGCACGAAGATGTACCAAGATTTGCGTCACCACTTCTGGTGGCCAAACATGAAGAGGGAGGTTGCGGAATGCGTAAGTAGATGTCTAACTTGTTAGAGAGTCAAGGCAGAGCACTAATGACCAAGTGGGTTATTAAAACCATTAGAGATTTCAGAATGGAAATGGGAGCACATCACAATGGACTTCATGGTGGGGCTTTCGACAACGCAGAAAGGGCGCGGCGCCATATGGGTGATTGTAGATCGTCTTACTAAGTCAGCTCACTTTTTGCCGATTAAGATTAAATATAGTTTGGACCAGTTAGCCAAATTATATGTCAAGGAAATTATCTAGAGGCATGGGGTGCCGGTATCTATTGTATCATATAGAGATCTGCGATTCACGTCAAACTTTTGGAAGAGTCTTCAAGAAAGAATGGGGACACAACTACAAATGAGTATCGCGTATCATCCGCAGACCGATGGGCAAAGCGAAAGAACAATTCAAACACTTGAAGACATGCTCCGAGCTTGTGTGATGGACTTCAAGGGTAGTTGGGAGGATCACCTTCCGTTAATAGAGTTCGCGTATAACAATTGTTATCATGCAAGTATTGGAATGCACCAGCACAAAGCAAATCAGTATGGGGAGGAAATGTAGAACGCTCAGATATCTTTGGACGAAGTTGGAGAACTTCATTTGTTGGGACCGTAATTTATAAAATGTATTTGGTAGAAATTATCAAGGTGATAAAAGCCTGGCTAGTAGCAGCTCAAGATCGCCAGAAGAAGTATGCGGACCTACATCGCAAGAAGAGAGATTTTGAATTATGAAGCTATGCATTTCTGAAAGTATCTCCCTAGAAAGAGAAGATTCGTTTTGGGAAGAAGGTTAAGTTGAGCCCCAGGTTCATAGGACCGTTCGAGATTCTAAGGTGAGTCGGTGAAGTGGCGTACGAAGTAGCATTACCTCCTGAACTTGAGCACATTCACAACGTGTTTCATGTGTCAGTATTGCGGCCGTATAAACCAGACTACAAGCACGTTATCTCCTATGAACCAATCTAAGTCGAGAAAGACTTATCATACGAGGAAGTTCTTGTCCAGGGACTAGATAGGAAGGAACAAAAGCTGAGGAATAAGATTATCAATTCCGTTAAGATTCTCTGGAGGAATCAAGCCGTAGATGAAGCTACGTGGGAGTTAGAAGAGAAAATGAGAGCGAATTATCCATTTTTATTTGAGTAACCTTATTTTTACAATTCTGAGGACGGAATTTTTATAAGGGGGATGTAACGTCCACGAATTTGAAACTCCTGATTAATTAAATATGTGATTTAATTTTAATGAGTTAGCTTTGTGAGTTTATTTAAACCTTATGTGGTTATGTGAATTTATGAAATGATTTAAGGGAGTCACTAATAGTTATTTAAATTAGTGGACTAACCCTAAGACTTTGATATCAAGGAATTGAAAGGATTCTTAATGTTTAAATATTCAATTTATTTGAATATAGTAGCAAGATTTGAACATATTGATTTATGTCAAGTATGAGTATATCACCATTGAAGAAGTTAATTTATCTCATATGAAACTTATGTGGGGGATATGAATTGGAACTGGCTTGAAGCTAACCTATTTTGGCACTTGTGACCGAGGGCCGTAGGCGTGGCTCTTCCCCAAAGAGATCAAAAATGGCGTAACAAGGCCAATGTCCAAACTTAGAAAGTTAAGTTCTACTATAGAAAATGAATTGGAACATTGGAGAAAAGCGTGACATGCATAGAATCATATAATAAGATTATATTCTAATGATATGGAGTATCAAGTGGTGCAATAAAATCATAAGTGATTGTTAAACAGAATTAAATTAATATCTGTGCATTCCAGAAATTAGAAAAGAAGTTATGTGTGTACACTTGATATATAATATTAAATAATGTTATAATATGCCTATGTGAGTAGTAGAGATAATTATGAAACTACCCGGACAATAATACTTAACTGCGTTATTTTATTGCGTGTATTTAATGTACATGGGTTATATAATGTGAGTACATAAATAATCCCCAAATTTCCTTGTGTAGTAGCATTTACATATTTATATTACATCATGGGAATTATAGTGTCCAAACCAAGCCTTATTTGATCAAGTATGCTGAGATTTCTCTCTTGTCCCAAATTGAGTGTCACTAAAGTACATGAACAGTGGACAAAAGCTAGTTTACGTATTCTTCAAGTGGCTAGTCTTAGGTGATCATTTGCTAGCCAATGGTTGGTGGTGGGTTGTTCAACCACTCCTTAGCAACCAATATGTCTTTCCTTTGCACTATGAGCTCCAACATTAGGATAATGTGATTGTCCAGTTCATAGCCCCCGTATAAATACAAGCTCCAAATTCAGTTTTGTTGTTTGTTAAAGTCTGAGATTGAGAACTCTAAGTTGCTGGGAAATTTTGGGAGCATACTAAGTGTGTAAAGAATCCAATCCAAGCTTAAGAAGGTATAGATTCTAACTATGCTCTTGAAATGGGTCTTGTTTGATTATTGAAATTTCTTGAATTCATTTGTTAATTGATATGAACAAGCATGTTATAAGGTGTGTAAGAAGTTTTTTAATATGTATGAACATTTTAATATTGATTTGGAGCATGCTTGAATGGTTGGAAATCAAGTTGGTAGTTACTCACTCAAAATGAGTAACCTTACTACTATTCTTTCGAACTCGACCGGCCTTGTTCTACTGCACTTCGAATCCAATTCTTTGGTTTCGCTTTGAGATATGTGTTACTAACTTGATGTTATGACTTAGATACATACCTATAGAGGAGTATAACATGTTATGTAAAGCTTTTGCATGTGGTATGAAGTAATCAACTTGGATTAGTAAGAAAGTTGTAGCAAAACTTAAAGTTTTCAAAACTAACTTTGAGGAAAACTTATGTTCACAAGTTCTGAACTTACAAGACCATACACATGACTGATTTGGAACCTAAATGAGCATAATGTGTGATTCATAGCTATTGTATCCATGGCCAACTTGATAAGCTTTGTGCTAGAACTTAGTTTGAAAAGAAAAGATTAGTTAAGGCTAATGATCATGTGAATGCTAAGAGTTATAGTTTCTGATTTTGAAAAGAGATTATCACAACTTATTTACTTATGATAAAGGTTTTAGACTTGTCTTACATGTGTTGGATTGCATCATTACTGCTAAAATGATTTCAAAGACAACCTCGAACATGTTTTCAAACATAAGTTGCATATTATTGAGTACTTGGATACTAAAGTAGTTAGATGTCATGTTATAGCTATATTACTCCTAAGCATGATTCATATGTATTAATCATGATGATTACATAATTTTTATGACATATAACTTGTAAGTTAAACTTGTGGTATTGAACTCAAGTATGATCACGTGTTATATGTGAAACTCTAGCAAGTATGTATTTTAATATGTATGTATAGGTGTATGTTAGAGTTGGACTGAAGTCAAGAGAGCATCAGCTCAACCTTGGTTTGGCCAAGGGAAATCGCAGCTGCGCCATCCCTAAGCCTAGACCAGGCACAGCTGCGCCGTCCTGCAGTTTCGCCAGATTTTTTTTTTGGTTCTGAAATTTAAGGCATGCTTACATGATCTCTTTATCTTGTAATATGTGACCAATATGCCATGTAATGTGTTAAGAAGCATGCTATGTGAAGACTTGATTATTGTAAGTGTAGACGCGTACTAGTTTACACATACTAATTGAAATGATCGACTTGATAACGTTAGGTCGTTTCAACGCAAGTAATTAAAGCTAGATTTTATTGTAGCTGAGCAAACATGCAAGTTCTTTGAACCATACTTTTATTGAGCAAGTTCCCTAAAATTACTCCAATTATTATTGCGCAAGTTTCCTTGAACTTCACTCTTTGGTTGTGCAATTTCCTTAAATTCTTACTCTTTTACTTGAGCAAGTATCCGAACATTATTGCATTGCAAGTTTCCTAACTTACACAACTCTTAGTTTGTGGAAGTTTCCTATTATATTGAGCAGGTTATTGTTGAATTGAAAGTTATTCATTTAAGCTTGAATCTTATTTCCAAGCATGCTATTAAGTGGTTTAATTACTTTACAATTATCCCACATCGATATTATTGATATTCGCACTTAGTGCACTTGAGTTCGTATAGTCTTGGACTTATACATCATTTAAAGTTCAATAATTCTTGAACTATGTTAGATAGAGTCTGAACCTTTGTTCAATCAGACAAACGTATGATGTTTTATAAAAGCTATCCAAACCAGTTGATGGTAAGGATTCTTAGACTGAAAAAGAACACCCTTTTCTGTGATAGGGGAGTACCAGGTATCTAATATAAGATACAAAGAGCAAATTTAAATGTGATGCATATACATGGTGTACGCGAGGCTGATCCCCTCAAGTACTTATTTTGTAGCCAGTAACCAAAGGGTCAATTAATTATTGATTCCATTGGAGTGTTATAGTTCAAAGTCTACTTGACTAACAGTTATTCTAAAAGCATTCATTATCTTTGCTTCTAATATTCATATTGTTGAATCTTTCAGATATTCATATTGTTGAATTCATTGTCAGATATTTTCCATTCATCATGATATATCCCTATTGTTGTATTTAAACTTGTTGAGCAAACTTGTTGTTCATCCTTGCTATATCATGAATTATATAGCAGCTAAGCCCGAGACCTTAGGAAAGGACAAGGGTAAAGGAAAGATGTAGGATAGTCGCTAGGAGCAGACTTTACTATATGTCTAGTTTAAATTACTGTTATGTAATGTGAACCCTAATTATTATTTTAGGGTATGTTTGTAAGATTGTATTAAGGTTATCGAATCTTGGGACTAGTAACACCTTTTGAATGAACGACGTACGTTTATTATATTCTGTATTTTAGTTATCGTATGTTGTTTAGAGGTGGATGTTTGTATTTTACCGTGACGACCAAACCGGGGTCAGATGACTCGGATTCGGGGGCGTCACAGAAACTCTATTTGAAGGAAGAAAGAAGGATAAAGGAGTTGCTCTCAAAGTAACTGACAACATCTCGAAAGCCAATGTTGAAAATGATGAAGATGATGATGAGGACTTTACAATGCTGGTGAAAAGACTCAGAAGGTTCATGCGTCAAGGCAGAATCAGCAAACCTAAGAAAATCAACAACTACAACAGTCAAGAGCAAAAAAACGAATTATGCTACAACTGCAAAAAGCCTGGCCATTTCATTGCAAACTGCAACAAACCTAAGGAGAAGAATTGAAGAAGAAATCAAAGAAAGAATTCAAAGGCAACAAAAGACCTAAGAAAAAAGATAAAGGTCTAGTGGCTGGAGGATCGTGGAGTGACTCAGACAACGACACAACTCCCTAATCTGGAGATGATGAGGATCCTCAAATGGCAAACCTATACCTGATGGCCAAACATGCAAAGGATAAGAAGAGCTCTGACATTCATGAAGTAAGTATAGATGAGGTATTTTACTTTAACTCTCCTGATGTAGACATTGATGTTTTAAGAACTGCACTACATGGCATAACATCTGATATACATCAATACATGAAATGGTTTAGAGTTCTATCTAAAGATTATTCTCATATTCAAAAGGAGAAAGAGAAAGTCCAAAAAGAACTGGAAACAACCCTTCTGAGTACTGACTCTCTCTCTCTCTAAGTTTGAAGTTGAGAATAAGCTCTTAAAACAGACTAATGAGCTTAATGCACAAAGAGAGTCAAGTCTAACATGTAAAATTGAGGAACTATAAAGGACAATCTATACATGGAATAAATCCTCTTCATCCATGGACTCACTGATCTCCAGTTAGAGAAGTGCATCTGACAGAACAGGTTTAGGCTTTGGGGAATCCACCTCAAAGCCATATGTGGAAAAGATAAAGGAAATTATCCCTAGTAATGCTTCAAGTTTCAGTAGAAGCATTATATTTATGAAATTCTCACAGAAGGAAGAACCAGTCCAACCTTGCTCTTCTTATTCAATCCATATTCCAAGGAATAAAGGATCTCATGATGGCCTAGGTTTCAAAATAGAGAAGAGTAACCTAGCCACTACTTTCCAACCTCGAAGGATCGTAGAGTCGAGTAAAATCAACTCCACGGGCCAACTTGGAAGGAACAGTAGAGGAAAGATACACTCCTCACAAATCATGAAACACAAGGATACATGGAAGAAGAAGAACCAATTTAAAAGAAGGATGGCTGAGAACCCACATAAGTCCAAATGGAGGAAGAATCCATATACACACACAAGCATGCATCATATTAGATGTTTTGTATGCAATAAGGTTGGTCATAAGGCTGCAATGTGCTATCATAATCCTATGCATGTGAAACCCTAAAATCAAGCATATTTGCAAATTTTGCAAAATAAGCAAATGGTTATAAAATATTCATTATTTTCAGGGAATATTCGTTTGGTCGTGGAATATTCTTGTTGTCGGGGAATATTCGTACGAAGGCGCAGCCATTTGTGGGCCCCATAACGGAAAACTCTTGAATGAAGAAAATGACAAGTTTGAGTTTTTATAAATAACGACGTAATGGTTAACGTTAACACTGTTGAAATCTCCGGTGGTTAAAATACAATAATACGCGTGGTTGCACAGTAGCACACAGTATTACACAGTATTTTTGAATTATTGATTCTTACGTAAGAAGACACTACTCAATAATTATTACAGTAATTACTGTTCAATATTTTATTTTATTGATTCAATAATTGCTACGTTGATATTTTATATTATTGTTGTTTCAATAATTATCACTGCACAGTATTTTCCATTATCAGATCAATAATTTATATTATTTGAATAATATTATTAGATATCATTACTAGCAATGTCTAAGGAAGTTCTGTCTAGGAAAAGGGTTTGGTCACCTAATTGCACGCCAATAAGGAGAAATCCTTATCGGAAAGCCCCCTCTTTCCTAAGAACGACCTGGTTGTCATAATTATGATTCTGTAATATTATTTGTGAATAATTAATTATTGATTTATATGATAAGAAAATATTTATTTTATGTGGATATAAATGATGGATAAATTTATTGTGGTTATAAATGAAGAAATAAATGCTAAGGTGTTTTATCACTATTTTGTCGGAATAGAGGTGTTGAAAATCGTCCATATGTGGATTTCGGTCATTTTTCGTTTGGAATTTGGAAAAACTTAAACTTACAAAGTTTTAGAGAATTTAATTTCCTATGGAATAGACACGAGATTCGAATTTTTCTGATAAAATGGTTATTTATTATGAATTATTGAAGTTTTAGAAATAAATATTTTTATTAAAAACATTGTGGGCACCACTTTTTGTTGGTGAGAAATAAAATGTGATGGAATTTATTTTCAAAAGTGGTGGGCGTGAATAGTAGCAGGTAAATCCATCAGGTAGCAGGTTAGTTTGCTATGACGTTCTGAGCATTTTTCTATAAATAGGGTGCTAAGTTCTAATTGAAAATCACACCAGAAACAAGTTTTCTCGCTTTCTCTCTCTATATTATCGAGCGTATTTTTTAAGTATTTAGATACTTTGTGAGTTGCTATTCATCAGTGTAAGTTTCTTTCAAATTTTATACCGATATTCCATCGTAAGTCTCGTTATTTTGAGGTAAGGGATGTTATTTTCTTCAGAAATGATATTATTTTCTTCAATATCATTATCTTAAAATATTGATATGAATTTTATTGTGGATTTTTACCTTTTGTGTAGGGTTTACTATTCACGATATGACACTATTCACGATATCGTCACTATTCACGAATCATTTACACTATTCAATTAAAAAATGAAATTTTCTCATTTTGTCCAAGATGTCTATTATGGTTACTATCTTTGATTGTATCCATGTTTTGATCTTTATTTTTGAATTCGCTCACAATTGGTTATTATGGAGTATTATTGAACTTGGATAAACAAAGAATACTAATCCCTAATATTTGTCCTTTTGTCTCACTTGATTCGCTTTTCTTTAAGATATTTTTCATCATCCTCGGTCCTAAATGATGATATTATCAATATCTTTGGCCCAGTAGTGCAAAGATGAATGATTAATCGATGAATATCTTTTTGCCAGTAGTGCAAAGATGAACAGTGTTTGAGATGAACACGACTAACCTGGTGATACAAATAAATATCTTTGGCATGTAGTGCAAAGATGAATATTTGATTCAAGATGTATATTGATTGATGTTACAGGGATAAACTATTGATGATGGACTTTTAAATCTTAGAAGATAGTAGAATTCATTCTCTACTTGACTCTTCTAATGGATTGTGTGACGCCCCCAAAATAGGTATACATCACCCATTCTGAGTCGCCAGATATCACACTATAAAAATCAAATACAAACTTCATTTATATTAATCGTTGAACTGTCAGTAAATGCGAGAGTACGACAACAGATAAGTTGTGAGTTTTAATACAAATGTATGTAACTCTCATGGTGCCTCGACCACAACCTTACAATGGTACTTTACATAAAAGTTCAGTCAAAAACTATTTTAGAAATTAAAATCTTTGGGAAGTACTCAAGGAAACCTTCGTACATGGGAGGCCATGCGTCTAGGTTATAATATATATCATATGTCCACAGAATTATCCTTGGTTGACCCAAAAGTCTCCAAAGAAAAACAAGAAGATTACTATCATCTTCTTTCCAATGGTTTGTCTTCTTTTGACATATAATTATCTCCGTTGTCTCCAAGTGAAAATTATATTTCAAATATACTGCAAGATCATATAAGTAGTGCTCGTAGATATACTCAGCAAGTGGATGTGCACAACCATGTCTTATGATAACACGAGGTTGTATGTCATTAGACATCTTGTATAATAGTGGCAAAACACCCTTCCAAAGTTGGGTTCACCTCACCCTATTCGATTCACCAAAATTAAATATCAAATAACGTATACAATACGACAAACTTATCTAAAGTTCTCAACAAAATTATTTCCATACTATTTAGGGAGAACCTCAACCGCTATAGACCACCGTTCTGTTCCCCTGTTATCCCCGCTCGACCCAGCTACACTCTTATTACCTGAAAGGAATTGTGAAGCGTATAAGGAAACAACAACTAGCCCAAGAAAGAATATCATGACTAAAGATAATTTACATCATCAATAGCCTTCATCAGTAATAAATCAGAGATTTAGAACATATGGTAGATGATAAAACTTTTCAACCATAGTTACAGCGGAACGAGCAATCTATTAGAAGAGTCAAATAGACCATCAGGTCTATTATCTTCTCCATGTTAAAAGACCACAAATAATGTTTTATCCCTGTAACATCATTCAACAATTCCTATCCACAATCATATGAATAACTCGTAATCATAATTGTGATTCTAAATTCATCTTCGCACCCAGGATGAAGATAATTTTCATCACCTATCTTTACCTGAAACATCAAAAATCATAGTTATACCAAATCACAATTCCTGCTCATAATCATACTAATAAATTCATCTTTGCACTACTACCAAAGATATTCATTAACAATTCATCTTTTGCACTACAGCCAAAGACAAAAACCAGATTTTAGAAGAGTCAAGTAGAGCATGATATCTACTATCTTTTATGAATTAAAAGTGTATAATCAATATTTTATCATTTGAGACTCATTTCAATAAATAATCCACATCATCGAATTATCCATGCACTACTACCAAGGATATTCGTTAAGATATCACATCCATGAATTATCCATGCACTACGACCAAGGATATTCATTATTATCACATCCATGAATTAATATTTCATCGCTGAGACTCAGCTCAATAATTAATCCACATCATCGAATCATCCTTGCACTACAGGCCAAGGATATTCATTAGTATCACGAATACGAATTATCCATGCACTACAGGCCAAAGATAATCGTGTTTTCACCAACGGTTCTGATCATGCCATAAACCAATTCATCTTTGCACCTTTGGCCGAAGAGAACCCATAGCCATAATCATACCAAAAACTGTCCATCAATGCACTACGGGCCAATGAGGACTTTTCCCACATCATTTGTAACATTACGATCATGATTATACCGAATATTCCCTGATCATAATCATACCAAGTCCATCTATCGACTACAGGCCACAGATGACTTTCAATATAATATAAGCATGAAGATGATGAAAATTCAATAAAACAAGTTCAAAAATAAATTTTAAAGATTTATAAGTTAATTTATCCTAAACTCAATAACGTCCGAATTGTCAATATGATACTGCTTTGTGGAGTAAAATTCAAGAATGCTCAGAAGAATATTTCCATGAAAAGATACTAGATGAAGCGCAAATATCAAGGATATTCCACTAATTTCATGGAGTATAGAAGCCAAAACTTTAACCAACTGAGTATAATAGAATATATGAAACTGCAAATGGATTTTCGGCCACCATGCGGTAATCGACGTAGACAGATCATTTCCATAAGTTACTAAGGAATGACTACAAAGGATCATTCACCATGCATGCGGTAATCTACATGTATGTGTTATTCCAATGTAATAATAAAGAATGGAATAATGTAAGAATTCACCAAAGCGTATGTAATCCGCATGCATGTGTTATTCCAATGTAATAATAAAGAATGGAACTGTGTCATGCGTAGAATCTGCAAGATGCATGTGATATTCCAAATGTAATAATAAAGAATGGAATAACAACAGAATTCACTGTGCATGCGATAGATCGCATGCATAAAAGTTATTTCAAATGTAATAATAAAGAATGGAATAACAACAAAATTCACCAAGCATGCGATAGACCGCACAGACAGGTTATTCCAATAAAATAATAAAGAATGTAATAACAGAAGAATTTCACCATGTATGCGGTACTTCGCATAGACAGGTTATTCCAACATAATAATAAAGAATGGAATAACAACCCTTACGAGTATTGAAAAAAAATAACTCTCTTCATGAATACGAAAGAATAATACCCCTTACGAGTACAACAAATAATATCCCTTACCATAATAATAATATCCCTTACTATAATAATAATATCCCTTACCTTAAAAATAAGAGTATTCCGACTGGTAGGATGGGGATATACTTGAAGAAAACTTGCACTATTTTCTACGCTCAAAACTTTCTTGAACTCTAAAGAAATACGCTCAAGATTATAGAAGAAGAATTCTCTGAATTTCTGGTGTGATTTTCAATTCTAACTGAGCATCCTATTTATAGGAGAATGGAAAGGATACAATGTTGCACTATGAAATAAAATATAATATATTCTATTTATAATCAAATAAAATAAAACTTTATAAAAAGTATTTTGTTTTATATAAAAAGATTTTACTATGCAAACACTATGCATAATAAAATATAATATATTCCATTTATAATCAAATTAAACAAAACTTTATAAAAAGTATTCTGTTTTATATAAAAAGTTTTTTGTTTTATTACATTTATAATAACAATAAAACAAAATTTATCACCATTATTATAATTCACAATATTAATCGACCAGGACGTTCCCAGGAAAGAGGGGGCTTTCCATTAAGGATTTCTCCCTATTGGCGCGCAATTAGGTGATCAACCCTCTCTTTGACAGAACTTCTAGACATCGTTAATATTGCAAATAATAATATTAATAACATCGTCGTCTCAATTATTAATTTAATAATATATAAAATATCGACAATAATTGAATCAAATAACGTGAGATACTATGCAACAATTACTGTAGCAATAACTGAACAAAACAGATTGACTTCTCACGTAAGCATCAATAATCAAAACCATGTGCTACTATGCAACCACGCCAGACATCGCATTTTTTTAACACCGGGTGTTTCAATAGTTAACGGTAAAACTTTCGCCGTTATTTTCATAAAAATATTTTTGTTGTTTTCTCAATCCGACAATAATTCCATTGTGGGGTCCACCAATGATTGTACTGTCGTACGGATATTCCCCGACAAATTGAATATTCCCCGACCAATCGAATATTATACATAACTTGCATACTTTTCAAAATTTATAAATATTACCCATAACTATAACATTATCTCAAATCCACACTATAATTTTGAAAAAAATATTTCCAAAAAATTAAATCTTTATTCGTAAAATTTGGGGTCTCACAGATTGCTATTTCCGCTGCAGTTGTTGATCTAAAACTTATTGTCAATTATATTTTATCATATTTTTCCCTGTTGAAAACTAATGATAATTTGTTGTATATTATCTTAGTCACAATATTTTTTACTGGGCTAGTTAAGCTCATCATTTTCCTTTTTGTTCCATTTTTCTTCTAAGGAGGTGAGAACATAACAGAAACTAGCCGGTGTATGAAGTGATGGTTCAGGATAGTTGTTTTTGTAGTCCTCACTACTGTGACGACCCGAAAATTCGGATCATCCAGAATTTAGGTTTAAAAAATTAGTTATTAATAAAATGAATTCTTATTAATACTATTCTATGTTATGTGTTTATTAATCTTTCTATAACCTAGGATGATTATAAACCGGGAGTATTCTGGCTAAGAGCTAGTCTGAGCGAATAAGAATTTTCAAGAAATAAAATAAAAATTTTCTGGCAACAAAATATTTTTTGGGGAAAAAGACGAAATAGGCACTATTCATCCGTTTCTGCTCGGAGATTTATGTTGAAATTCCGAGAAGTTATTGATTACGTAAAATGTTGAGACGTGATGGAATATTCAATAATATTTCAGTTATGGAAAACACGAAGTTTTCTCCTGCGGACTCAAAACCTAAGGGTTAGGAAAAGTGAATTCCGAGAATGTAATGAGTACGTATAATAACTAGGGTTATTATGCGTGAGAAATACTGTATGATAATCTGAGTTATTATACGAGTATAGAAAGAAGAATAGTACGACGTATAATACGAATATCGTACGAGCTAAATACGAAGAGATTACGAGAATACGAGAATAGAATGCGTAGAATACGACTAGTCTTAATGGACTTTGAGTTTATGGACTTTGTAGAATTCAATGGAACTTGGATTTTGTCAACCCCAATGATTTGAGAAATCAAGCCCAAGATAGGCCCAATAAGAATTAGGGTTAATGTAAGACCCCAAATTATTAATAAATGAAATTTATTTTCCTCTATTTATTATTTAGAAATAGTAAGGGTCGATTTGATTAATGTGGATAGTAATGGGTAAAATACGCAAATATTTCGAATAAGCAAGTGGTTATAAAATATTCATTATTGTTTAGAATATTCGTTTGGTCGTGGAATATTCAGATCGTCGGGAATATTCGTATGACAGCAAGCTTTCTGTAGGGGCCCCATAACTAAAAGCGATTGGATGAAGAAAACGACAAATATAAGTTGTTTATAAATAACAGTAGTAGTTGTTACTCAATTATCATTGTTGGAATACCCGGTGGTTAAAACACACTAATACGCTGTTGTTGAACAAGAAGACACCAGATTGCACCAATTATTGATTCTTACGTAAGAAGGCACTACTCAATAATTGTTACAAGAATTACTGCTCAAAGATTTTATTTTATTGATTCAATAATTGTTACGTTGATATTTTATATTCATTGTTGTTTCAATAATTGTCATTACACAAGATTTTTTTATTATCGAAGCAATAATTCATATTATCCTAATAATATTATTAGATAACATTATTGGCAATGTCTAGAAAGTTCTCGCCTAAGGAGAGGTTTGGTCACCTAATCATGCTACCAATAAGAAGAAATTCTTATCGAAAGCCCCTCTTTCCTGAACCACCTCATTGTCAATATTATGATTCTCAGTAATATTATTTGTGAATAATTAATTATTGATTCATATGATGAGGAAAATATTGATTTTATGTGGATATAGATGGAGAAAATTTTTAAAATGACAATTGTTGAAAATTAATATTTTATCATTTTCCGATAAAATAATTCATATAAATATATTATTTTAATAATATATTAACTTGTGATATTTTTATAATGAATGTGGGATATATGAGTATATGAGGAAGAAGAGTATTTTTGTGGCATTAAATGTTTAACACATATTTTGTGTGTTGGTGGACACAATTATCGACCTAAATTTGATTATAAATTTTGTAAAATCGCCTCCGCTTATGGATTTCTATCCAATTTCTATTTGGAATTTGGAAAACTTCCTTCCGCAAAGTTGTAGATAATGGAATTTCCTATGGAAAGCATGAGTTTCGATTTTTCTGATAAAAGAGCTATTTATTGTGAATTATTGAAGTTTCTTATATCAGGTGTGAATTGATTTTTGGAGTTTAAATTATTTTTGTTAGAAAAACGTTTTTTGTATTTTTTTTTGGACATCATTAACATGTGTGGCTGGTGTTTTTGACCAAAAGGTGGGCTAAGGAAAATTTGTATAATTATAATATATTATATTAAATTTTCTGCTTTGGTGTTCTAAGCATTTTCCTATAAATAGGTGCTTAGGTTAGAATTGAAAATCACACTAAAATCAAGTTTTCTCTCTATATTATCGAAATTTATTCTTGTGAGTATTTTGAGTATACTTTGAGTATTGCTATACGGTGCAAGTTCAAGTCATAGCCTATATCCGGTGTTTCAACTAGAAGTACTGTCTTTCGAGGTAAGGGATGTTATTTTCTTCTCAAATGATATTATTTCTTCAATATCATTATGCTAAAATATCAGTTAAAACTTTTATCAAATTTGGAACTTTTTCATGTCGGGGTTACTATTCATGAGTTACTATTCACGAAGTTACTATTCATGAGTTACTATTCACGAGTTACTATTCACGAGTACTATTCATGAAGCGTGAAGATGTTTTTTTGGAATTTCTATCTTTTGGTGTCTGAGTTACTATTCACGTATACTTTAACTATCCACGAATACGGCACTATTCAATTCTAAAAATGAAAATTTTTCTTTTCGCTCTAAAATATCTATTCGGATACTAGCTTTGATTGTATCCATGTTTTGATCATTCTTGAATTTTACACCCCTATGATTATTTTTGAGGTATTTTTGGACGTGGATAAAACAAAGTACTTAATCCTTAATCCTTAATCCTTGTCATTTTGTTTCACCGGATTCGCTTTTTTAAAAATATTTTTCATCATCTTCACCTTAAATGATGATATTATGGAATATCTTTGGCCCAGTAGTGCAAAGATGAATGATTTCTTAATGAATATCTTTGGTCCAGTAGTGCAAAGATGAATGTGTGTTGAGATGAACATACCGATCGATTAATATCTTTGGCTCAGTAGTGCAAAGATGAATGTATAATAGTTGAGCTCATCCTTTTCCTTTTGTTCCATTTTTCTTCTCGTGAGGCGAGAATATAGCGAAAGTACGAGCCTGGGGTATGAAATGAAGGTTCTAGAGAGAGTTGTTTAGTAGTCCTCACCATTTTTGTAAAATAATGTATCAATAAATGTGATGAGGATTTATTTGAGTATAGATATTGTCTAGAAGATAATATTTGTATTCAAACTCACAGTTTTACTGTTGTAATAATAAAGTTGTAGTTGTTTCTGTACCATGTATTGACAACTCAGAATGGGTGATGTATACCTATTTTGGGGGCGTCACAGTTAAGGCCCAAACCAAGAAAGAAATCGCGGATCGAACCGATGGGTAAACGGATGGGTAAGAACCAATGGGGCAACCCATGGGGTGACCCATGGGCATGTGGGTCGGCCACTTGGCCACCAAGTAAGGGTGGTGGCCAAGTAAACTTGGTGGATAAGTTGTTGGAGGAGGTGGGAATAGTAAGGAGGTGGGGGCGAAATGACTAAAATGCCTTTAACTTTGATTTTCTATAAATAGGAAGCTCATTTCTATATTTTGAGGATTTTGAAAATCCTCCCACACTTGAGAGAGAGAGAGAGGGTTCGGATGGGAAGGAGAAGGAGGAGGAAAAGCTTGCTCGGTTGCAAACTTTGCCCGACGGGAGAAGATTAAAGAAGCACGGTAATCCGGAACTTAGTTTCTTTTTAAATTTCTTTAAGTTCTATGTTTAAAAACATGACTTAATAGTGTAAGACCCCAAATTTTATGAAATAAAAGTATTCAATTTTTCTATTCAGTAAATGGTTAAATTGTTAAAAGGTTAAAGTTAAGGGTAATATGTGATTTTTTTTTAAAATAAGCAAGTAGTTATAAAATATTCATTGTTGTTGAGGAATATTCGTTTGGTCGTGGAATATTCTTTCTGTCGGGGAATATTCGTACGACGGCGCAGCCATTTGTGGGCCCCATAATAGAATAACTGTCGGATGAAGATAACGACAAAATTGAGTTTTTATAAATAACTACAAGTATGTAGTTATTACCAATTAACAATTTGTTTAGAATACCCGTGGTTAAAATATAGTAATACGCATTGTTGCATTAATAGATACTGCAGTATTGCACAGTATTGTTGAATTATTGATCCTTACGTAAGAAGGCACTACTCAATAATTGTTATAGTAGTTACTGTTCAATATTTTATTTTATTAATTCAATAATTCTTTGGATTGATATTTTAAATTATTTTGTTCAATAATTATCAACGCATTAACATATCTCCATTATCGATCAATAATTCATATTATTTGGAATAATATTATTAGATAGCATTATTGGCAATGTCTAGAAAGTTCTCAAGGAGAGGGTTTGATCACCTAATTGCGCTACCAAGAAGGAAAAATCCTTATCTGAAAGCCCTCTTCCTCGAACCCGCCTGGTTGTCATTATTATCAGTGATTCTGTAATATTATTTATGAATAATTAATTATTGATTTATATGATAAGGAAATCTTTATTTGATATAGATATAAATGATGGATTTATTTATGTGGTTATAAATGAAGGAATTAATGTTGAGGTATTTTATTAGTATTTTGTCGGATTTGAGGTATTAAAATATCAAATCGGTGTTCTTAAAGCTCTATTGCATAAGTTATAATTTTAATCCGACCGTTGGATTGTGGTGATTTTTGGGTATGTTGTATATATATAAGTTGAGTATATGTTCATAAATTTTGAACCGTTAAAAATGAACGTATAATTTGTTATGAATTTTAAGATGTGACTGATTCAAAAATTAGGTTTATAAATAATTTTGGTGAAAAATTCTAGAATTGAGTGGGCCCCACTTGTGGTTGGTGAAGAAATATGCTGAATTTTATTTCAAATGTGGTGGGTGACAATAGTAGAAGGTAAAGTCATCAGGTTGCAGGTCAAGTCTGCTTCGGCGTGCTAACATTTTCCTATAAATAGAAGGTTAAGTTAGAAATGAAAATCACACCAGAAACAAGTTTTCTCTCTTTCTCTCTCTATATTATCGAGCGTATTTTTGTGAGTATTTAGATACTTTGAGAGTTGTTATTCAGTGCAAGGTTCCTTCGACTTTTCATCCGATATTTCAGTCAGAAATACTGCTCTTTTGAGGAAAGGAATTTTAAGGGTTGTTATGTTTTTCACTTTCGTAATTTTTCTGATCTTCAAAAATTCTGGAAAAAATTAAAATGATAAATTGATGAGTTTTCTAGACTGTCCAAAAATGGCGATTTTTGGATGTATAGATTAGGAGTTATGAATTTTATGGGAAAATACTATTTTAAAAGTAAACTCTTATAACTCCTTGTGGTTAACTCCAAAATTGGTGAAATTTTTATTGGGAGTACATGTATATAACAGAAGTATACTTTGTAAATTTCAGAATTTTTAAATGAAAGTACAATTTATGATAAATGTCTAAATATTCGGCTGTTTTGGCCATATGAAAAATAGTAAATGAATTTTAAAAATTCTGAGAAAAATATATATTCAATATGGGACTATATTCTGCTAAATCCCTGAAAATAAAATTTGTTTGTACTGATTTGGTATTTTTCATGAAAATGGATTAGTTATGAGTAAATGAATTAAATATGTTATGTGAAGTAAGAAAATTGGAAAATAGGATTTTATGGCTTGAGAATCCTATATGAGGTATATTCAGATTTTTGATGAGGGTTTTGGTTATTAGTGATGAAATCTTATGAATTTGGCATTTTAGGATGATTAAATGCATTATTTAGTAAAGTGTAAACAATTAAAATAAATTGTTTATAAGTTTAAGAAATGTTATTCTTTCAATATCATTATACCGAAATATTGGTATGGATTTTATTGTGGAATTTCTACCTTTTTCATGTCGGGGTTACTATTCATGAGTTGCTATTCACGGGTACTATTCACGATAAAATTGGTTTCTTTTTCTGACCAAATTATCGTTGATTTATGAATCTTACTCTTGAAATTAAATTCATGTTTGATTTTCAAATATAACATTTTTATAACCCTGGTGTTGAAATTTCTCTTTCACTTGAGTGTAAAGATGGGTAGAATATTGGTACGATCGTGACTATGGGTTCTCTTTGGCCAATAGTGCAAAGTTGAATTGTTGACTGGTATGATCATGACCATTGAATTTATAATTGAATATCTTTAGCTTAAGTGCAAAGGTGAATTGATCAACATGGTTATAATTATTGTTTATATAAATTCTGAAATGATTATATATTTCTTTGAGATATTAATATCTTTGGTCAGTAGTGCAAAGATGATCTGTTGTTGAATCTCTTTGGCCAGTAGTGCAAAGATGATTTGTTGTTGAATATCTTTGGCCCGTAGTGCAAAGATGAACTGTTGTTGAATATCTTTGGCTTGTAGTGCAAAGATGAACAGTTGATGAACATCTTTGACCCGTAGTGCAAAGATGAATTTATTAGTATGATTATGAACAAGAACTATGATTTGGTATAACCATGATCTTTGATGTTTCAAGTAAAGACATGTGATGAAAATTATCTTCGTCCTGAATGCGAAGAGGAATTTAGTATCATAATTATGATTATGTGTGAGACCCCGAATTTTATGAAATAAAAGTATTCAATTTTTCTATTTTGGTAAATAGTTAAATTGATAAAAGTTTAAAGTTAAGGGTAATATGTGAATTTTTTTTGCAAAGTAAGCAAGTTGATATAAAATATTCAGTGCCGGGAATATTCGATTAGTCGAAATATTCTTTTGTCGGGGATATCCGTATTTACGACAAGTACAATCATCGGTGGACCCCACAATGGAATTATCATTTGATTGAGAAAACAAAAAATATTTTATTGAAAATAACGCCAAAAGTTTTACCATTAATCTTCATTGAAATACTCTTTAGAGTAAAAGTACAATGAATACGCGTGGTTGTATAAAGAAGTACACCAGTTTGATTATTGATACTTATATGATAAGTCACCATTTTGTTTTATTGGTATTATTAATGTAATAAAACGAAAAGCTTTTTATATAAAACAAAATACTTTTATAAAGTTATTCGCTTTTATTAGGCTAATAGTAAAATCTTTTATATAAAACATAATACTTTTATAAAGTTATCTGCTTTATTAGACAATAATTAGAATATATTATATTTTATTATGCATAGATTTGCATAAAGGCTCAGATAAGTGTTTGCATAGTAAAATCTTTTATAAAGTTATTCGATTTATTAGATTATACATAGAATATATTATATTTTATTTAAATAATTTTACTTTAAATATGGACCGTCAGATTAAAGTAAATCAATCTGGACCGTTCATGAGTTAGTTACTATGCAGTCCATTTTTCTATAAATAGAAGCTCATTCCTTCATTATTTTTTCTTACGAATTCACTGAAACTCTAGAGAGAGAAACTATAGAGAGAAAGAAGAAAAGTGTTCTGCTACTTCACTACTTCTATATCCAGTACTCTTCTTTCTAAGGTAGGGGATATTATTTGTTATACTCGTAAGGGGTATTATTTCTTTTGTATCCATGAAGAGAACTTCTGTTATTCCATTCTTTATTATTCTGTTGGAATAACCTGGATACGCAGGCTACCCTATGTAAGACCCCAAATTATTAATAAATAAAATTTATTTTCCTCTATTTATTATTTTGAAATAGTAAGGGTTGATTTGATTAATGTGGATAGTTATGGGTAAAATACGCAAATATTTCGAATAAGCAAGTGGTTATAAAATATTCATTATTGTCGGGGAATATTCGTTTGGTCGTGGAATATTCGTATTGTCGGGGAATATTCGTACGACGGCACAGTCTTTTGTGGGCCCCATAACGGAAAGCGATTGGATGAAGAAAACGACAAATATAAGTTGTTTAAAAATAACAAATAGTAGTTATTCTCAATTAATAATCGTTAAAATACTCTTTGGTTAAAACACAAGAAGACACCAGTATTTCACCATTTATTGATTCTTACGTAAGAAGGCACTACTCAATAATGGTTACAGAATTACTGCTTTAGTATTTTATTGATTTAATAATTGTCATATTGATATTTTATATTGTCATTATTTCAATAATTGTCATTACACAAAGATTTTTTCATTATCGAAGCAATAATTCATATTATCCTAATAATATTATTAGATAACATTATTGGCAATGTCTAAAAAGTTCTGCATCAAGGAGAGGTTTGGTCACCTAATCATGCGCTACCAAGAGTGAAGAAATTCTTATTGAAAGCCCCTCTTCCTGGGAACGCCTGCTAGTTGTCAATATCAGTGATTCTCGTAATATTATTTGTGAATAATTAATTATTGATTCATATGATGAGGAAAATATTGATTTTATGTGGATATAGATGGAGAAAATTTTTAATGTGACAATTGTTGAAAATTGAAATTTTATCTTTTTCTGATAAAATAATTCATTTAAATATATTATTATATTTTAATAATATAATAATGGTGATATTTTTATAACGAATGTGGGATATATGAGTATACGAGGAGGAAGAGTATTTTTGTTGCAATAAATGTTTAAAACATGTTAAACTTGTCGGTGGACCCCATTTATTGACTGAAATTTGATTATAGCATGTAAAATCGCCCGTTTATGGATTTCGATCAATTCCTTTTTGGAATTTGGAAAAACTTTCTTCTGCAAAGTTGTAGAGAATTGAATTTCCTATAAAAAATCGCGAGATTCGAATTTTTTGACAAAAGGGCTATTTATTGTGAATTATTGAAGTTCCGAAGCTCCGAAATAATTAATTTTTGGAAGTTTTAATTGTTTAAAATAACAAAAACGTTTTTGTGGTTGGTTGGTGGGCACATGTGTTCCAAAATATGCTGAAATCAGAATTTCCAAGTTTGCGTATGATTTATATAAATTTATTAATATTTTATTAAATTTTCTACTTTGGTGTTCTAAGCAATTTCCTATAAATAGGGTCTTTAGGTTAGAATTGAAAATCACACCAAATCTGAAGTTTTCTCTCTATATTATCGAGCGTATTCTTGTGAGTATTTTGAGTATACTTTGAGTATTGCTATACTAGTTGCAAGTTTAAGTCATAGCCTATATCCCAATTGTTTAATTTAGAAGACTCGATCTTTCGAGGTAATGGATATTATTTTTTTCGTAATGATATTATTTCTTCAATATCATTATGTTTGAAATATTGATCTGAAGTTTTATCAAATTTGGAACTTTTGGTGTTTGAGTTACTTATTCACGATACTCAAGACTATTCACGATACTGAAGACTATTTACTTATCACTAAGACTATTCATCGAAAAATGAAAAATTTTCTTTCGCCTCTAAAATATCTATTCGGATACTAGCTTTGATTTTATCCATGTTTTGATCATTCTTGAATTTTACACCACTATGATTATTTTTAAGGTATTGTTGGACATGGATAAAACAAAGTACGAATCCTTAATCCTTAATCCTTGTCATTTTGTTTCAATTTGATTCGCTTTCTTTAAAAATATTTTTCATCATCCTCGATCTTAAATGATGATATTATTGAATATCTTTGGCACAGAAAGCAAAGATGAATGATTTCGATGAATATCTTTGGCCGTAGTGCAAAGATGAATGTGTTTAGATGAACACTGACCAACTAATGAATATCTTTGCCTATAGTGCAAAGATGAATATTTGATTCCGTATGTATATTGATTGATGTTACGTGGATAAAAGATAGATTTATTTAACTTTTAAATTCATACATAGAAGATAGTAGTTTGCATTCTCTACTTAACTCTTCTAATGAATTATTATTTCATTATGAATATTGGTTTAAAACTTGTTATCTATTGTATTCTATTAGTTTTTTTTTCTGTTGAAGACTAATGATAATTTGTTGTATATTATCTTAGTCATAATATTCTTTACTGGGCTAGTTGAGCTCACCCTTTTCCTTGTTGTTCCATTTTTCTTCTCAGGAGGTAAGAATGTAGTGAGTACTAGTCGGGGTATGGAATGAAGGTTCTAGAGAGAGTTGTTTAGTAGTCCTCACCATTTTTGTAAAATAATGTATCAATAATTATGATGGGGATTTATTTGCGTATGGATATTGTCTATATAGCAATATCTGTATTTAAACTCACAGTTTATATGTTGTAATAATAAAGTTGTAGTTGTTTATGTACCATGTATTGACAATTCAGAATGGGTGATGTATACCTATTTTGGGGGCGTCACACCCTATACTTGGTGAAATTCTTCTGTTATTCCATTTTTTATAACTCTGTTGGAACATCCTCGTCTGCAGCATTTTACTACCGGACTGGTTCCGCCTTTTACTATTCTCATTGAATATCATGATGTATGCGTTTTACTGTGGGACCGGTTCCGTATTTATTATTATGTTGGGAATAACCTATCTGTGCGGTCTCTATCGCATGCATGGTGAATCCTTCTGTTATTCCATTCTTTATTATTCTGTTGGAATAACCTGTCTATGTGGATTACCACATGCATGGTGAACGATCCGTTGTATTTCATTCCTTGTTAAATTGTGGAGATGATCTGTTTATGTGGATTATTATGAAAGTCATAATAAAAGCATTGGACTAATGAAAATCATGGGTATATGTGGTATTAGTAAGTGTTATGAAGAGTTATGTTGGTTATTATGTGAAAACATGAAAGTTTCTTAGAAATCACAAAGGGTTGAAAAATTAGATTTTGGTGAAAATGGAACATGAAATTCAATTGACCATATCTCCTATTATAATTCAAATTTTTGAGTGTGATCAAGTTCTATAGTTAGGTCTATGAGTTTTGTAACTTATCCAAGTGGAATCACTGGAAAAGGTGTTGTAGATTTTTGTGTGGACCGATTTTAGCAAAGTACGAAAAACTGCAAAATATGAAAAAGGTTGCTGCCACGATTTTAAAAGGGTTGTTTCGGCCACTTAATTTGTGAGACAAATTTTGGCCTTTTGAGACATGAAAGTATATGGTATAAAGTACCTCCAGTCCAAAAATGAGCTCATTCCGACTTAAAATGAGCAAGTTATGACCATTTCAATATTTAGATTTTTCCGACGAAAAACGCTATAATCGGAGTTCTATAACTCCTATGACCATGAAATTTAAACTGGAAGCTCACGTTAACATGAGTAAGATCTTGTCGAGATTTGGGAATTTCTGGAGTTAACCGTGAGGTAGCTAATTTCTTAAGGAATTAATTAGAAATTGATTTTTGAAAAATAGTAAATGAATTTTAAAAATGTCAAGAAAAATATATGTTCAATATGGGACTATATTCTGCTAAATCCTAGAAAATAATAATTTTTTGGACTGATTTGGTATTTTTCATGAAAATAGTTTAGCTACGAACATATGAGTTAAATATGTTATGTGGAGTTGAAGAATTGGTAAATAGGATTTTATGGCTTGGAAATCTTATATAAGGTATATGCAGATTTTTGATGAGTAATTTGATTTTTTGGTGATGAAATCTTATGAGTATGACATTTTTGAATGATTAAATGCATTATTTGGAAAAGTGTAAACAATTAAATTAAATTATTTATAAGTTTAAGAAGTGATTAAAATATTGTTATAATATTAACAATATTAGATTATGATTTTATTAAGTGATTGATAATGTTTGGATACATTTAAAGTCTTTAATATTTATCCTTGATTTAGTTTGATTAATGCTTAATATTGTCATCATCCTCATATTTATATTATGTTGAAAGTCATCCGTGGCCTGTAGTGCATAGATGGACTTGGTATGATTATGACCAGGGATTATTCGGTATAATCATAACCGTAATGTTGCAAATGATATGGAAAAAGTCCTCATTGGCCGTAGTGCATTGATGGACAGTTTTTGGTATATGATTATGGCTATGGATTCTCTTTGGCCGTAGTGCAGAGATGAATTATTTTATGGCATGATTAGGACCGTTGACGAAAACACGATTATCTTTGGCCGTAATGCATGGATAATTCGTGGTCGTGATACTAAAGAATATTCCTTGGCCTGTAGTGCATGGATGATTCTATGATGTGGATTAATTATTGAGCTGAGTCTCAGCAATGAAATATTAATTCATGGATGTGATAATATTGAATATCTTTGGCTGTAGTGCAAAGATGATTTAATGATTACGAGCAGGAATTGTGATTTGGTATAACCATGATTTTTGATGTTTCAGGTGAAGACAGGTGATGAAAATTATCTTCATCCTGGGTGCAAAAAGGAATTCAGAATCACAATTATGATTATGAATTATTCATATGATTGTGGACATGAATTTTTGATTGATGTTACAGGGATAAAATGTAAAATCCTAACTTTTTGAATAAATATGAATTTTCTATAAATATTATTTTTGAATATTATGGAGTGAAATTGATATAATAGTTGTGGGTAATATTTATAAATTTTGCAAAGTACGCATGTACGCAAGTTGTTATATAATATTCGATTGGTCGGGGAATATTCATTTTAACAGGGAATATTAGTACAACGGCACAATCATTGGTGGACCCCACAACGGAATTATTATCGGATTGAGAAAACGACAAAAATACTTTATGAAAATAACGGTGGAAGTTTTACCGTTAATTGTTGAAACATCCGGTGTTAAAAGTACAGTAATACGCGTGGTTGCATAGTAGCACACGGTATTAATTATTGATGCTTAAGTGACAAGTCACTCAGTTTTGTTGGTATTATTAATGTAATAACACAGAAAATCTTTTTATATAAAACATAATACTTTTATAAAGTTATTCTATAAATAGAATATATTATATTCAATTATGCATAGTGTTGCGTAATTATCAGTATAATATTTTGCATAGTAAAATCTTTTTATATAAAATGTAATACTTTTATAAAGTTATCTGCTTTTATTAGATAATAATTAGAATATATTATATTTTATTATGCATAGTATTTGCATAAGGCTCGTGCATAGTGTTTGCATAGTAAAATCTTTTATAAAGTTATTCATTTTATTAGATTATAAATAGAATACATTATATTTTATTTTGCTTTAAATATGGACCGTTAGATAAAGTAAATCAATCTCGATCGTTCATGAGTTAGTTACTATGCATTCCATTTTTCTATAAATAGAAGCTCATTCATTCATTATTTTCTTATAATTCACTTGAAACTCTAGAGAGATAAACTATAGAGAGAAAGAAGAAAGTATTCTGCTACTTCACTACTTATATATCCAGTACTCTTCTTCTTAAGGTAGGGAATATTATTTGTTGTACTCGTAAGGAGTGTTATTCTTTCTTATTCATGAAGAGAACTGTTGTTATTCCAATTCTTATTATTCTGATTGGAATAACTTTGTATACGCTTGATACACCTATACTTGGTGACATTCTTCTATTATTCTGTTGGAACATCACATGCATGTGTTTTACACCGACACGGTTCCGCTCTTTATTATTATTCCGTTGGAACATCCTCATGCATGTGTTTTACAATCGACCTGGTTTCGCCTTTATTATTATTATGTTGGAACATCCATGCATGTGTTTTTACAATCAACCCGGTTCCGCTTTTTATTATTCTGTTTGAACATCCCGCTTGCAAATTTTTTGCCCGACCGGTTCCGTTATTATTATTCTGTTGGAATAACTCGTCTATCTGCGGCACCGCATGCATGGTAATTTCTTTTGTTATTCCATTCTTTATTATACTCGGTTGGTTAAAGTTTCACTTCTATACTCCATGAAATTAGTAGAATATCCTTGATATTTAAGCTTCATCCAATATCTTTTCATGGAAATATTCTTCCGATCATTCTTGAATTTTACTCTACAAAACAAATAATGTTGACAATTTGGGCGTTAATAATTCTGGATAAAATAATTCTTGAACTTGTTTTATTGAATTCTTATATCATTGTCATCATCCTCATGTTTATATCTTGTTGAAAGTCATCTCGTGGCACAGAGTGCATAGATGGACTTGGTATGATTATGACCAGGGATTATTCGGTGTAATCATGACCGTAATGTTACTAATGATGTGGTAAAAGTTCTCATTGGCCCGTAGTGCATTGATGGACAGTTGTTGGCATGATCATGACCATTAATGAATACACAAATATTCTTGGCCCGTAGTGCATGGATAATTGTGGTCGTGATACTAAAGAATATCCTCGCCATAGTAGCGCAGGGGTGATTCGATGATGTGGAATATTTATTAAGTCGAGTCTCAAATGATAATAGTGATGAAAACCTTTTAAATCATAAAAGATAGTAGATTTTATTTCTACTTGACTCTTTTAATGGATTGCTTGTTCACCGCAGCTTAAACTTGATGTCTATAATATTTTATCGGTTTAACATTGTTGGAGACTAATGATAATTTATTCTGCATTATCTTAGTCATAATATTTCTTCTTGGGCTAGTTGAGCTCACCCTTTCTTTCACCGTTTCTCTTGAAAATGAGAATATAGCCGGGACGAGCCTGGGAATGGAGTGATGGTCCGGAGGATAGCATTAGTAGTCCTCACTATTACGTGAAATAGTGTGATAATAATTGTAATCGGGACTCCTTTTGAGTTTATATAATCTCTAGTAGATAATATTTGTATTCAAACTCACAGCTTTATGTTTGTCGATTGTACCTTACAGCTTGTATTAGTAAGTTGTATTTGAATTACATACTATGTATCCGCGACCCCAAGATGGGTGATGTATACCTAATTTTGGGGGCGTCACATAAAACATTATTGGTGGACTTTTAACATGGAGAAGATAATAGACCTTATGGTCTATTTGACTCTTCTAATGGATTGCTCGTTCCGCTGCAACTATGGTTGAAAAGTTTAATCATCTACCATATGTTCTAAATCTCTGATTTATTATTGATGAAAGCTATTGATAATTTAATTATCTTTAGTCATGATATTCTTTACTGGGCTAGTTGTGCTCACCCTTTCTGCTTCACAATTCCTTTCAGGTAATAAGAGTGTTGCCGTAAGAGTGTTGCCGGTTCGAGTGGGGATAACAGGGGAATAGAACGGTGGTCTCTAACTGTGGAGGTTCTCCTTAAACAGTATAAAAAAGTGTGTTGTAATCTATACATCATTTAGTAGTTATATTTGATGAATCAAATAGGGTGAGGCGAACCCAATTTTGGAAGGGTGTTTTGCCACTATCATACAAGATGTCTAATGACATACAACCTCGTGTTCTCATAAGATATGGTTGTGCACATCCACTTGCTGAATATATCTACGAGCACTACCTGTATGATCTTGGAGTTTATTTGAAACATAATTTTCAATTGGAGACAACGGAGATATTTATATGTCAAGAGAAGACTCACCATTGGAAAGAAGATGATAGTAATCTTCTTGTTTTTCTTTGGGGACTTTTAGGTCAACCAGGATAATTACGTACATATGATATCTATCATAACCTGCAGGCATTTGACCTCCCATGTCGAAGGTTTCCTTGAGCACTTCCCAAAGATTTTAATTTCTAAAATAGTTTTTAACTATACTTTTATGTAAAGTATCATTGTAAGGTTGTGGTCGAGGTACCATGAGAGTTACATACATTTGTATTAAAACTCTTAGTTAACTGTGGTCGTATTCTATACGACAGCTCAACAGTTGTATAAATGAAGTTATTTTTGAATTTTGTACCATGTATCTGGCGACTCAGAATGGGTGTTGTATACCTAATTTTGTACCATATATTCATCAGAAATCATTCATCTTTGCACTACAGGCCAAAGATATTCAGTAATATCATCATTTAGGACTGAGGATGATGAAAAATATTTTAAGAAAAACGAATCCAGTGAAGCAAAAGAACAAATATTAGGGATTCATATTACAGTTTTATTCAAGTTCAATAATACTCCATAATAACAAATTTTGAAGCAGAATTCAAAAATAAAGATTAAAACATGGATACAATCAAAGATAGTAACCATAATAAACATCTTGGACAAAAAGAAGAAAATTTTATTTTTCGGTGAATAGTGCCGTATTCGTGAATAGTAACCCCATCACAAAAAGTTCTAAATTTGATAAAAAGTTCAGACCAATATTTCGGCATAATGATATTGAAGAAAATAATATCATTTAAGAAGAAAACAACATCCCTTACCTCGAAAAGACAGTACTTCTGACTGGAATACTAGATATAGAGCTGAAGGGAACTTGCACCGTATAACAACACTCAAAGTCTTAAAATACTCACAAGAATACGCTCGATAATATAGAGGGAGAATGAGAGAGAAAACTTCAGTTTCTGGTGTGTTTTTCAATTCTAACTTAAGCACACTATTTATAGAAAAATGCTTAGAACACCAAAGCAGAAAATTTAATAAAATATTAATATATATTTATTAAATTCTTACGCACACATAATCTGATTCAAACATCAGCCACCAAGAGTGACCCACCTCACCTAAATAAAAAAAAACGTTTTTGTTATTAAAAATAATTAAAACTTTCAAAAATCAATTATTTCGGAACTACGGAACTTCAATAATTTATAATAAATAGCCCTTTTATCAGAAAAATTCAAACCTTATGTCTTTTCCATAAGAAATTTATTCTCTACAACTTTGCAGAAGAAAGTTTTTCCAAATTCCAAACAGAAATTAACTGAAATCCACATACGGACGATTTTACAGTCTATAATAAAATTTCAGTCAAGAAATGGGCCCACAGACATGTTTAACATGTTTTAAATAACTTTTGCAACAAAAATATCCTTCCTCCTCATATATTCATATATCCCACATTTATTGTAAAAATATCACCATTATTATATTATTAAAATATAATAATATATTTAAATGAATTATTTTATCGAAAAAGATAAAATATCAATTTTCAACAATTGTCACATTAAAAAATTTTCTCCATCTATATCCACATAAAATGAATGTTTTCCTTATCATATAAATTAATAATTAATTATTCACAAATAATATTACAGAATCACAGTACTGGCAACCAGGCCGTTTCCAGGAAAGAGAGGGCTTTCCAATAAGAATTTCTCTTTACTGACGCGTAATTAGGTGACCAAACCTCTCCTTAAACAGAACTTTTTAGACATTGCCAATAATGTTATCTAGTAATATTATTAAAATAATACGAATCATTGATCAGATAATGAGAAATATTGTGTAGTGACAATTATTAAAACAACAATAATATAAAATTTTAACGTAGCAATTATTGAATCAATAAAATAAAATATTGAACAGTAATTATTGTAACAATTATTGAGTAGTGCCTTCTTACATAAAAATCAATAATTGGTGCAATACCATGTGCTACTGTGCAACAATGTGTATTACTGTGTTTTAACCACCGGGTATTCCAACGATGTTAATTGTGAATAACTACGCCAAGTTATTTATAAAAACTCATACTTGTCGCTTTCTTCATCCAATCGCTTTACATTATGGGGCCCACAAAGGTTTGCGCCGTGCATTTAATATTCCTCGACAAGAAGAATATTCCACGACCAAACGAATATTCCCCGACAATAATGAATATTTTATAACCACTTGCTTATTTGAAATATTTGCGTATTTTACCCATAACTAACCACATTAATCAATTCACCCTTACTATTTCAAAATAATAAATAGAGAAATTCAATTTCATTTATAATAAGTTGGGGTCTTACAGAAGTTCTCCCTAAACAGTATAGAAAAGTGTGTTGTATTTTATACATCATTTAGTAGTTATATTTGGTGAATCAAATAGGGTGAGGCGAATCCAACGTTGGAAGGGTGTTTTGCACTGTCATACAAGATGTTTAATGACATACAACCTCGTATTATCATAAGACAGGGTTGTGCACATCCACTTACCGAGTATTTCTATGAGCACTACCTATATGATCTTGGAGTTTATTTGAAATATAATTTTCAACTGGAGACAGTGGAGATGGTTATATGTCAAGAGAAGACTCGCCATTGGAAAGAACATGATAGTAATCTTCTCGTTTTTCTTTGGGGTCTATTAGGTCAACCAAGGATAAATCTGTGGACATATGATATCTATCATAACCTAGATGCGTGGCCTCCCATGTACGAAAGTTTCCTTGAGCACTTCCCAAAGATTTTAATTTCTAAAATAGTTTTTGACTGTACCTTTATGTAATGTATCAATATGAGGCGTTGTCCATAGTTGGGGCATGAGTCACAATTGGTATTAAAACTCACAGTATATGTGTTGTTGTATTTTGCACAACAATTGTAGTAATAAAGTTGTAGTTATTTTCTGTACAATGTATTTGGCGACTCAGAATAGGTTGGGTGGAATGGACCTATTTTGGGGGTGTCACAAATAGGATTAAGAAGTAAAAGAAGAGTGAGATGATTTCATATGGTTGAAATCATAAGAAAATGAAGAAATAAGAATTTAAAGTTTAGTAAACAAATTTCTTAAAGAAGTATAAGATTCGTAATGAATTAGAACGAACCGAGTGGATTATATGAATAAGTAGGTGAAATAAGTAAGGAATGATGTTCTATAACATCAAATTCCAATAAAAAGTGAAATCATAATCCAAAATATCGATTAAAATGAAGAACGAACGAAGAACACGCGAAGAACACGAAGAACGTTGTTGATGGACAAATTTAAAACCATCGTAGGAAAATTGTTGTTGATGGACAAGTTTAAAACCATCGCGTATAAGTTAGATATGTATTGCTTGGTTAGGATCGATAGAAACGTTCATGAAGAACGGATTAAAACTTAGCTATAACGAAGTTATGGCAAAAATTTCATAAAAGACAAACGAAAATTAGAAAGTTAGTAAAAGAACCCGAGTGGGTAGGGTTTCATAAGAAAGTAAGAGAACATAGAAAACATGAGTCATGGACTCAAGAACGAACGAGTTCCGAGTTCAGATGACTGAATTACGGACGAACGAACGAAGAGCTTTAAAAATGTAAAATGAACATAGGGTGAAGATCAAGCCAATCGGATGACACGTTAACGGATTTATAATGAATTTCTGCTCGAGGGGTATTAAAGTACATAAGATAAGGAAGAGAATGGCTTTGGAACGACCTCGTTCCGAGTTATAACGAAGGAGTTATGAGATCGCGAAGTAAGCATCTCAAAATTGATTTGACACTTGGAGAAATTTTCTAGGGTTAGGGCTTGGCACCGCGGCGCCAGTCATGCCTTGTAGAGTGGTGCGGCAGCGCCAGACTAGGGGCCGGGTACTGCAAACTCGTGCCGCGGCGCGAGAGATAACGAAGGGAGTGGCGCCGCAGCGCCAGTGTTGGGAAAAAGCTAGAGATGAGTTTTTAACTGCTCAGCTCTTGGGGGAAATGTAAGGGAAGATAAAGAATATAATATTCAACTAATTTAACACTTAATCAAGTGATGTAAACCTTTATTAAAGGTTAAATATATAGATTAAACAAGATTAAATGACAAAGAATATAATCACGGGATTACGTAACCGATGTCCGAGAACCGTAGTTGTGACGCCCCCAAAATTATGTATACATCACTCATTTTGAGTCGCCAGATACATGGTACAAAATTCAAATACAACTTCATTTATACAACTGTTGAGCTGTCGTATAGAATACGACCACAGTTAACTATGAGTTTTAATACAAATGTATGTAACTCTAATGGTACCTCGACCATAACCTTACAATGATACTTTACATAAAAGTATAGTTAAAAACTATTTTAGAAATTAAAATCTTTGAAAAGTGCTCAAGGAAACCTTCGTACATGGGAGGCCATGCGTCTAGGTTATGATAGATATCATATGTAAGACCCCAAATTTTTTTTAAATAAAAAGGAATTTCCTTTATTTATTATTTTGAAATAGTAAGGGTGGATTTGATTAATGTGGTTAGTTATGGGTAAAATGCGCAAATATTTCAAAATAAGCAAGTGGTTATAAAATATTCATTTTTGTCGGGGAATATTCGTTTGGTCGTGGAATATTCGTGCATCGCTTGTGGAATATTCGTTTGGTAGTAGAATATTGCATCTTTGTCGGAATATTCGCATGCGGCGCAATGCGCCGTGTGGGCCCCATAACGAAAGCGATTGGATGAGGAAAACGATAAAGTTTGGGTGGTTATAAATAACCAGCGTAGTTGTTACCGTTAAGACTGCTGAATACCCGGGTTAAAATACGATGAATACGCGTGGTCGCATAAAGAAGACACCAGTATTGCATGAAGATTGTTGAATTATTGATCCTTACGTAAGAAGGCACTACTCAATAATTTTCACATGAAGTTACTGCTCAATATTTTATTTTATTGATTCAATAATTGTTGCGTTGATATTTTATATTATTATTGTTTCAATAATTGTCACACGCACAAGATTTCCCATTATCGGATCAATAATTCATATTATTTGAATAATATTATTAGATAACATTATTGGCAATGTCTAGAAAGTTCTCGCTCTAAGGAGAGGTTTGGTCACCTAATCATGCCGCCAAGAAGAAGAGAGATCCTTATCGAAAGCCCCTCTTTCCTGGGAACAACTTCCGTCATTATAAATGTGATTCTCGTAATATTATTTGTGAATAATTAATTATCGATTCATATGATAAGGAAATATTTATTTTATATGAATATAAATGATGGATTTATTTATGTGGTTATTAATGAAGGAATTAATGTTTGAGATGTTTTATTTGTATTTTGTCTGATTGGAGGTATTAAAAATCAAATCGAGATTTTTACGATGTATCATGGGGTTATAATTTTTAATCCGACCGCTGATTGTTGGTAATTTTTGGGTATGTTATACATACATAAGTTGAGTATATGTCCACAAATTTTGAACCGTTAAAATGCATCATGAATGATTTGTTGTGAATTTTAAGAGGTGTCCTGATTCTAAATTAGGTTTATAATTGATTTTGGTGGAAAATTCTAGAATTGAGGGGCCCCACTTGTGGTTGGTGAAGAAATGTGCTGAATTTTATTTCAAATGTGGTGGGTGGCAATAGTAGCGGTGTAAAGCCATCGTGTAGCAGTGTCAAGTCTCGCTTTGGCGGCTAACATTTTCCTATAAATAGAGGGCTAAGTTAGAATTGAAAATCACACCGTAAACAAAGTTTTCTCTTTTCTCTCTATATTAATGAGCGTATTTTTGTGAGTATTTAGATACTTTGAGAGTTGCCATTCAAGATAAGTTTCATTCAAAGATCACTTCCGACCTTTCCTTCCGGCAAGTAATCGATTCTTTGAGGTAAGGGATGTTATTTTCTTCTCAAATGATATTAATTCTTCAATATCATTATCGTTGAAATATCGTTGGTACTTTTTATCAAATTTGGAACTTTTTCATGTCTTTACTATTCATGAGTTACTATTCACGAAGTTACTATTCACGTTACTATTCACGAGTACTATTCACGAGTACTATTCATGAAGCGTGAAGATGTTTTTTGTGGAATTTCTATCTTTGGGTGTCTGAGTTACTATTCACGATACTACGACTATTCACGATATCACTCATTCACTATTCACTATTCAATCAAAAATAAAAATTTTTCTTTTCGTCTAAAATATCTATTATTCGATACTAGCTTTGATTGTATCCATGTTTTGATCATTCTCAAATTTTACACCACTATGATTATTTATGAGGTATTTTTGACGTGGATAAAACCAAGTACTTAATCCTTAATCCTTAATCCTCGTCATTTTGTTTCACCGATTCGCTTTTTTAAAAATATTTTTCATCATCCTCGCCTTAAATGATGATATTATTGAATATCTTTGGCCCAGTAGTGCAAAAAGATGAATGATTTCAAGAATATCTTTGGCCCAGAGTGCAAAGATGAGCAGTGTTTAAATGAATACGATCGATCGATGAATATCTTTGGCTCAGAAGTGCAAAAGATGAGCAGTGTTTAAATGAACACGACCGATCGATGAATATCTTTGGCCTTTAGTGCAAAGATGAACAGTGTTGAGATGAACATGACCGATTGATGAATATCTTCGGCTCAGAAGTGCAAAGATGAATATTTGATTTGAGATGAATATCGATTGATGTTACAGGATAAAATATTGATGATGGACCGTTAAATTCATAGATTATAGTAGATTTCATTCTCTACGTAACTCTTCTATGAATTATTATTTCACCGCGAATATTGATCTCAAAACTTGTCAGTTTATCAGATTCTATCGATTTTTCCTCGTTGGAGACTAACGATAATTTGTTGTATATTATCTTAGTCATAACATTCTTTACCGGGGCTAGTTGAGCTCACCCTTTTCCTTTTGTTGTTCCATTTTTCTTCTCGTGAGGCGAGAATGTAGCGAAAGTACTAGCCTGGGGTATGGAATGAAGGTTCTAGAAAGAGTTGTTTAGTAGTCCTCACCATTATTGTAAAATAATGTATCAATAAATGTGATGAGGATTTATTTGAGTATAAATATTGTCTAGAAGATAATATTTGTATTTAAACTCACGCTTTATTGTTGTGATAATAAAGTTGTAGTTGATTCATTACACGATGTATTTGGCGACTCGTAATGGGTTGGATGGAATGGACCTATTTTGGGGGGCGCCACAATTGGTATCGAGCTTAGGATATATGATCTCCATGAGATCGGGAATAGAACTAGAGGGGAGAGACGAGTAAATCCTTTCGCTAGTGTGTCCTACCTAAGCTTATTTGTTAGTCGTCAAGATATGTGGATATTATGTGATTGATTTCCTTAATTAACCCTTGTTTTATGACATGATTTGAGAATGTCGAATCGAGAATATTAATAGTGGTGTAAATGAGACCGTGGAGATGCCTGTATTTAATAACGAGGAGAACGCAACAGTCGGCAAATGTACCTCCCGTGAATAACACCAATCGAAAGCGATGATGAACGAGGGATGTTTAAAAGCTTTTTGCGCTTCATGCAAAATCGACGAGGAGACTCGTGTTCAAAATATAGGAGGAGATGATAGCAATTCACGGGTGGTCACAAACCAAGCAGCTTCAAAGAGTCAGACCACCGTACTTCTGGGAAAGCCAGATCCGATCACGGGCGGAAACACGGGTCAAGCAAATTACCAAGATATTCGATGTCTTGATGTACGGAGGAACAGAAAGTTCCATTCGCTACTTTTATGTTCCGTGGTGAGGCAGACATCGGGGGATCTGCAAGAAGCGTACCCATCCACCGCACTCAAAGATGTCATGGGAGACGTTTGAAGAACATTCAATGACAAGTACTTCCCCGAAAGTATTCATAAATATGAAGGAAGTGGAGTTTATTAGATTGGAGCAGTAATAACATGACGATTTGTCCCAAAGACGAGGCGAAGTTCATGGAGTTATCCGTGTTTGCACCTCATTTGGTGGAGAATGAGGAACGATGACGCGATGTTTCGAGAGGTTTGAAACCCCAAGATACGCCAAGATCTCATTTCTCATAAATTTTCTCTCTATTCAGATGTTGTAAATAGGGCTCAGTTGTTAGAGCGAGATAACGAGTACGTTCAACCGAGGGACCATAACCAGGATCATACCAAAGATAGCAGTCATCAGAATAACGATAACCAGATGGAGAAAGAAGAATACGGACAAAGGTGGTAACCACTCTGGTGGTAATCGTGGCCATGAAAATAGAAGAAGCGAGTTGGGAGGAGATTTTAAAAGAGGAGATTCAACAACCACCATGTGAAGACGCCGAGCCAAGGTGCAAATCGGTTCCAAGGAGGAGAAAGACCATCTGGTCAGATGTTACAAATGCGGAAAGAGGGACATATCACCAAACCCGCCTGCCGGCTTTAAGGTATGCTATAATTGTGGAAAAGAAGGACATATCGCCGAGATCAGACGATATCGAAACCCAAATTCAAATGGAATGGTAACTCAAAAGGATGTCCCGTAAAAGTCAAAGTCAACGATTCCTCGGAAGAGCGCTTTGTCGCGACCGGTTAAAATGCGAGGAACCCGAACGGTTAGCACGGTTAGTTAATTATAAATTCTTGCGGTTTATACCTTACTAGATACCTGGCTCTACCCATTCTTTTATCTCTCTTGCTTACGCCAACGCTTGAACTTGACTACGAGAAATTAGACTTTGACCTATTTATGGAGACTCCGTTAGAGAAACTTTCATTACATCCGTTGTTTAGAAATCTTGTTTGATTCAGTCGGCACTATCACATTACCCGTTAACCTTATTTCTATAGAGATATTTGCTTTTGATGTGATTTTAAGGTTAACTACTCATCATGCCAAATTGATTGCTTTTGTAAGGTTGTTAGTTTTCATATTCCTAAGCAACTCCGTTATTCAATTCAAGCAATCAAACCATCAGAATCAAACATTTTCATATCAAGCCATGAAGTCATTCGCTTATTACGGATGTCAAGTTTTCTTAGTCCATGTTATGGATTTGAATAAAGACACGCCGATTTGAATAATATTCTTGTTGTTATTGATTTTTCCCCGACGATTTCAAGAATTTATCGCTTACTCCCCAAAGATCGATATTAAATTTTGTATCGACTTTGAACCCTAAGACAAAACTCATTTCTAAAATCTCACATCGAATGGCTCCTATTGAACTTCGTGAGTTAAAAATTCAATTATAGAATTTGGTA
The DNA here is from genome assembly GCA_020205615.1 of Panax quinquefolius. Lineage (NCBI taxonomy): Eukaryota > Viridiplantae > Streptophyta > Magnoliopsida > Apiales > Araliaceae > Panax > Panax quinquefolius. Next base: position 109,250,596 of record CM035172.1, read on the forward strand.
CCGAGCCTTTATCTTGTGACTTCCTTTGTGGAATTCACCTGCCGACTCTCTCGTAAGGGACGCCATATTCGCATGCGATAAAAACCGATAGGTGTCATTGTGACGCATATCCAAGGTCGATATGAGTCACAATTGAGAACAACCTAAGTCAGAAATCAAAATGCGTAGTTTTCTGCTTAGTTGGTTATTATCGAGATTCGTTGAAGGATATTCTCGAATCGCTATTCCATTAACGTAGCTAACTCGTAGAGATACAAAATTCGAATGGAGCAAGGAATGTGGGAAGAGCTTCGAAGAACTCAAGAGGAGACTCATTTCAAAGCACATATTCTGACCATGCCATCCTGGAAAAGCGAACGTGGTAGCCGACGTGTTGAGTAGAAGATCGATATAAGTACGAGTACGATATCACAAAGACTAATTTCAGATAATTTACAAATAATAGAGATGGAGATGAAAACTCTAGGTACCCACGTTGATGATATACGAAGTACGTGATGATATACGAGTATAATCGACTTTTAATCGATAAAGTTAAAGTCGCTCAAGCTACACACCGAGTCGATGAATTTAAAGAAGGAGGTGCAAGAAGTTGTTATTTTAAAAGCGAGAATCGGTGAGGTGAGGAAAGCTCAAACCTTCGATTTATTAATCCATTTGAAATTCTCGATCGAATAGGAATCGCGGCCTATAGACTCGCTTTTACCACCAAGTACGACGCGTGTTCATAACGCTTTTCACGATCGATGTTACGTAAATATGGATAAACCAAACTACGCTATCGAAAGTTAGAACCCACGAGATAGCCAAGACTTAACGTGATGAGGAGGTACTGCCAAGATTTTGGATAGAAGGAGCATGTTCTACGCCAAGAAAGATCATACCACAAGTTAAAGTTTTGTGGAGGAATCATGCTATAGAGGAAATGACCGGGAATTGGAAATGGAAATGAAAGCGAGGTATTCTCATCTTTTCAAACACCAGTATCGTGACGCCAATTTCGAGGACGAAATTTCATAAGGAGGGAGGTCAGAAGACCCCAAATTTTTTTTAAATAAAAGGAATTTCCTTTATTTATTATTTTGAAATAGTAAGGGTGGATTTGATTAATGTGGTTAGTTATGGGTAAAATGCGCAAATATTTCAAAATAAGCAAGTGGTTATAAAATATTCATTTTGTGTGGGAATATTCGTTTGGTCGTGGAATATTCGCATCGCTTCAGAAATATTCGTTTGGTAGTAGAATATTCGTACTTGTCGAGAATATTCGCGCGACGGCGCAGCCCATGTGTGGGCCCCATAACTAAAGCGATTGGATGAGGAAAACGACAAAGTTTGGGTGGTTATAAATAACTGCATGTAGTTGTTACCAAGTAAGATCGTTGGAATACCCGGTGGTTAAAATACGATGTCGCTGTGGTCAGCACAAAGAAGACACCAGATTGCATAAAGATTGTTGAATTATTGATCCTTACGTAAGAAGGCACTACTCAATAATTTTCACAAAGAGTTATCGCTCAATATTTTATTTTATCGATTCAATAATTGTTGCGTTGATATTTTATATTATTATTGTTTCAATAATTGTCATCGCACAAGATTTCCCATTATCGATCAATAATTCATATTATTTGAATAATATTATTAGATAACATTATTGGCAATGTCTAGAAAGTTCTGTCTTAAGGAGAGGTTTGGTCACCTAATCATGCTACCAAGAAGGAGAGATCCTTATTGAAAGCCCCTCTTTCTCGGGAAATGACTGTACTGGTCATTATAAATGTGATTCTCAGTAATATTATTTGTGAATAATTAATTATTGATTCATATGATAAGAAATATTTATTTTATATGAATATAAATGATGGATTTATTTATGTGGTTATTAATGAAGGAATTAATGTTTGAGATGTTTTATTTGTATTTTATCTGATTGAGGTATTAAAAATCAAATCAAGGTTTTACGATGTATTATGGGGGTTATAATTTTTAATCCGACCGCTGATTGTGGTAATTTTTGGGTATGTTATACATACATAAGTTGAGTATATGTCCACAAATTTTGAACCGTTAAAAATGCACGAATGATTTGTTGTGAATTTTAAGAGGTGCTTGATTCGGAAATTAGGTTTATAATTGATTTTGGTGGAAAATTCTAGAATTGAGTGGCCCCCACTTGTGGTTGGTGAAGAAATGTGCTGAATTTTATTTCAAATGTGGTGGGTGGCAATAGTAGCAGGTAAAGCCATCGTGTAGCAGTGTCAAGTCCGCCTTTCGGCAATAACATTTTCCTATAAATAGAGGGCTGTTAGAATTGAAAATCACACCCGTAAACAAAGTTTTCTCTTTCTCTCTATATTATCGAGCGATTTTGTGAGTATTTAGATACTTTGAGAGTTGTTGTCAAAGATAAGTTTCATTCAAAGATCACTCCGACCTTTCCTTCCGGCAGTATCGATTCTTTGAGGTAAGGGATGTTATTTTCTTCTCGAAATGATATTAATTCTTCAATATCATTATACCAAAATATTGGTTGGTACTTTTTATCAAATTTGAACTTTTTCACGTATCGGGTTACTATTCATGAGTTACTATTCACGAGTTACTATTCATGAGTTACTATTCACGAGTTACTATTCACGAGTACTATTCATGAAGCGTGAAGATGTTTTTTTGTGGAATTTCTATCTTTGGGTGTTCACGAGTTACTATTCACGATACTAAGACTATTCACGAATCACGACTATTCACTATTCAATCTAAAAATAAAAATTTTTCTTTTCGTCTAAAATATCTATTCGGATACTAGCTTTGATTGTATCCATGTTTTGATCATTCTTGAATTTTACACCACTATGATTATTTATGAGGTATTTTTGGACGTGGATAAAACCAAGTACTAATCCTTAATCCTTAATCCTTGTCATTTTGTTTCACCGATTCGCTTTTTTAAAAAATATTTTTCATCATCCTCGCCTTAAATGATGATATTATTGAATATCTTTGGCCAGAGTAGCAAAGATGAATGATTTCAAGAATATCTTTGGCCCGAAGTGCAAAAGATGAGCAGTGTTTAAATGAATACGACCGATCGATGAATATCTTTGGCAGTAGTGTAAAGATGAACAGGTGTTTAAATGAATACGACCGATCGATGAATATCTTTGGCCTTTAGTGCAAAGATGAATGAAAGTGTGTGAGATTTAACACGACCGATTGATGAATATCTTCGGCTCAGTAGTGCAAAGATGAATATTTGATTTGAGATGAATATCGATTGATGTTACAGGATAAAATATTGATGATGGACCGTTAAATTCATAGATTATAGTAGATTTCATTCTCTACGTAACTCTTCTATGAATTATTATTTCACGCTAATATTGATCTCAAACTTGTCAGTTTATCAGATTCTATCGATTTTTCCTCATTGGAGACTAACGATAATTTGTTGTATATTATCTTAGTCATAACATTCTTTACCGGGCTAGTTGAGCTCACCCTTTCCTTTTTGTTCCATTTTTCTTCTCGTGAGGCGAGAATGTAAATAGTACTAGCTCGGGGTATGGAATGAAGGTTCTAGAAAGAGTTGTTTAGTAGTCCTCACCATTATTGTAAAATAATGTATCAATAAATGTGATGAGGATTTATTTGAGTATAAATATTGTCTAGAAGATAATATTTGTATTTAAACACGCTTTTATTGTTGTGATAATAAAGTTGTAGTTGATTCTCGTATCATGTATTTGGCGACTCGTAATGGGTTGGATGGAATGGACCTATTTTGGGGGCGCCACATCATATGTCCACGTAATTATCCTTGGTTGACCCAAAAGTCCCCAAAGAAAAACAAGAAAATTACTATCATCTTCTTTCCAATGGTGAGTCTTCTCTTGACATATAAATATCTCAGTTGTCTCCAAGTGAAAATTTTGTTTCAAATAAACTCCAAGATCATACAGGTAGTGCTCATAGATATATTCAGCAAGTGGATGTGCACAACCATGTCTTATGAGAACACAAGGTTGTATGTCATTAGACATCTTGTATGATAGTGGCAAAACACCCTTCCAAAGTTGGGTTCGCCTCACCCTATTCGATTCACCAAATATAACTACTAAATGATGTATAGAATACAACACAATTTTCTATACTGTTTAGGGAGAACCTCCACAGCTAGAGACCACTGTTTTATTCCCCTGTTATCCCCTCCGACCCAAAGAACACTCTTACTAAGAACATTCTTATTACACGAAAGGAATTGTGAAGCGAGAAAAGGTGAGCACAACTAGCCCAAAGAAAGAATATCATGACTAAAGATAATTAAATTATCAATAGCTTTCATCAATAATAAATCGAGATTTAGAACATATGGTAGATGATAAAACTTTTCAACCATAGTTGCAAATGAAACGAGCAATCCATTAGAAGAGTCAAATAGACCATAAGGTCTATTATCTTCTCTATGTTAAAAGTCCACCAATAATGTTTTATCCATGTAAAATAAATCAACAGTTCTTGTCCACAATCATATGAATAACTCATAATCATAATTGTGGTTCTAATTTCCTCTTCGCAATCAGGACGAAGATAATTTTCATCACCTATCTTCACCTGAAACATCAAAAATCATGGTTATACCAAATCAGAATTTTTGCTCATAATCATACTAATAAATTCATCTTTGCACTAAGACCAAAGATATTCATTAACAATTAATCTTTGCACTACATGCCAAAGACATACAACCGTATTTTAGAAGAAGAGTCAGTAGGCATGATATCTACTATCTTCTACTTAATTAAAAGTGTATAATAAATATTTTATCGCCGAGACTCGATTAATAAATAATCCACATCATCGAATCACCCTCGCACTACGGCTAAGGATATTCAAGTAATATCACATCCATGAATTTATATTTCATCACGAGACTCACTCGATAATAAATCCATATCAATTGAATTATCCATGCACTACAATTAAGGATATTCGTTAATATCACGACCACAAATTATCCATGCACTACTACCAAAGATAATCGTGTTTTCATCAACTATCGTGATCATGTCATAAAACAATTCATCTTTGCACCCTTGGTCAAGAGAATCCATAGCCATAATCATACCAAAATTGTCCATCAATGCACTACGGACCAATGAGGACTTTTTCCACATCATTTGCAACATTACTACTACCATGATTATACCGAATAATCTCTCGTAATAATCATACCAAGTCTATCTATGCACTACAGCCACGTATGACTTTCAACATAATATAAATATGAGGATGATGACAATATTATAAGCATTAATCAAACTAAATCAAAGATAAATTTTAAAGACTTTAAATTTATCTAGACATTATCAATCACTTAATAAAATCATAATCAAATAATCATTAATACTATAACAATATTTTAATCACTTTTTAAACTTATAAACAATTATATTTAATTGTTTATATTTTTCCAAATAATGCATTTAATCATTCAAAAATGTCATACTCATAAGATTTCATCACCAAAAATCAAATTACTCATCAAAAATCTGCATATACCTTATATAGGATTTCCAAGCCATAAAATCCTATTTACCAATTCTTCAACTCCACATAACATATTTAACTCATATGTTCGTAGCTAAACTATTTTCATGAATAATACCAAATCAGTCCAACAAATTATTCTTTTCTGGGATATAGCATAATATAGTCTCATATTGAACATATATTTTTCTTGACATTTTTAAAATTTATTTATTATTTTTCAAAAATCAATTTCTAATTAATTCCTTAAGAAATTAGCTACTTCACGGTTAACTCCAGAAATTCCCAAATCTTGGCAGGATCTTACACATGTTAACGTGAGCTTCCAGTTTAAATTTCATGGTCATCAGAGTTATAGAACTCCGGTTATAGCGTTTTTTGTCAAAAAAACTTAAATATTGAAATGGTCATAACTTGCTCATTTTAAATCGGAATGAGCTCATTTTTGGACAGGAGGTACTTTATACCATACACTTTCATATTCCAAAAGGCCAGAATTTTTCTCACAAATTAAGTGGCCGAAACAGCCGTTTTAAAATCGTGGCAGCAACCCTTTTCATATTTTGCAGTTTTTCGTACTTTGCTAAAATTAATCCACACAAAATACAACACCTTTTCCAGTGATTCCACTTGGATAAGTTAAAAAACTCATAGACCTAACTCTAGAACTTGACCACACTCAAAAATTCGAAATATAATAGGAGATATGGTCAATTGAATTTCATGTTCCATTTTCAGCAAAATTTGATTTTTCAACCCTTTGTGATTTCTAAGAAACTTTCATGTTTTCACATAATAACCGACATAACTCATTATAACACTTCCTTATACCAAATATACCCATGATTTTCATTAGTCCAATGCTTTTATTATGACTTTCATCATAATCCACGTAAACAGATCATTTCCACAATTTAACAAGGAATGAAATACAAAGGATCGTTCACCATGCATGTGGTAATCCACATAGACATGTTATTCCAACAGAATAATAAAGAATGGAGTAATAGAAGGATTCATCATGCATGCGATAGAGACCACATGACGCATGTTATTCCCAAAGAGAATAGTAAAGATTTTAACTTGTGTCCCACAGAAAACGCATGACATGGATGTTCCAACAGAGTAATAAAAATGGAATAATGTAAGAATTTCACCAAGTATAGGGTAGCTCACAGATATCTGAGTTATTCCTAACGTAATAATAAATAATGGAATAATGTGTTCTCTTCATGATCACAAAAGAAATAATACCCCTTACGAGTACAACAAATAATATCCCTACCTTAGAAAGAAGAGTACTAGATATAGAAGTAGTGAAGTAGTATAACACTTTTCTTCTTTCTCTCTATAGTTTCTCTATCTAGAGTTTCAAAGTGAATTCGTAAGAAATAATGAAGGAATGAGCTTCTATTTATAGAAAAATGGATCAGATAAGAATTAACTCATGAATCGGTCCAGATTGATTTACTTTTAATCTGACGGTCCATATTTAAAGCAAAATCTTTTAAATAAAATATAATATATTCTATTTATAATCTAATAAAACGAATAACTTTATAAAAGATTTTACTATGCAAACACTATCAGAATACTATATGCAAATACTATGCATAATAAAATATAATATATTCTAATTATTGTCTAATAAAATGACATAACTTTATAAAAGTATTCAGCTTTTATATAAAAGATTTTACTATTAGCCTAATAAAACGAATAACTTTATAAAAGTATTCTGCTTTATATAAAAACTTTTGTTTTATTACATTAATAATACTAATAAAACAAAACCGAGTGACTTATTATATAAGCATCAATAATCAATACCGTGTGCTACTATACAACCACGCCAGACATCAGTATTTTTACTATCGAGTATTTCAACAAAAGATTAATGGTAAAACTTTTGCCGTTATTTTCAATAAAATATTTTTGTCGCTTTCTCGATCCGACAATAATTTCATTGTGGGGTCCACCAATGATTGTACCGTCGTACGGATATTCCCCGACAAAAAGAATATTTCCCGACTAATCGAATATTCCCCGACACAACGAATATTTTATATCAACTTGCTTACTTTGCAAAAAAAAATTCACATATTACCCTTAACTTTAAACTTTTATCAATTTAACTATTTACCAAAATAGAAAAATTGAATACTTTTATTTCATAAAATTCGGGGTCTCACAGTAGTCGGGATGAACGAACGTGAGGGATTGCTATGGTTGTGATTCCTTAAACGTTGAGTGATGAGGGTATTGAATAACATTTCGATGTTATGTCTTGATAATGAGAGATAAGTGTGAAGCGTATAGACGCTGTGAACGCAACGTTGTTGCGATGAACGATCGGTCTTAGCATACAACGATTGGTATGGCGTCGACACTAAGAACAAGTAATGAACATGGGGTTCATGTAATGGATAACGAAAGTAAATAAGAGATGAATTATCAAGAAAGCCGTAAGGAATAAGAAATTGACTTAATCGAACATTATAGTTTAATAGTTCGTATGAGTTAAGAGAAGTTAGGTTGTGGTACAATCGTAACTTTGATGGTTGACATATGGGAGCTGGGCTAAATAATTCCTTCAGAGAGCGAAGGTATATACGAAACTGGCAACCGATCTAACTCACTGTGATGGTAGTGTAGATGAGACAGGAACTTGTTTGTTAGTTGTTTGTGGGAAACCACTCAGAGTACCATATGGACTAGTAGCAGAGAAGCGATGTGTGCTAAGTCCTGGAGAAGTTATAAGAAGAAGATAAGAATATAAATCATCTAAGATGATGAACGTATGAGTAAGACATCTCCGTATGTCACAAAGCCGTAAACTGGTAAAGGAAGTTAGTCGCGTAAACTTATATCGCAAGAACGCGAACCCTAAGAAGTAAAGTTAAGTAAACCAATGCGTAAGTTCAATATATGACTAATTGGTGTTTATGTTTTTCCTTTTGTGTTATATAGGAATTGAATGAGCGCTTCAAATAAAGTCGTAGTTACGTAAAGGCAAGTTTTTTAACTTCATTCATATTACATGAATGCTAGTTTCTTAAACTTCTCAGATGTTGTACTTGAGAAGTTTTGTCTATGTGCGAATGTGCGATATTTGTACAATGTGGTAGAACGTATGAGGCCTTGAGCCACAATTTGAACACTTTGTTTCTACATGATATCGTTGTTCATCATTTGAAATGTTTAATACAAGTATGTTCTGTTTATACATGAACCGTTATTGTTAAGTATGTGCTAATGATTCTAGCCAGATAGGATGTGTATAAAAAAGGTAGAAGAATGAAAGTATTTCAAAGTGAAAAATGACTGATGTTTTAAGATGATAGGAATCGAGACTATTCCTATTATTCAAGCTGCTTCATAACCTTTGTTCGGTTATAGAAGTTCTAAAGAAATGTTTTAATTTTGAAGTTGCTTGTTCAACTGTTATGACTTGCTGGGCAATTGAATGTTCACAATTGCTTTAAATGAAAAACAATTTTCAGCAAACAAGGTTAGCAGAACTTAAGGATCTCGTAAAGATCAAGCTGACGGTATCCAGTTGAAGTACCATTCAGAAGGTGAATGAGTGAGAAGATCAAGTGAAGACTTGTAATGTAGAAATAAGAAATTGAATTGTAGACTAGTTTAATGAACTGTTATGTATCCTTGGTGGCGGATAAAAGTTACTCTTGTAAGATGAAATGAATAATGTATTTATTATTATTTGTAATGAAAAAGGTTATAAGGTTTTCAGAACCTAGGATTTGAGAGTGTATGTCGTTATATTTCAGTATATAATGATGTATGTTGGATGAATGATGTACTCGTGACGCATTTGGAATCCAAGGTGTGAAGATGACCGAGATTGAGGCGCTACAACTATTTTGTAAAATAGTGTATCAATAATTGTAATGAGGACTCCTTTTGAGTTTGATAACGCCTATTAGACAATATTTGTATTCAAACTCACAAGATATGTGTTGTTGTATTTTGCACGACAATCAGATTCTCGAGGTTGTATTTGTTTCTGTACCATGTATTTGGCGACTCAGAATGGGTGATGTATACCTATTTTGGGGGCGTCACAATCTTTTTATAAATGATAATGATGTTTGAGAAACTTATGTATTGGATATAATTAAATTTTAAATAATTTAAATTGAATATTTTTAATTATGATTCAAATTTAACTCATTTAAAAAGACAAACAAGTTAAAACTAGAGATTGTACATTTTATTTAAACGGTTGTCTTTTTATTTTTGTACTTTTATTTAGATGCATGCATGTTAAAACTAGTAATTGTTGTAGTTCAGTTGGATTGAAATCTTATTTAATGACTTGGAGGTCTTGTGTTCAAACTTACAAGTAACTATATTATATTTATTTTATTAAAACAATAATCCACGGGCGGGCCGGGCTAGTACGGGCCGGGCTAAAATGGCCCAGATTTACGTGGACTACAATAATGAAGTCCATAGCCCAACTTTTTATGGGTGGGCCAGCCCGGCCTGCGGGTCTCTTTTGCCAAGTCTAATTAGACTAGCTATGTCCCGTACATTCGATATTTTATGGACGGTGAGATTTATTCTAAATTTTAGACGGCGAAGATGATTTATTAAGGTTTCAGGGAAATTTAAAATTAGTTGTATTTTGTTTGATAAATCATACTCCCTCCGTCCCATGATAAAAATCCTTATTAGTATTTTGGATTGTCCTCATGTTAAATGTCCACTTTTTTTAATAACCAAATTTTTACACATTTTTTTCTATTATGCCTGTAATATTAAATATCTCATACTTTTCTTATTCTAATTCTCTTTACATATTTAATGACATTATTATAAATAATTTTATTATTTTATTTTTTTAAAAAGTACTTTTATCCTTGGACCGGAGTATGAGAAACCTTTTTGTCACATCATCCTAAAGTTCATTAATCCCGCCAAAACCCTCGGTTTCTCCAAACCCTAAAAAACCACATTTTCCCTAAACGGTAAACCCTAACCTCTCCGATCTTCCCCATTCAACAAAAATGTCGGATCACCGCTTCACCAAAGGCTCAAAGGTCGAAGTAAGCTGCGACGACGAAGGTTTCAAAGGTGCATGGTATGTGGCCACCATAATCGAAGGCCCAAAATTAGGCAAGTGCTTGATTGAGTACGAAACTTTGGTGCAGCATGAAGAGGGTTCAGAACCCTTAACTGAGAAGGTCCAAGTTTCGTACATCAGGCCTTTGCAGCCGCTGCCGGCGGATGCCGGTGGTTGTTTCGAGGTTAATGACATTGTTGATGCATTTCATCGTGATGGATGGTGGACTGGAGTTGTAGCTAGAGTTGTTGAGGGGTCTGGGAAGTTTCTGGTAACATTTGAGAACCCTCCGGACGAGATCGAGTTCAGTTGTTCGGAGCTTCGGGTTCATATGGAATGGGTTGATGGGAAATGGGAAAAGCCCCAAAAGAAGGTTTGTGGGTTTCTTTCCCTTTTTGCTTTCTGCTATTTTGTGTATTTTTTTTGATTGGGGTTTATAGAGTCCCTTTTTGGATGTTTGTGTGTTTTATTTTGTAATTCTTCCAATATCCCAAAATGGGAGTCCGTAATGTGCTTAGTAGGTTTATTCTGGGTAGTTTCTTAATTTTATTGTTTTTTGTTTGATGATCCGAACTGTTATTTGTTTAGTGGGTTTGTATCAATGTATGACTGTTGGGTGATATGTGGTAATTTTGGGATTTCTGACTCATAAGCAGTGTCATTTTCAATTTGCATGCTTAATATTCAAAATTTGGTGTTTAGCTACTATTATTGTGTGTGCATGTGGTTAATCAGTTTGGATATGAGAAGGAGGTTCGTGCTTTTGCTGTTTGAATGCGGTTTTTATGAGGAAATTGATGATTTCAACAAGTTCTCTTCTCATATTGAACGTGGGACCCACTTTCACCTGTGAGAGAAGACCTAGTGTTATTTACCAATTACACTTTTGGAAATAAGAATTATTATTGTGCTGCATGATTGCAAAAAGGACTCGGAATAATTGAATTTTTGCAGTGTCCAAGTTTGCAAGACAAAATCCAATCATTTTGCAGGAGAAAGGTACACATCAATTGCCTTCCAAACGCACAAAAATGCACTCGAAAATCTTGCCAAATCTAACTTATTTAAACCACAAATGCACCAAAAATGGTGCGATGTGTCCGAACTCACCAAAGGCTAGTAACTAATTAAACAATCTTTAATTTCATTGTTTTATAATTTTTGAGTTTCTTAATTTTATTGTTTCTTGTGATGATCTGAACTGTTATTTTTTTCTGGGGTATGTATTAATGTATGGCTGTTGGGTGATATGTGGTTATTGGGGGTGTTCTGTCTCATAAGAAGTGTCTTTTAATATGCATACTAAGTTTTCAAAATGGTGTGTTTTGCTACTATTATTTGTGGTTACATTGGTTAATAGCAACTGTTTTGGATCCCAAAAGGAGTTCGGTGCTTGTGCTGTTTGAATGGTGTTTTTTCAAGGAAATTATCAGTTTAACAAGTTCACTTCTCATGCTGAGTCCGTGACCCACCAACACATCTTATCTAGTGAGAGAGAAGATTGTGTTATTAACACTTTCACTTGTGGAAATAAGAGTATTTTTGTGTTGCATGATTGCAAAAAAGACTAATTGCATTTTTTTAGTGTCCATCTTTGCATGACAATATCCAATCAGGAGAAATGAACAAATAATTCTGAGCAATTTTGCAATTAAACTAAAAAATTGACATAGTTTTGCAGAACTTAGTACTGTACAAGTTGTGACTATGGTCTAATCAATAGTATCTTCTTAATATCTTAGTATGCTCATTGTAATGCTATTTTGGTTACTATTTTCTTTGTGTAATTTGTTAGTGAACAATATATATCATTTGTTGAGTAGCATGCAGTAAATGTTGTTTCAGTTGACAATTGAATCATTAACGGGATCCTAGATTTTAATAAATTTATTTTAAACAAGACAAAAGGGGGCTGGGAGAGTTAAAGTCAAGTTAATAAATAAAAATGGCGAAATATTTATTTTGAGCTATTTAACTACTGCTCAACTTCAGTTTTGAGTACAAATGATTTATTTTCCTGGAAGGAAGAAAAATAGAGTGAAATTGTAGTCTAATTGATTTTGTGGACATTTTTGTATGTAATTTTTGGGTTTACTAGTCATAGACAATCTTCTTAACAATCGCATCTGATTTATACTTTCATGGTTCTTTCTTCAATTTTATTTTTTTATATTTTTTCTGATACGTTAAGTTGTATGTAATTTTATTCTTTGGTTGCATGAATTCTTTTGTTGGTGTCATGAGGAATATGGCTTGCTCTATAGTTGATTTTAAAGCATTTGTAGGAAAGTCCTTTTTGATAACTTAATTCAGAATTTCTGGAAGCCGCATGTTATATTATGAGTGTGTGTATATGTATATTTTAGGTACTTTCCGACATATAGTGGTCCTACATCAAGTGATGAATGTGTGTCTGGGATACCAAGATTAGTTGTAAGCATCGATGCTTTTCTTTTCCTTTTTAAAAAAAAAAACTTTTCCATATTTTGAAAATTGTTTAGTGTATTGGTAAACTTTCAACTAGCAACATTACTATGCTCTGCTACTGTCTGTCTGCAGTAGCCATGAAATCCTTGGACATTCCCTTTATCATGATAACACTAGCCTCAAATCCTTACCCTCACTCAGACCTATCACTAATCACAATTATAAACCTTTTGGGTTCTAAAAATTGATCAAAAATCCTAGAATAGCTATTACTGAAGCACCCCTGAAACATATTTGTATACAAAGGAGCATGATTGGGGTGACTTTTTACCAAGGATGACTTTTCACAATTATAATCCTGATGTTCTTCTGTTTCTCCAGTTTTCTACAAAAATTTCACAGAGCGTGATGGGGATGACTTTTTACAAAGGAGCAGCTGTAGAAGTTTCTTTACAGAAAAAAGAGTTCCATGTTGGATGATACCTTGGAACTATCTTACGAGCAAGTGAAAACAATAATTTCTTGGTAGATTACCAATGCCCTGGATTTGGCAAAAAACCTGTAAATCGAAAAGTAAATGTAGATTCTCTCCAAATCCGACCTTCACACCCTTGTTTAGAGGATAAGGAGTTTTTGTTAATGGATGAATTGGAAGCATACTATGATTTTTGCTGGTGGAGTGGAGTGATTAATAGACATCTTGAAGATGGGAGGTATGTTGTCCTTGTTAAACATACAAAAGAGAAGGAATTCTATCACTCAGACTTAAGGCCTCGCATGGACTGGACTGATGGCAAGTGGATCATTGCTTCGCAGGTACAAGTTGTAACGACCGAGAAAATCGGATTATTTGTAAAATAATTTTATTTGATTAAATAATGAATAAAATTATTATATATGTTATTATTAATGAGTAAACAATATGAAGGTTATTCTATAACCTAAAAGTGGCGTAATATCGTAGTATTCTGGTTACGTGATAGAATTAAGATGTTTGAATTTTCAAGACGAAAATAAAAGTTTTCCGAATTTTTTTTCGAAAAACACTATTCATCCATTTCTGCTCGAGAATTATTTTTGAACTTCCGAAACGTAACGATAGAATGATAAGGAATGATGGATTATGTAATAATAATTCAGTTATGACAACCACAGTTTTTTGCTTGCGTACTAAGTTTGAGAATGTTAAAAAAAACAAAGATTTGATTAATTGATGATCGTATAATAAGAAAGTATTATACGAGGCAAAGAATACGAGTATGATACGAAGTATTGTACTAGTATATACGAAAGATGACATAACGGATATGATAAATGATTATACGAACTAGTATACACAAAGAATACGAAGATTATACGTTAGAAGTTTTAATCCAATTGTAATGGACTAATATGATTTGTGTAGGAAATTGGGTTGTGTATTTGGCAAGTCCAAATGGAATTATGTTAAGGCCCAAAAGATAAGAAATGATAGCTCAAAGTTAGGCCCAAAGTAATTAAATTTAAGCCCAAACCAAGAACCGGACCCGTGGATCGAACCGATGGGTAAACCGGGTGAGAAAAATCCATGGGGCAACCCATGTGGGCCCCCCATGATGAGTCATGGCTGGCCACCTTGATGGCCAAGCAAGAGATAGGATTTTAGTTGAGGAGGTGGAATAGTAAGGAGGTGGGTGATTATGACCCTTATATCCTCACTTTGAAAATCTATAAATAAGAAGCTTGGATTGTCATTTGTTGCTTGTTTCATTTCCACCAACAACTTAGCAATTATATTGAGAGAAAAGTAAGAGCTAGACTTTGCTAATTCAAGAAGAAAAGAAGAAGAATCAAGTTAAGAACACAAAGGTAAGGAATCCTAGACTATTAATCTTCATCTCTTCATTGTTAGTTTGATAGAGAAGTGATTATTGGTGGAACATGTATCATAAGGAGGAACAAGGATGGCTATTAGATGACTTAAACCTTAATAAACCATGATTGTAAGTGGAATCATAATCTTAGAATTATGAACTAATGAAGTACATATGAAGAATTGTCATTTTGTTGTTGATGGACAAGTTTAAAATCATCGTGTATAGGATTAGATGAATTATGTTTGGTTAATATTTCCAATATAAATCAATCTAAACTTGGCAACAAACATTCATAAATGACATTATTACCCGTGCCAACTGTCATATCTCCAATAAATTCCACTATCCATATTCAAAACTTTCGCAAATTCTAAGAAGATCAAAAGAAAATAAAATTAGTTAAAGAAAGTCATTAACATATAAACATTAGATGAAAACTATATTAGAATTAAGGATTACCTTTCTCAATTGTTTCAATTGAATCTAAGTTCTCTACGAACATTAGTTGTTTGCTTGAATGAAGCCAATTTTGAGCACAAATAAGAGCTTGTACCATTCTATAGGAGTTAAAGAACTCCTAAATGGATCAAGTACACGACCACCAATGTTAAATGCCGACTCGGAAGCAACGGTTGACATAGGAATCACCCATTCTGTTGGGAATTAAGCCAACGTAAATCACACAATAAAATAAAGAGAAATAAAAACACAAGATTTAATGTGGAAAACCCTTAAAAGGGAAAAATCACATGCCAAACTCCGAATCTCCACTATATCAAAATAATGGGCTTACAATAATCATCCCAAGTTTTACGCCTTAAACTTGAGGTTCCACAATACCGCGACACAACTTTTTGTACGGACTAAAAGCTGCAAAACCCTCCCACCCACAATACAACTTATTTGCAGGGAATATAAAAGCTGCAAAAACCCTCTCCCTCACAAACACAAAACCACTCACACCCTCTCTCGACTCGTAGGATGTTACATGACTTTTGATTGTGCTTCACTTCAACAACTCAATATAATACTCTATTTATAGAGTACCTCACATATCTCCTCTTCCTATTCAAAATAGGACACTTCTAAAATAAAATTCCTGCAACAAATTGATTTCTTTCCAAAATAATACTCCTATTAAAAATAGGAGTTTTACCTTTCCATATTAGCAAATTATTTTCTGAATAGGATTCGAGGAGTATCCCAACAATTCCTCCCTCGACTCGAATTCCCTGAATATTTCAACTTCATATCTGAATAGGATTCAAGGAGTTTCCCAACACATACATCCCTAGCCATTTGAGAGAGAATGGGAAATCTAGGAGAATTATTTTTCCACCAACCCAAAACATTATAGTTTGAAGTCGTTTGATCAACATGCTCACTCAAATACTTTAATAATTTGGTATTATCCCCTCCTTCAACATTCGTAATGTGTTATACAAATTTTTCCACCATTCTCCTTGTCCTTTCTCGACCATGCACATCAAAACTTTCACTAGACACATTAGATTGTGCACTTTGGGATGCATATTTGAGACTAACATCTAAACAATTCCTCAATGGCATCAAACATAGATTTTATCATTTTATTTGCCATTTCAGTTCCACTCCCATACATTGAATTAAAAATAAATTCCTCAAATGCAAATTTATGTCTAGGATCTAGAACAACTGCAATGTACAACAATTTATTCATCTTCTCAACATTCCCCCAATATTTATCTAATTTTGCTCATCCTCAACGACATTTCTCTCATGCCAATGTCACTCTCATATAACAATTCATTCAAAGCATCATCAAAATTAAGAAATTTGAAAAAAAGTATTCAATGTCACATAAGATGTACCCGAAACTTTCACCATAATGTCGAAGAAACAATTCAAGAATACCACCAATTGTCTCACAACTCCCCAATCTTCTGTGGTAGGCCACCCATCACCCGATTCCATTTCCAATTTGAATAAAGGGTCTTTGCTTTCAAGCCTGTTAAAAGCACGTTCGAAGTCTATGGCCACATTCAACACAAAATAAGTGGAGTTCCATCTAGTGGACACATCTAGGATCAATGAACTTTTTTTCTTCTCAATTTCAACACATTCTTTGAATTTTTTAATCGTAGACTCCTAACCAAAGATCGAACATGAGATATCAAAGGACTTGGATCTTTCAACCCATCACATACAATCAAATTAACAATATGAGCAACACACCTCACATGGAGAAATTTACTATCACAAATGCTATGACCCCAAACTTTCAATTGAGTTTTCAAATAGGAAATTACAACATCATTGGAACTAGGATTATCAAATGTGATTGTGAAAATTTTATCAATGTCCCATTCCCTCGAACAATTTTCAACTGACATACATATGTCTTCCCCTTTATGACTAGTAATTGGGAAAAAGTTGATAATTTTTTTTTTTTAAATTCTACTTATTATCAACATAATGAGCAATCAACACCATGTAATTAATTCGTTGCATGGAAGTCCATGTATTGGTAGTAAGACAAACCCTTTGTGATGTATTTTTGAAGGAAACTTTTAATTTCAATTTCTCCTCTAAAAAGCGCTTCAAACAATGTCTGGTTATGGTGGCAAGTGAAAACATTAAATTTTGGACATGCAACCGACATCAAGTATTTAAAGCCCACATTCTCCACATGACTAAAAGGAAGTTCATCTACAATTATCATAAACAAAATTGCCCTCCTAATTAACTCTTGATCAAATTTTCATAAACAAACACTATTGATTGATTCCCCTTCCAACTCTTGACCCCCTTCATTAATACTTGATGAAGGTGAAAAATTTAATAGTGATTGTTTTCTTTCCTTTAATTGAATATTAGGAGGGTACAATTTACATATTGCATTATGATTTTTGAAACCACTTGTCCCATTCTTTTCCGAGTTTGCTTTTAAAACTTGACCACAATACTTGCACTTTGATTTTATTTCATCATTTTGCTTAAATCTTATATAAAGTTCCCATATAATAGCACGAGTCTTGCCGATTATTTGCTCGATCTCTTCAACTTCACATTGATTTTGCGTTTCGCATCTCTCGCCTCCTCCATTGTCTCCTCCATTATTTAGGACTTGGATTGGATTTGCATCGGATGATATTGGTATATCATTATCCATATTTTCCATCAAACCATACGTAAAAACACAAACAAATTATTTTAGACACTAAATGAATAACAAAACTGAATTATGATGAGAACACAACATAGTGAGAACACAAGATACTGAGATAGTGCAAAAAGCTGAACATTTCTGCAATACAGTACAAGGGCTTGGTTTGAAGTATGATCACCCCCTTGATAGTGACATTAAGTTAAGTATCAAGTGTTTATGATAGTTAACAGTTGATAATTCACCTCATCTTGTTTATAGGAGGTTCTCCCTGTAAACAGGGAAAATTTATTTTCTTTAATTTAAAACACATTCTAAATGATGTAATTGGTGGTTACTTATATCTATGATACAACTACAATTTAATGAATTAGAAAACTGGGGAGAGAAAGAACCATCTTCCATAGACAGTACAACATAAAAGGTCATGTCTGCAATACGCTGGCCAACAAAGTTAATACCAGCATCTTCAAGTATGTCATATCATAGTTTAACTTTATAAACGAACAAAATAACAATAAACTTTGAAATCTTTTCGAAGCTGCATGCATCCAGTATTCATCGCAAGTTAGTTTGTACGACTAGTATTGGAGTTAGTTTAGGGGCTCCCGTTGAACAAGTGCTATGCTAATCAAGTGTAGATATACCGTCAAATTGAGAAGGAAAAAAAATACTAACAAGATCAAATAAATAAGAAAAAAGTCAAGATACAGGCAAGAGCAATCTTCAATCCGGCTTGATATGAAAACAACCAGCCAATGGTCATCAATCGGTTTGCAATTAGCAGCACCCACCCTTCATTTGGAACATGTCTACTGCATAGTCCACATTCAATACTAAAGTCATCCAAATCTCGTCATCATATGAGAGCTGTGTACGATCTCCCATGGCATCAAACACAAAATCCAAACAAGAAGTTGAAACCTAGCACATGCAATTACTATCGGGAGCCTCACCACTAACAATGCTTTCATTTTCAATTACTCTGCTATTACCTATATTTTCATTCACATATATACATACATACATGTGTGTCACATTAACAGGTACTCGTACAAGTTCTATATAAATTTAAAACACCATTATGGTCATATGAAATTGAGAGATAAGGAAGAAAGGTGACATTTTTATTTTTATTTTTTACCTAAAATACAAAATAGTACATGAATCAAATGGAACAAAGTATCCCAGTGAGCAGTTAATTGTTGGTCGAATTCTAAATATGCTGAGCACACAAGTGCACGTGGTCAACAAGTAATATAATGATAAGAAAAGAATTGTTCCCACAGAGAATAGTAAGAAATTAAACCTAACAATTACCAGTTTTATATTAACCCAATTTTATTAAACTATCCAAATTAATAATTATAACTAATAAAAACTAAAAACTAAAAATCCCAACCAACAAACACAATTCAATGACCGAAATTTTAAGTAAATAACGGAGAATTAGGCTTACAACTTCACTTTAAGTCTCACTCCAATTATCACACCTTATTCCAGTTCAATTCACTATCTCAGTTTATTAATCAAGAACACTTATGTAGAATTAGCCATCTCACGATGCACTAATACCGTATTAACTTAAATCCACAAATTAGATAGAATTAAGCCAAACACCCTAATTAACTAATTCACTATATCTCTATATGAATTAAAATTAATAAGAGTTTAAATTCCAAGTTCTTTATGTGATTACATGCGATGCTAGATATATCTTTATCTTAACATTCATCAAGATTCTATTTAAACACATAATTCAAGAACACATGCTATTGTGATTAGGTCTAGATTCATACATATTCTCTCGAATCCATATAAATCCACATAAAATTGGTGATCAAACAATTCATAAATTAAATACAAATTACAATAGATAAATTGAATTGATAGTTTATTAAACTCAAATCAAGGCATGATAATTATCATTCAACACTAAAGATCCATTGCAAGCCTAAAAAGTAATTTTGTTCATAATTAATGAATTAAAAACTGAATAAAGTAAAGAAATCATCATCTTAATTACAAGAACTGAATTTAAAAAGAAGAATAGTAATACACCATCCTTCTTGGCCTTCAATTTTGCAATCTTCGTGAAATCACCTTCCTTCCTTTGCTCCAATAATCTTCTCTCAATTATGGCTCTCCAAAAGTGTAGTTGAAATTCCTTTCCCCTCTCCCCTCAGCCCTCTACTAATTGACATAAGTTAATTTCCCCCCAACTGTACCAAATCCAATCCCAATCCATATCAAAGTCATCCCATCCAATCGAATTGGGAATTCTAATAAAAATCAAACTCCTATTTGTACCCAACAAGTTTTTAACTCCAAAAATCCCAATTACTATGAAATAACTTCCTTGTCACACTCCTAACTTGACCCTATTACATAAAGAAGTCATATATCAAAATAAAACTCAATTTCATGCATAAATAACCAAATTAGCAATCGCTTCAATTCCGATCTAAGACGCCCAAGACCGGGTCCTGATAATGAATAGCTGACACGCTACCGGTCATCAAGATGTAATCTTCATATGTAGCTACTACGCGCCATCTTCTATAGTCACGCGTACATACATACCGCACCGCAGTGATGCGAGAATGTCCAAAATGCTTGAGAATTCTTCCAATGCCAAATCTTTGACGTCTTCACCTCATTAACCTGTAACAAGAGCAAAAACCCATCAAAAGTAACATGAAATACTCAAAAACTAGCAACATACCAAGCTAAATAAGATTAAATCGTAGGCTAAAAACCTACCCATCAAATTCCCCCAAACTTGAAACATTGCTTGTCCTCAAGCAAAATGATATGCCATGCAACTATAACTACTATATACCTAAGAATCCAGCATTAAGACAAAACATAGTCTAATTATACAGCCTCAGAGAAATCAAGAAAACACGATAGTATATCATATCTAGACCAATCAATAACTTCCGAATCAATCATCAAATCTTAAACTATTATTACTAATATAGTGCGTGTGAGCTCAACAACCATACTAACTGATATAATGCTAAATACAACACATAATAGGTTTCTTTAAAGGCATCATACAGTGTAAACTCATGAAATCCAAGAACAAGCTAGATCCAACTAAAATCAAAAATTTAACAAGTTCAAGAGTCCAAACGGGATACTTATGCTTTATATATATATATATATATTTTCCAATTACGGGGGTTTTTTGTTTTTTTTTTCCCGTTTTATTTTTTATTTATTTATAATATTTCCCATGGTTGTGCAATGTCTAATTCCCTTAGGCTTTTCAATGGTATCTTAGCGAGCTTTCGACCAACGACTCCCAAACCAATTAAGGCCTTAGGGTGCTAGGTGTAAAGACACTCCCTCGGGCTTACTTACTCAAGTAAATGAAACTAGACTAACCACGGTGTTTATTCATATTTTTTTATATATATAGCTTATATACCCCAAAATTTTTTCCAAACTTAGGTTCTTGCCTAACTTTAGCCATCACTGCCTATTCTCATCATTCTTTCATTCAAACTAGTATTATCCTTAAGAATTCCATTATGTGTCAATTTAAACTTAATAAGTCAACAAGGTTGTTCTAAAGTGCTAACCTTATTATATCAGTTTCAAACAGAAAAAGATTCAATTCATAACAGGAGATCACATCACAACCTAAATAATCAACGCAATACTTATCTACACAATTCCAATCTCATCATTGGCCAAAATAGACTCGTACTATCTAATAGTTGAATTCATGCAAGATGAACTAAATGCAAATGCAAAATAGATTTTTTTTATGCATGAATGAATAAATCTAAATGCCATTATCAACAAAACAATTATATTAATTTATCAAAAACTAAATAACATAACAAAAACTAACTAACATGAATATGTAATCACCAACATAATTAATTAATCAAGCAAAGCAACCCCCCCCAAACTTAATTGAAGTAATGTCTCCATAACGTCAATATAAAGCAACTAAAAGCGCGAGGACTTCCCTGAAAGACGAGTCATTGCTCGTCGTCATCCGAAGGAGGGTATGCTGGGAGAACAGGAGGAACATGCATGGACACCAGACCAACACTTGGATTGCAGCGAGAAAATGCTTCAGCAAGAGTGTTGAAAGCGTTGACATTGTACTGAAGCATCAAATCCTGATGTTGAGCCAGCCATACAAATTCATTCTTTGTACCCCGTGAAGAGGTAGCATGCTTAGACTGTGCTTCCCTTGGATCAGCCGCGACCAGGGGTGAGGCTGGTCAAATCATGATATAACCTTCTCCTCTTGGATGCGATTTCGCCCCATCCCATGCCTTGCACTTTTCAATGGTAGCATGATCGATTATGGCCATTGGTTGATGAATCGGTTCAGAGGAATGCCATTGCACTCCCGCTTTTCAGCATAAATCGGTGATGAGAAATCCATTAAGAAGGCCCCTCGTGGTACTTCCCCGTAGCAACTTGTCGATCAATTCTTGAATGCATTCACCCACATCCACATTGTAGAACATAACTGAATTATTCACCCGATAATGGTGGTGTACAATCCCATATAGCAGCCGCACACTTTCCTTAGTCATATCATTTTGATGGCGTGTGGGCATCAATCGGGCACAAATGAAGGCGTACCATGCTTTGCCATAACGACTTAAAGCTGAGTGGGGAAAGCTTATCTTTTCATTCGTTCCGGCTCGGGTAACCCATTGTGTTCCTGGTTTGCACAATCTTGCAATCAATTCATCCAAATCGAAAAGCCGCCTTCACAACAAGCATCATCCGCTTTTTTTCCAAATTTCAAAGTACTCGTTGATGGCATTGGCATGGAACGACACCGGTTTACCCCGTACCATGACTGTGTGATCAACATGCTCCATTGCGTTGGCATAAAACTCTTTTACGATGTTGATCACCGCGGGTAGTGGTTGCTCCACTAGTTGAAACCAGTTGCGCTCCACAATCATTAATGCCATTTCTCCGTCAAGATTGGCATCCGGCTTCAATCCCCGTTCTAATACCAAAGTCTTCTTGTCAATGGTCGATTTGAACCTCGCCTCGGCACCCTAAATTTTGTGCTATCAAATTGAGCCCAAGCAGTTGAAGTGGATGGACGCGGTCTCTTATCCGAAGACATGGTGTTTTTAGTGTAATAGAGGGTGAAAACTTGGTTCAGGCAAATCGTCGAGCAGTTGGCGGGCGTGAAGGCTAACACCCCCAAACTTGACTTCTTTAGACAAACTCTAGGCCAAAATACGAAATACTCCAATACACTTCTGGGGCAACAGTATCCCAAGGATTTCCAACCAATATTGTGAACAAGAAAGAATCAGAACTAGGTTGCAATAATTTTGAATTACCTTAAAGAAGAAAATCCGTCTCCACCTTATAGTGATGCCCAATTTGTGAGAAGTTGTGAGGAGGAAGAATTGGACTTGGAATGCAAGTGTGGTGCTTATCTCTTAGAATGGTTATGGCTAATTGAGAGAAGTAGAGTTGATATAGAAGAGGAATTGCGGATGAACGTGTATGAGGAGTTATGGTGGTTGTGGGTTAGTGGGATGAAGAGATGGGAAGAAGTAGAAGAGGTGGTGTAGTTTAATTTGAACGTTATGGAAGTTATGGGAGAGTGGAAGAGTTTGAGTTGGGCAAGAAGTTGGGAAGGATTGGTGTTATGTGGAGTTATATTGGAAAAGGAGACGACAAACACGCTTTTAAAATCGGCGTTCTCGAACGGCATAGCATACTACTACCGGGTGAAAGCTTAAGGTGGCACTACCACATTGACAATTATGCTGATGTCTCACGCCAGATGGCGTGCCCTGCGCCATATAGTAGTGTACTCTGGCGCGCCCCGCGCTGGGTAGACAGAAAGTGTGTACATGTTGGCGCGCCCCGCGCTGATAGTGTAACATGGCGCGCCCCGCGCTATAGGGGCAGTGTTTGAGTGATGTCTTTTTTCCTTGATTCCCTGAAATTATACCACAATGAATTCATTACTATTATAATTATTGAAAAAAATAACTATCTAAACTATACTATGAACTAAAATTTACTGAATAAATGAAATAGAAAAGGTTTAGAGCTTGGGTTGCCTCCCAAGTGGCGTTAGTTTTAACGTCGTCAGCCCGACGGTGATCGACAAGTGTAATTGCAATGGCTTCGTTGTTGATGTCGCCACCCTAATAATGCTTTAACCTTAGCCCGTTGACCTTGAATGTTTCAAGCAGATTTCTGCTGTATAGCTCAATAGCGCCACGTGGGAAAACAATCTTAATCGTAAATGGACCCGACCATCGGGATTTGTGCTTTTCGGGAAACAATCTCAATCGTGAATTGAACAATAATACCGATTGTCCCGGTTCAAACTTTCTCTGAAAATTTTTTTGGTCGTGCCACTTGACTTTTTCTTTGTACAACTTTGAGTTCTCATACGCTTGCAATCTAAATTCATCGAGTTCGTTCAATTGGAGTAACCTCTTCTCTCCTGCAGCTGTTTGATCAAAGTTGAGTTTCTGAATGACCCAATATGTCTTATGCTGTAATTCCACTGGGAGGTGACACGCTTTCCCGTCGACTAACTGATACGGAGACATCCCAATTAGCGTCTTGTATGCTGTCTTGTAAGCCTACAGTGCGTCATCCAACTTTAGAGACCAATCTTTTCTGCTCGGATTTATTACCTTCTCTAAAATTTTCTTCACCTCTCTGTTTGAAACCTCATTTTGACCACTCGTCTGGGGGTGATATGTTGTTGCAACCCTATGATTGACCCCGTACTTCGCCAAGAGAGCTGTAAATGACTTATTGCAGAAGTGACTTCCCTCGTCACTTATGATTGCTCTTGGCGTGCCAAATCTCGTAAATATATTCTTCTGTAGAAACTTAAGAACTACCTTGGCATCGTTTGTAGGGAGTGCTACAGCTTCAACCCACTTGGACACGTAGTCCACAGCTAGCTAGATGTACAGGTTGTTGAATGAAGGAGGAAAAGGTCCCATGAAGTCCATCCCCCATACATCAAAAACCTCTACTTCCATGATGGTATTGAGCGACATCTCATTCCTCTTTGAGATATTACCCACCCTTTGGCATCTGTCACAGTTTTTCACGAACTAGTGGCATCCTTGAACATCGTAAGCCAATAGAATCCTGCTTGAAGTACCTTGGCCGTTGTCCGTTCACTACCATAATGTCCCATATGCAGATAAATGGCATTCGTGCAAGATATTCTTTACTTCGCTGTATGGCACACATCTACGAATCATTTTGTCTGTACACTGTTTGAATAAATAGGGCTCGTCCCACATGTACCACATGACGTCATGTAGGAACTTCTGTTGTCGTGTCAGATCATGGGGAAGGATTTTGCTCACCAAGTAATTGGCAAAATCCGCATACCATGGAAACTCGGAGTTTACTCCAAAAAGCTGCTCATCCGGAAACGATTCATTGATTACACATTTATCTGCCCCATCCTTATCCGGATTGTCCAGCCTTGAAAGATGATCCGCCACTTAATTTTCTGTCCCCTTCCTATACTTTATTTTCAAGTCGAATTCCTGAAGGAGAAGAATCTATCTGATTAATCTAGGCTTAGCATCTTTCTTTGAGATCAAATAACGAATCGCCGAGTGATCCTTGTATACCACCACCTTTGTTCCAATCAAATATGCTCTGAATTTGTCAAAGGCGTGTATTACTACAAGTAACTCCTTGGTGGTTGTGTAGTTTAATTGGACATCTGTGAGGGTTTTACTTGCGTAGTATATAACATGGAATATCTTCTCTCGGCGTTGACCCAAAACAGCCCCTACCGCGATAGTCGCTAGCAACGCACATTAACTCAAAAGGCCTCGTCCAATCCGGTGCTACGATCACTGGAGCTGTAGTCAACTTCTTTTTCAACTGTTCAAACGCTGCTTTGCACTCTTCATCAAAACTGAATATTGCATCTTTCTCTAAGAGATTGCATAATGGTTTTGCAATCTTAGAGAAGTCCTTTATAAACCTGCGGTAGAATCCGGCGTGTCCAAGAAAACTGCGGATTCCTTTGACTGAATTCGGTGGTGTAAGATTCTCTATTGTGTCCAACTTTGCCTTATCAACCTCTAAGCCTTTCACAGAGACCTTGTGCCCCAGAATTATTCCTTCTTCAACCATGACGTGGCACTTCTCCCAGTTAAGCACCAAGTTAGTTTTCACACATCGCTTCAAAACCATGACCAGATTCTCTAGACACTTATCAAAAGTGTTTCCATAGACTGAGAAGTCGTCCATGAAAACTTCCACGTTCTTCTCCACCATGTCTGAGAAAATAGCCATCATACATCTTTGGAAAGTCACCGGTGCGTTACATAACCCAAAGGACATCCTTCTAAATGCAAAGGTGTCGTATGGGCATGTAAAAATGGTCTTCTCTTGATCCTCGAGAGCTATGACTATTTCGTTGTACCCCGAATATCCATCCAGTAGACAGTAGTATTCATGCCTAGCTAACCGGTGGTCAATGAAGAGTAGAGGAAAGTGATCCTTCTAGGTTGCCTTATTCAGCTTTCTGTAGTCCATGCAAACCCTCCATCCGGTCACTGTCTTCGTCGGAATCAGTTCATTGTCATCATTCTTAACCACTGTCATCCCACCCTTTTTCGGAACGCATTGAACTGGGCTGACCCATGCACTGTCTAGAAATAGGGTAAATAATTTTAGCATCCTACCACTTCAAAATTTCTTACTTTTCCACTTATTTCATGATCGGATTTAGTCGTCTTTGTTGTTCCACTGTTGGCTTTGCATCATCTTCCATGAGAATCTTGTGCATGCCAAAGGAAGGGTTGATCCCCTTAATGTTGGAAATTGTCCATCCTATCGTAGACTTGTATTCTCCCAAAATCCTCAGCAATTTATTTTCCTGCAATTCATTAAGCGCAGATGCAATAATAACAGGTAAAGTATTTGAATCACTCAAAGAAGCATACCTGAGGTGTTTAGGAAGCGGTTTAAGCTCAAGAGTGGGTGGCTCCTCAAGTGAAGGTTTCATCCGAGTTGAAGCTTTTTCTTCCGTGTGTAGTGGCTCGAACGGAACCTTGAATCTACTAACTCGAGGCAAAGAAACCAGCATATGTAAGTAATCCACGAACTCTGGACCATCTAAGTCTTCACCTCCCAGTAGTGTATTTTCCAACGGATTTTTGACCAAATTTTTAACCAAGTCTTCATTGACTATTTTGTCGATCACCTCCAACCGGAAACACTCCTACTCAACTGTGGAAAAACCTTCTGGCCTTAAACACATTGAATTTGATTTCCTGGTCTTGAACCTTCATGGTTAATTCTCCTTTTTGAACATCGATGAGAGTCCTACCCGTAGCCAAAAATGGTCTCCCTAGGATGATTGGGATATTTTTGTCCTCTTCATAATCCAGAATTATAAAATCTGCTGGAAAGATAAATTTATCCACCTTAACCAAAATGTCTTCCCCAATTCCCCTTGGATATGTCACCGATCTATCCGCTAACTGTAGAGAAATTTTTATAGGCTTCGGAGCTGGCAAACCCAATTGAACATAAACAGATAACGGCATAAGGTTTACACTTGTCCCCAAATCACACAAACACTTGTTGAAGGCCATATTACCGATCGTGCAAGGAATAGTGAAACTCCCCGGATCCTTTAACTTCGGAGTTAACTTTCTTTGTAGAACTGCACTGCATTCCTTCGTGACTCCGTCAACGCTATAGTTTCGTAATCTTCTAACTTCTTTTTCCTTGACAGAATCCCTTTCATGAATTTAGCATAACTCGACATTTGCTCTAGGGCTTCTGCGATGGGAATGTTGATATGAAGTTTTTTGAAAACTTCCAAAAACTTTGAGAATTGCTTGTCTAATTTTTGTTTTTGGACCCTCTGCTGAAACGGTGGTGGAGGGTACACAACTGGCTCAACATCAGACTTGCTCGTGTCCCCTTGCTTTTCCTCACCCTGTTTCTCTTCACCTTCTTTGTCATCTTTCATCACTGACTTTTCTGCATTCTTCTCCTCAAGATGCTTTCCACTCCTCAAAGTGATTGCTTGACACTGCTCGTGATTTTCCTTTGGATTCTTTTCTGTGTCACTAGGTAGAGTCCCTTGAGGCCTATTATTAAGTGCTAAGGCAAGCTGTCCCATCAGATTTTCTAAGTTTTTGATGGTCACTGCTTGTGATTTCATTGCCGCCTCATTTCCCAATATATACTTCAATAAAAGCTCTTCTAAATTTATCTTTTTCTCTTGTTGTGGAGTTGCTTGTTGATGCTGATTTTGAAACCCCGGGGGATAAGAAGGTCATGGAGCCTGCTGATTTTGATTGTTACTCCATGAGAAGTTGGTATTGTTCCTATTCCCCGGATTGTAGGCATTTTGATACATAGTTTGCGGAATCCTATTGTAGCTCTGCCCACAAACTGTACCGCTGCTGGGTTAATGGCACATTGTTCTGTAGGATGTTCCCCCGCACACAATTTGCAAACATACGCAACCTGCTGTGTTTGTGTATGTGTAAGAGCATCCATTTTATTCGACAACGCTGAAATTTGTGCTGCTAATGCCGTTACCCCATCTACCTCTAACACCCCAGCTACCTTAGGCTGTGTCATTCTCGTTGTGGACCACTGGTAGTTGTTAGCCGCCATTGTTTCTATTAGCTCATACGCCTCCTCATAACTCTTAGCCATGAGTGCTTCACCTGAAACTGCATCTATGCTAGTCCTGAGATTACCACTCAATTCATTGTAGAACGTGTTCATCTGCAGCCATTTAGGTAATCCATGATGTGGGCATTTTTTGAATAGTTCCTTGTACCTTTCCCATGCCTCATACAATGATTCTCCATGCAGCTGCTCAAACATCGTAATCTCATTTCTCATCTTAGCAATATTGGCTGGTGGAAAAAACTTAGCCAGGAACTTCTGAGCAAGGTCGTCCCATGTAGTAATCGACCCTGGCGGTAGGGAGTGTAACTAACTTTTCGTCTTGTCCCACAGTGTGAACGGGAACAAGTGAAGTCTGACTGCATCATTTGACACCCCATTGTATCTGAAGGTGTCACATATTTTCAGAAAGCTAACCAAGTGCTCATTCGGATCGTCGTTGGCTAATCTCCCAAACTGCACCGAGTTCTGTATCATTTGTATGGTCCCAGGCTTGATCTCAAAATTGTTCGCAGCTATCGCCGGCCTGGTGATACTTGACTGAACCTCAGTCACCCTAGGAGTAGCATAATCCCTTAGCGCTTTCTGATCTTATGCAGTCATTATTTCTTCCTTGTCAAGATTCTCCTTAGTGTCCTTAATCTACTTGCTCAACCTTTGAAACCGTTTCTCGATATCGTCCTCGAAAGGAAGCAAGTCTGGCTTCTAAGACCGAGTTTGCATAAACTAACTCAGAGGACCTAAAACAAGAAAGAACAAAACACAAAGAAAAATTTGTCCAAGTAAAACTGAACTAATTAAACTGATATTGAAAAATATTAAAATAAATACAACTCCCCGGCAACGGCGCCAAAAACTTGTTGGTCGAATTCTAAATATGCTCAGCACGCAAGTGCACGTGGTCAACAAGTAATATAATGATAAGAAAAGAATCTTTCCCACAGAGAATAGTAAGAAATTAAACAACAATTCTGGTGATGCAGAATGTCCAAAATGCTTGAGATTTCTTCTAATGCCAACTCTTTAACGTCTTCACCTCATTAACTTGTAACAAGAGCAAAAACCCATCAAAAGTAACATGAAATACTCAAAAACTAGCAACATACCAACCTAAATAAGATTAAATCGTAGGTTAAAAACCTACTCATCATTAATGCCTAAAAACTGTTTGGTGAGAATACATTGAAACTGAACTACTGCTACAACATGAATTAGTTTGGAATAGCATGTTATTTATAGACAAACCGCCTAATCTTCATAGACCTTAACCAGCAGAGTATAAAACAAAATGGACATATTCCACTCTTTCATTCAATTGTTGCCAGCTTCTCTTCGTCTACCTCAAAAGCCTTCCTGGCTTGTTTCAGCTCCTCATTCAGAGCAACAATGTATTTACTTTGTTGGCCAGCATGACATCTAAATATGAGACTTTTAACAAAATAGGCTCGGACTTTTAACAGCTCTGTTAATCAAGATTTTTCTGAAGCAGACTCGAGTAATGCAAACAATTACTTTAGCTCTGTCAATCAAGAATTTGAGCTAGTCTACAAATACTTTACTAGATTCCTTCTCAAGTACAAAGCAAACCAAAGGAATGCAAACAATTAATTATAGAACTCTGTTGTGCAATAATTACTCTACCTTATTATAAAAACAAAGAAAGCTCACCAGGCCACCACCAAAATAAACAAACCACCAGCAAAATACAAGCCCTAAACACCCATATGCGATATATAGACAAATCGACATAACTAGAGAGAAATTCATCGACTAAATCTTAAAATAAACTCAAAATTACCTAAGAAAATTTTTAGTTATGGAGTTGGAGACGGGCAAGAGCGAGTCGACGACTGACGACTGACGACTGACGAGTGGAGTGAATCAGAAACGAGTCGGAGGTTGGCCGGTGGGAGAGGATGGATCGGAGAATTTGAGATGGAGAAAAAGGTTCGAGATGGAGACAAAGGTTCTAGGATATGGTCCGAGGACTGAGGATATGGTCTGAGGTTCGAGATGGAGAGAAAGGTTTCGGAATAAACTCAATAAAGTGACGATTGAAGCTGTGAAAGACTGAAAGTGAAATATTATTAAATAAACCGATGCGTACGCGTCTTGCTTAGATATACCAATTGAAACTAAACCCTTATCGCATCTTTCCGAAAAAAGTGTATGTGATGGGGCCTCTGACCTATTACCTTCTCATCTCAACCTACAAGTCTGAACTTGTTCGGTTTCCCTAAAAATCGAATATACCAAATTTCTTGCACACCCCTATCCATTCAAACTAAAAACGTCGTAATTTCGGGGCTTCGCAGAATGGGCGCATTTGTTCGGACAAAAAACGACGTAATTTTGGGCCTATCAGAATGGGCGCTTCCGTTCGGGCAGATAAAGCTTCCCAAAGCGACGTAGTATTAGCGCCTCTGTTTGGGCATATATTGTTTACCAAAACGACACAATTTTTATAATAAATAACGTTTTTCAAAACGACACAGTTTTGATAATAGAATTAAATAAAATAAAATTTATTTAAATAAATTTTGTCTAAAAAATATATACAATGACTAGACCCGCGAGCCCGGCCGGTCGGTCGGCGGCGACGCACGTGTGTGGGTTCAAACCAATCCTTGGTCATGTCTTCTCCCTTCCACAAAAGTGGGGTGTCCCTTGGGGCCTAAATCCAAGAGCAACTTTATTGTATATAAATCCATTAATATTTTAGTTCTTAACGGATGTAGGACTTAGCTTCCTAGAAGTATCATTTCTTTTGGAGTTTATAATCATTTCTTTGAGAGTTAATTTCTCATTCATTATTCTATGGATTTGAGCTTCCAAATACTTAATTCTAATCTACTCATGGAGTAGAGCACATTGATATGTGGATTCATTTCAAATGATTAATGAAACCCACTTTAAATTAGGCTTAAATTCTAGTAGTATTTGCATTGGCATTACTGTTTTTGGTGGATGATTGGTTTCTGTGCTTTTAGCTTGATGTAAGTTGTCGAGGGGATGAAATCTGGCATTTTGTAATTACTCCTAGTATAATCAGTTTGGGTCCCCTAGCATTCATGGCAATCAAACTGACCATTAGCTTTTCATTTAACATTCGCTCCTTAAAGAATAATTTGTTCTTTCACGTATGGGATTGGTTTTGAAAGATGAAAATATGAGCGAGAATTTTGAACTGCCAGTTCCACGTGTGCGAGATCAGAATATTCTTTAAGGTGTCCAATTGAAGAAAGAGTCCCCAGTTTCCCACTGTTGTTCCCTTGAAAAAAAAAGTCCGCCTACAAACTTGTCTCTGTTTTCTGTGATAAAAATATTTCTGCATATTGTAGATTGTCAACATGTATCGAGAGGAAAAACATCTGAAAGTAATGAAATGTTTTCTGAGAAAAATGACGAAATACTCATGGAATTTTCGATGATATGAATGATGATGATCAACCTCTATTGATGTGGTTTAAAGGTACCAGTTCCAAACAATTATGCATGACCTATGTATGCATATTCTTGGATTTCAGATTTCTATCTGCTGTATTTTGTTATCAAAACTATTCTCTCTTCGACTTTGTTTTTTATATTTTATTTTCAGGAGCTTCACCTGTTGGGAATCTTGACCAAAGTGCCAAGGCAATGGATAACAAAAACGAAAATGAAATACTTTCTTTTGCAATTGCTACCAATGATAGCATGGACTCCTCTACACATCAAAAAACAATTACAAATGATTCAGGTAAGCTTATTTTTTAAGCACTTTTGTTGTCATAATCAAGATCTCTTGTGCTATTTAGTTATTGTATTACTTTATTATTAGATTCAGAAGCCATGCTAGCTAGGAATCTCAACCAATACTCCGAGGCTAGTGTTAGAGAAGGTGAACTTGGAACACCTTGTGCTACAATTGTTCTCACTGATAGTGTGGACAACAATCAGAGCTTACCTTTCGTGAAATGCTCTCCAATTTGGAAAACTATTGAATCTATGGAAATATTTCACAAGACACCACAGAAGCCACACTTTTCTCCTTTGGTAAATTGTAAGGAGGATCTTCGTGAAGGATTAGCAATAGCTCATATGGTAACATTTTCCAATTTGATGGAAAGGACGTCAAAGCTGCGGTTCTCTGATCCCAGCAGCAGCATTGAAAGAAGTTTGGAAATTCTTGCTGACTTGGAATTACATGGATTTGATGTTGAGGCAGTTGGAGTTCGTTTAAATGACTTGCTGTTGAAGAAAGATAGGGAGCGTGAGCTTCAGTCAGAGTACAAAAACGTTGAGAATGAAATCACGAAGAGTAATCTCGAGAAAGCTGAATTTGAGAAAGAGATTGACAAAATCCAACTAAAGATTAGAGAGTTTGCAGAAAAACTTGCGGCAGTTACATCAATGAAGGAGATAAAGGAGCAGGAGATTTCTACATTAGGATCAAAATTGGTCACAATCCGCAAAAGTATAAAGAGCATTCAACTTGATTATGCATGTAGCTGTTAGTCCATGTTAATGGGTGTACATGTGGTGGCCTCTTTTGTCACTTTTTGACCACTTGATGTTTGCAGGGTAGATTAACAACTAATCTTGGACAAATCCGCACTTGGTGTAGTGATGGAAATGTAAATAAGTACTTAATCAGTCTATATATATTAGTGTCTAAAATATTAGCTATTTGGTATTTGTTTCCACTTTCAAATTGATGGAGTAAGGGCCCCTTGTTAATTGGACAAAAGTTGGGTATACTTTCATGGGGTATGTTTGGTTATGATAAGGGTGTTTGGAAGTTTAAATGAAAATTTTATTTTTGTAGTAACAAATTATTTTAAACACAATTTATAAATATAGTGTTAGATTCAGATGTAAATATTATTTTTTTGTGTTTGAATATCTAAACGTTATGTTAACACATGTTATTAGCCGAATAAACCGGTTAATTTAGGCGTCTCTAGTGACTTGAATATATGTGTTCGGTTATACTTATTTTTCAAAGAGTTTTATTTGCAAATTTTATTAAAATATTAAGAATGTATTTTTTTGTGCATGTTTATTCTTAAAATATAAATTATTAGCCAAGTAGATGAGATAATGAAATTATAGGAAATGAATATTTTCATAAGAGAATTTGATAATTCTACAAAGTTCTCCACACATGAATAGTAAATGGGATTACGTTGATGCAATATCAAAATTTTCTAAGAAATAATAATTCTTAAATTATATTAATTTGATGAAATTTTGTCATTTTATACTCACAAAGAACAAAGAGTTTTTTCTGCACAAATGTTTTTTTTAAATTTTTTTTATTACTCTTTCCATCCCAAATTATTTGCATTTTTACTCTTGCACACTTGTTAAGAAATATAATTATTATGCTAATTTTAAGGAAACATTATTTTCATATGTGTTTTTGATATTTTCACATGGTTCCTTCTCACACGATGGGACCCATTGTATTCTTATGTGAGAGAAAATTATGTGGAAATATCAAAAATACATGTAAAAATATCAGTATCCTAATTTTATTATTAAAAGTACAATTATATCCATACTTAAAATTACTCATCAAAAACCTAGCACCCACCTAATTGTGTTTTTGGAACAAGTCTTTTGAAATTGTTGCACAATAAATTATCCCCATATATGCAACCGCTTTTTTTATTGGTAGAAATAAGCTCAACATTTTTATGAAGTAAAAACCTTTTATCATATATACTTGGGGATTATACATTTATGAGGAGAAAAAAATAAGTGAAAAGGGTAAACTTGTAACATAACAACCACCTTAATAGTCTAGAAAAGAGTAAAATACAATTATTTTGGAAGAACAAAAATTATCTAAAACAACGGATAATTTGGGAGGGAGGGAGTATTTTTTTGTGCGGAATGGATGGTGTAATAACTATACAAGTATATAACCTTTTTTTAATTTTTATTTCTTAGTTTTTTTACTGGGATATGTTTTACTAGCTTAGTTATTCGTGTTACAGGATTTAGAAAATCCATTCCTTGGTGAGGTTTGGTTAAAGATTTTAGGCTTCAATATATGCAACAACTTCATTCATGTTACAGGATTTAGAAAAGGGGATTGAAATATTTTGTTGTCAGATCAATTAAGAAGATGTAGACAAAATTACCCCTAAATAGTTTTCTTCTCGAGTTCTTTTAGGGGGATATTTTTTAGTGACATTTCTAATGACATTTTTTTTAATTTTTTTTTTGTAGTACCTCCCAAAAAATATATAGTATTTATTCCAATTGGAATTTTTGTAAAAAACAATGTTTTAGGTATAACTAGATACAAACCCCCGCGTTGCGGCGGGATTATTCAAATTTTTAATAATAAATATGTGCGTACAATTAATAAATTAAAATATAATAAAAAGTATATTATTGTGCGATGATCAAATAGTATAATCGGATTAGAGATAAGTCAAAAAAAAAAAGACCATAATACATTTAAAACGAATAAGTCTAAAAGAGTAAATATGTACTAAATAAAGGCAACAATTAAAAAGTAAATTTGTACACGGGGCTCGGGAGTGTGGATTAGAACCAAAACTCTACAGGCCATACCAATAAAATACCTCATGTTCTCATCATTTATATGCATACTTACATGTTTGTGTTTATTTATAATATTAACAAAACCAAAATACAGACTTAAAATGAAAATACTAAATAATCAAATTAAGAAATAAACTCAGTTCCTTATTGTTGATATAAGAAACGTGAATAGCTCTAATCTAAACACAAACTTTCCAACCGAAAACCCACCAAAATTTTCAATTAAACACGATTGACAACACAAATATCAGATCAATCAAATCAATTGCAAACATTATTCCGCATATCAGTAACTAAATGCAAATGCAATAATCTCAAATTTTAACACATGATATCTAAAAATTTAGAAAATAGGCAAACCAATGAAATAATTCCACCCGCTTCTGGGTTATGTTTCACACTCCTGCATATATACATCAGAATCAAAGTAATAATGTGTGTATATAATGGCTCTTCCATCGTACGAAACGTGAATGACATAAGTAGAAGAAAGACAGAGAGACAAAACGAAAAAGAAGAAGCCATGGTTGCTATTCATTTATGAGAATAAATAATTAGCCTGATTAATATACGTACGTATATATATGTATGTATATGCATGGAGGATTACGTCAGGTGATCATTAACATTATTTCAAACTCTAATTCAGTTAGAAAGTTTTATCCACATATAAAATTGTGCTCATTAGTTGTTGAAGAGATTAAATTCTACTTGGTTTGTTATTATTTATCCATAATTTAAAAAAGGATATGATATAATTAAGATAATTGGTTTGTTATTATTTTTCCATAATTTAAAAAAGGATAAGATATAATTAAGATATTTGGGACATAATTAAAACCGTTTATGATGGACAAGTGTTGAATTTGTAGAAGGACATTTGTCAATATATGGTGTCATGTACTGTGATTTAGTATATATAATAGATTTGGATACATACAATATATGGTGTCATGTACTGTGATTTAGTATATATAATAGATTTGGATACATACAAGAAACAGAGCCTGTACAGTCTGTACAACCCTATTTCTTGTATGTATTTAAATTACACCTAAAATATTATTTTTTACAAAAGTTTCAGTTGAAATAATTACTATATATTTTTTGAGAGGTACTACAAAAAAAACCAAAAAAAATAAATATCACTAGAAATGTCACTAAAAAATATCCCCCTAAACTTACTGTTTCTTCTCTCTTATTTTAGTTTACTCCGATTCTTCGCCAAGTATCTTTTCCATTATTTTCCTTAATTCACTCTCAATTCCTTATTTGGTCTGTTAACGCTATGTACGTATTTTTTCACTTATCTCCCTTGTTACGTTCATAATTTTTGCCACCTATCTCTCTAATCTTTGTCGGAATTTGGTCGCTTGGAAGCAGGAAAAAAATAGGGGAATACCTCAAAACTTTCAAATCAATTTGGGATTAAAGTCTTGAATTTTAGCCCATGGTCATAACCAGAAGATTTTCGGTCATTTACTAAAGAGACGGTATTTGAAGAAATCGAAAGAGAGAGAATTAAAAACTTTGTCCGAAAGGGAATGAATACTTCATACGGAAAGGGAATAACAAGAGGGGAGTTTTCTGTGTATAAAATTTGTATACCGGCATTAGATTTGTTGGAGTGTGATTATTTGGGTGCAAATGCATTTGATGCAATTTCACCTAATTAATGGTCCTGATCCGGTGATACTACATATGTATTTATTATGACAGTTGAAGAGTTCTTATTAAAATAGGATTGTATTTCTTTATTTGGAAGGATAAGAATCCTTCTCCAATAGTTGGATCTTTGAGGTGGATTTCTTATATATATCTATTCTGTTTTAGGGTTGGGAAAAGGAGGAAGAACATAACATAATAAAAGACAATAGGAAAGGGCAAAAGAGTTACAACACAAATACACAACTTGTACTCCCAATATTGTTATTGTGGATTACTCTCTCTCTCTGTGGTTTTTCTCCAATTGAGTTTCTACGTAAATTCTTGTGTTCATACTTTAAATTTTTTTATTTATATTTATGTGAGTGTATTTCGTGAGTTTGATTTCACAACAATTACTCCATCCACCGTTAGAGCGATTTTGGCCTGTAGTTTTGGTGATTTCACAATCGCGATAAAATCGAGCGTTAACATCAAGCGCCATCTCGTGGGAAAACAAAATTATGTTAAAAAAATCATCAAATTTAATTTGTCAAAAATGTGAAGTTCGTGATTATTATATCTGCACAGGAGAATTTCTTGGGTGATTTCAAGCATGTCACAATCTGCGATTCACATCGCTAATAACTACACATTGTTTGTGCTAATTTACTACGATGAAAAGGCGGAATCGATACATAAAGGATCTGCAGCGTTTCCGACCACTGCCACCCTTTTGATTTCTCGGGGTTTCAAATCAGTGAAACCTGGAGAACAAATAGATTCCCATTTTGATGAAGATCGTGAAGCTGAAGATGAAATCCAAACTGAAGGAAATTCGGAGGATATAAATCTCGAGGATACAAATCTCGAGGATACAAATCCCAAAGAGACTTTTTGAATACTCTCTTATTTATAAGTTCTTTATAAATAAGAGACTGGGGGACAATTAAAGTTCGTACTTTGTTGAACTTTTGGTTGCTCTCCCGTGACATTTGGGCAACAACCCACTTCGGGCAATAACAATCCTCTTCGGAATTGCAGTTTGCCTCAGACTATATCACATTGGCTTCATCATGTCTTCGGCTGTCTACATTTGGCGGTATAAGGTCGGGTAAACTTCATTCGGGATGGATCAACGTCCTCCCGAATGGATAACTTCCTTCGGGACGGACCATCATCCTCCCGAACGGATCACATCTTTTGAGATAGACCATCATCCTCCCGAACGGATTACTTCCTTCGGGATGAACCGACATCCTCTCGAACGGACAACTTCCTACGGTACGGACCATCGTCCTCCCGAACGGATTACTTCCTTCAGGACGGACCGACGTCCTCTCGAACGGACAACTTCCTTCGGGACAGACCATCATCCAACCGAACAAATAACTTCCTTCGGGACAGACCAACATCCTCCCGGACAGATTACTTCCTTCGGGACGGACCGACGTCCTCTCGAACGGATAACTTCATTCGGGACAAACCATCATCCTCTCGATCGGACAATATCCTTCGGGATGGACCAACGTCCTCCCGAACGGTCAAAATTAACATTTATACAGTTCTTCGGAACGAATACGTTAGTTCCTCAGAACGAACTTTATAATTGGTGTTCGGTGGGTTATTTATCTGTCTTCAGTTGTAATAAGGTTGGCTCAATTATCTATGTATTCGTCGGCTGTGATAAGGTTGGTTCGGTTGGTATAAGGTTGAATCTCTGTATATTCGGTTGTGATAAGGTTGGTTCTTTATATCTTCGGTTGTGATAAGGTTGGTTCGGTTGGGATAAGGTTGGTTCTCTATATATTCGGATGTGATAAGGTTGGTTCTTTATATCTTCGGTTGTGATAAGGTTGGTTCGGTTGGTATAAGGTTGGTTCTCTATATTCGGTTGTGATAAGGTTGGTTCTTTATATCTTCGGCAGTGATAAGGTTGGTTCGGTTGTGATAAGGTTGGTTGTAAGACCCCAACTTTTATGAATAAAGAATAATTTTCTCGAATTATATTTTTGAATATTATGGTGTTGATTTGATATAATGTTATAGTTGTGGGTAATATTTACAAATTTTGCAAAGTAAGCAAGTGGTTATACAATATTCGATTGGTCGGGGAATATTCTTTTTGTCGTGAATATTAAATACGACGACAAAATCATTAATTGGATCCCATGATCGGAAGTATTATCGTAGTTAGAAAACGACAAAATTATCTTTCTATAAAAATAACGGCGGAGGTGTTACCGTTAAAACTGTTGAACTACTCGGTAGTAAAAGTACAGTAATACGCGTGGTTGCATAGTAGCACACGGTATTGATTATTGATGCTTACGTGAGAAGTCACTCAGTTATACTCAATTATTGCTACAGTAATTGCTGCATCATATCTCTTATATTATTGATTCAATTATTATCACAGTATCATCTATATAATATGTTATATTATTAAATCAATAATTGAGACGACAAGTTATAATATTAATGATTAATAATTGTTGAAAGATTAAATATGTGTTGATTAAAAATAAAATGATTTGTGGTAATATTTATTCAATCCTTGATGTATATAAAGAGTCTATTATGAGACGTTTGTGGTAAATTTGGTTATTCTATGGGGGCCCATATGTCATCATCTAAGAGTCTCTTTTGCCAATTGTAATTACCTTTACCAGACGTCAAACCACTTGCCGTTTCATATTACAGGCGTCGAACCACTTGGTGTTTCATATTACAGGCGTCAAACCACTTGGTGTTTCACATTACATTCGACAAACCACTTTTCTTTTCACATCACCAGTCGTCAAGCCACTTGCCTTTTCACATTGCAAGTGCTAAGCTAGAAATCTTCTATAAATAGAGGCCTAGTTCTTCATTATTTTTCACGAATTCATTCAAGCTATAGAGAGAGAAAGTATAGAGAGAATAAGAGAGAAAGAAGAAGAGTATTCTGTTAATACACTACTGCAGTATTCAATCTCCTACTAATGTAAGGGGTGTTATTTCTTTTGTATTCATGAAGAGAACTTCTGTTATTCCATTATTTATTATTCTGTTGGAATAACCTGTATACGCGGGCTACCCTATACTTGGTGAAATTCTTCTGTTATTCCAGTCTTTATTATTACATTGAATATCCTCGTCTGCATGCTTTTACACCTACAACTGGTTCCATTCTTTATTATTTTGTTGGAATATCCTATCTCAGATGCGTTTTCTGTGGGACTGGTTCCGTTATTTATTATTACATTGGAATAACTTTTGCTGTGCGATCTATCGCATGCATGGTGATTTCTTTTGTTATTCCATTCTTTATTATACTCAATTGGTTAAAACTTTGACTTCTATACTCCATAATATTAGTGGAATATCCTTGATATTTGTGCTTCATCTAGTATCTTTCATGGAAATATTCTTCCGAGCATTCTTGAATTTTACTCTACAAAGCGAAGATCATGTTGTTGACAGTTTGGACATTATTGGTTCCTAGATAAATTAATTCTTGAACTTGTTTTATTGAATTCTTATATCATTGTCATCATCCTCATGTTTATATTTTATTGAAAGTCATCTACAGGCTCAG
Organism: Panax quinquefolius; assembly: GCA_020205615.1. Lineage (NCBI taxonomy): Eukaryota > Viridiplantae > Streptophyta > Magnoliopsida > Apiales > Araliaceae > Panax > Panax quinquefolius. Next base: position 109,291,119 of record CM035172.1, read on the forward strand.
TAGTGCATAGATGGACTTGGTATGATTATGACATTGAGGATTATTCGATTGTAATCATGGCCGTAATGTTACAAATGATGTGGTAAAAGTCCTCATTGGCCCGTAGTGCATTGATGGATGTTGTTGGCATGATCATGACCATTAATGAATACACAAATATTCTTGGCCCGTAGTGCATGGATAATTGTGGTCGTGATACTAAAGAATATCCTTGGTCAGTAGTGGGGGGTGATTCGATGATGTGGATTATTTATTAAGTTGTCCCAATGATAAAAGTGATGAAAAACCTTTTAAATCATAAAAGATAGTAGATTTTATTCTCTACTTGACTCTTTTAATGGATTGCTTATTCCATTGCAGTTAAACTTGATGTTTGTTATATTGTATCAGTTTAACACTTTGCTTAAGGCTAATGATAATTTATTCTGCATTATCTTAGTCATAATATTTCTTACTGGGCTAGTTGAGCTCACCCTTTCTTTCACTGTTCTCTTCAGGAAGTGAGAATATAGCTGGGACGAGTCGGGGAACGGAGTGATGGTCCTAGATGGTGCATTACTAGTCCTCACTATTCTGTGATATAGTGTGATAATAATTGTAATGAGGACTCCTTTTGAGTTTGTATACTCTCTAGTAGACAATATTTGTATTCAAACTCACAGTTTATGTTTTGTCGTATTGTATATGACAATTGTATTATTAAGTTGTATTTGAATTCTGTACCATGTATCTGGCGACTCAAGATGGGTGATGTATACCTAATTTTGGGGGCGTCACAGTTGGTATCAAAGCTTAGGGATATCATCCCTGGCTAAGATGTGAGAATAGTACTAGGAGGGGAGAGACGTGGAATTCCTTCGTTAGTATGACCTACCTAAGTTTATGTGGTATTTAATTGGTCGGTCAGAATTTAGGGATAATATGTTACATGTCAATTAACCTTTGTTTTGTGTGGCGATCTCGAAAATGACATCCGAGAATGTTGAGAATAGCAATGGTGCACGAGATCGACCGTTGATTCACCACATATCAATAATCGTGGATAATGTGCATCGTGAAGGCGACAATCCTCATGTGAACAACAACACCGAACAAATGATGAATGATCAAATGTTCGAGGCTTTATACAATTCATGCAACAATGAAAGAGAGTGATCTGTCCAAAATGTAGGTGGAAACACGAAACTCTCGACGGTCCACCGCTAAATGATTCAAGGAGCTGGGACCACCGAATTTATTGGATAGCCAAAACCACTTAAGGCGGAAGCATGGATAAAGTAGATCACCAAGATATTTGATGTCTTGAGATGCTCAGAGAGCAAAAAGGTTCCCTTCTTGCCGCCTTTATGTTGCTAGGAGGGCAGATTCTTCGGTGGGGAATCGGTAAAAGCGTACTCAACCTACTGCTGTGAAAATGTCTTGGGAGAAGTTCCAAGAACTATTCAACGACAAGTACTTTCCCGAAAGTATTCGTCACATGAAGGAGGTGCAGTTCATCAAGTTGGAACAGAATAATATGACCGTGTCGTAGTACGAAGCAAAGTTTGCCGAGTTGTCTCGGTTTGCGTCCCACTTGGTGGATAATAAAGAAAAAATGACGCGGATGTTTTTAAGAGGTTTGAAGCCGGAGATACGTCAAAATCTTATTTCTCATAAACTGTGTTTGTATTCAGATGTTGTAAATAGGGCTTAGTTAGTGGAGCGCGATAACGAGTCAACGTAACCAAAAGAGAGCAGCCAGCAAAATGATAATACCAGTGAGAGAAGTCATCGAAGCGGTGACAACAAGTGTGGAGGAAATTAATAGGCCAGAAGTGGTAACCACTTCGGTGGTAATCAGGGCCAAAATAATAAGAATGGGCATTTCAAGAAGAGGAGATTCAACAATGATGGAAAGACGTCAGCACAAGCACCTGTCTTTAAGGAAGGAGAACGACCACCTATCATATGCTTTAAATGCGGAGGGGAGGGGCACATTAGTCCAAACAACGCGATGCCGTCTAAAGCATGTTATAATTGTGGAAGAGAAGGTCACTTAGCCTGATTTTGTCGTTCACCGAAGACAAGTTCAGCTAGGATGGAGGCACCAAAGGTAGTCCCTCTAAAAAGTCAAACCCAGGTAGTCTGAGGGAGAGCGTTTGTTGTGACCTCCTAGAAAGCAAGGAACCTGAATGAGGTCATCACGGGTAAGCTTATCATAAACTCTAGCGAAGTCTATACTTTATTTGATACCGGTTCTACCCATTCTTTTATTTCTCTTACTTACGCTCAACGATTAAATTTGACTCCGGAGAAATTAGACTTTGACTTATCTGTGGAAACTCCGTTGGGAGAAACCTTCATTGCATCCACTGTTTATAAGTCTTGTTTTGTTCGAATTGGTACCCTCACATTACCTGTCGATCTTATTTCATTGAAAATACTTGCATTTGACGTGATTCTAGGGATTGATTGGTTAACTACTCATCATGCAAAATTGATTATTTTAAATAAGGTTGTTAGCTTTCATATTCCTAACCAACCTATTATGCGAATTCAAGCGACCAAACCATTAAAATCAATCACGGTCATTTCAAGCCATAAAGCTATTCGTTTATTGAAAAATGGATGTCAAGCTTTTTTAGCTCATGTCACAGATTTAAACAAAAATACGTCGGTTTTGAGCGATATTTCTATTGTTAATAAATTTCTGACGTATTCCTGAAGAAATTCCCCGCCTACACCCAGCGTGAAATTGAATTTTGTATCGACCTTGAACACGGTACAAAAACCCATTTCCAAAGTCCCATATCGAATGGCTCTATTAAACTTCGAGAGTTAAAGACCCAATTGTAGGAATTGTTAGACATTGGCTTTATTCGTCCTGAAATCGTCTCCTTGGGGTGCTCTCTGTTATTCATGAAGAAGAAAGATGGGAGTATCGACTTTGTATTGATTATCGGGAGTTGAATCATGTCACCATCAAAAATAGGTACCCATTGCCACGTATTGATGACCTGTTTGACCAGTTGCAAGGAGCCAAATTCTTTTCAAAGATTGATCTTCGTTCCGGATATCACCAATTGAAGATTAGAACTGATGACATTCCAAAGACGGCTTTCAAAACTCGGTACGGGCATTATGAATTCCTAGTCATGTCCTTTGGATTAACTAATGCTCCTGTTGCCTTCATGGATATGATGAACCGAGTATTCAAGGAATATTTGGATCACTTTGTGGTCGTCTTTATTGATGACATCCTTATTTATTCCAAAAGCCATGAAAATCATGAGCAACACTTGAGGCTGACACTCCAAAAGCTTCGTGAATACAAGCTTTATGCCAAGTTGAAGAAATGCGAGTTCTGGCTTGAGGAAGTAGCATTCCTTGGGCACGTAGTATCAAGTCATGGAATATCTATTGACCCGGCAAAGATTGAAGCTATTCAAAGCTGGGAGCAACCTAAATCAGTGACCGAAGTACGTAGCTTTCTCGGTTTAGCTGGTTATTATCGGAGATTCGTTGAAGGATTTTCTCGAATCACTACACCATTAACTCAGCTAACTCGAAAAGATATAAAGTTCGGTTGGAGCGAAGAATGTGAGAAGAGTTTTCAAGAACTCAAGATGAGACTCATTTCAAAGACTGTTACGACAATACCATCTAGCTCGGAGGGATTTGTCATCTCTGATGATGCTTGAGCAAAGGGTTGGGATGTGTTCTCATGCAACATGGAAAAGTTATAGCCTATGCCTCATGACAACTCAAAGAATATGAGAGGAATTATCCTACTCATGATCTAGAGTTGGCAAATTATTGTCTTTGCACTTAAAATTTGGAGCATTACTTGTATGGGGAGAAAGTGGAGATCTTTATGGATCATAAAAAGCCTCAAATATTTCTTCACTCAAAGGAACTCAACATGCGACAACGACGTTGGCTTGAACTATTGAAAGATTATGATCATACCATCCAATACCATCTGGAAAAAGTGAACGTGGTAGCTGACGCATTGAGTAGAAGATCAAATGCAAGTACGAGTGCGATATTGTCAACGCAAAAGCCCATTTTATGTGACTTGCAAAGGATGGAGATAGAGTTAAAGACTCCAGGAACCCATGTGATGATGACGAATATACGAGTAGAACTAACTTTAATCGATAAAGTTAATGCTTTGCTCGAAGCTACGACACTGGAGGCGATGCGTATGAGGAAGAAAGTGCAAGAAGGTGCTATGCCGGAAGCAAGAATCGATGAAGAAGGAATACTTCGAGTCAACTCCAGACTTTGTGCTCCTAACGACCCTGATTTAAAGTATAAAATCATGATGGAGGCGCACAACACATCGTTTGCAATCCATCCTGGGAGTACCAAAATGTATTATGATCTTCGTCATACATTTTGGTGGAGCAATATGAACAGAGAGATAACACTGTTTATCTCAAGGTGTCTAACTTGTCAACGAGTTAAAGCGGACCATCAAGTACCAAAAGGTCCATTGCAACCACTTGAAATTCCAGAATGGAAGTGGGAGCACATTACCATGGATTGCGTTACCGGTCTTCCTAAGGTTTCTCAAGGCATAGATGCGAATTGGGTCATTGTTGATAGATTGACCAAGTCTGCTCATTTCTTATCGATACGAGAAACTTATACACTTGAACGTCTTGCTCGTATGTACATAAATGAGTTTGTAAGACTGCATGGTATGCCGGTATTCATAGTTTCTGATCGAGACCCAAGATTCACTTCACAATTTTGGGTTAGTTTGCAAAAAGCTATGGGCACAGACTTACGATTTAGCTCGACATATCATCCTCAGATGGACGGACAGCCGGAGAGGACTATTCAAACTCTTGAGGATCTATTAAGACTTTGTGTCCTTGATTTAAAGGGAAGTTGGGACAAGTTCTTACCATTGGTGGAGTTTTCCTACAACAACAGTTATCTAGCAAGTATTGGCATGGCTCCATTCGAAGCGGTGTGTGGAAGAAAGTGTTGTTCTCCAGTATACTGGTATGAGGTGGGTGAAGCAACGTTATTGGGACCGGAGTTGGTACGTATGACTATGAAAAAGATTCAAACGATCCGGCAACGTATAAAAACCTCACAAGATCGACAAAAGTGTTATGCTGATCTTCATCGAAAGGATGTGGAATTTGATATATGAGATCATGTGTTTGCTCCATGGAAAGGAGTTACGAGATTTGGAAAGAGAGGAAAGCTCAATCCTCGATTCATCGGCCCATTTTTAATCCTCGATCGAGTAGGAACTGTGGCCTATAGACTCGCCTTACCGCCAAGTATGTCTCGTGTTCATAATGTTTTTCACATATCTATGTTGCGTAAATATGTGAAAGACCCGAACCACATTATTGAGTTAGAACCAGATGAGATAGAGGAAGATTTAACGTATGAAGAGTTACCTGTTAAAATCTTGGATAAGAAGGATCATGTTCTACGCTCCAAGGTTATACCTCAAGTCAAAGTTTTGTGGAGAAACCACGATGTGGAGGAAATGACTTGGGAGTTAGAATCTGAGATGAAGTCAAGGTATCCTCATCTCTTCGATATACCAGGTATGTATCCTAATTTCGAGGACGAAATTTCATAAGAAGGGGAGGTTGTAAGACCACAACTTTTATGAATAAAGAATAATTTTCTCGAATTATATTTTTGAATATTATGGTGTTGATTTGATATAATGTTATAGTTGTGGGTAATATTTACAAATTTTGCAAAGTAAGCAAGTGGTTATACAATATTCGATTGGTCGGGGAATATTCTTTTTGTCAGGGAATATTCGTACGACGACACAATCATTGGTGGACCCCACAACGGAAGTATTGTCGTAGTTAGAAAACGACAAAATTATCTTTCTATAAAAATAATGGCGGAGGTGTTACCGTTTAAAACATTGAACTACCGGTAGTAAAAATACGATGTCTGGCGTGGTTGCATAGTAGCACACGGTATTGATTATTGATGCTTACGTGAGAAGTCACTCAGTTATACTCAATTATTGCTACAGTAATTGCTGCATCATATCTCTTATATTATTGATTCAATTATTATCACAGTATAATCAGTATAATATGTTATATTATTAAATCAATAATTGAGATGACAAGTTATAATATTAATGATTAATAATTGTTGAAAGATTAAATATGTGTTGATTAAAAATAAAATGATTTGTGGTAATATTTATTCAATCCTTGATGTATATAAAGAGTCTATTATGAGACGTTTGTGGTAAATTTGGTTATTCTATGGGGGCCCATATGTCATCATCTAAGAGTCTCTTTTGCCAATTGTAATTACCTTTACCAGACGTCAAACCACTTGCCGTTTCATATTACAGGCGTCGAACCACTTGGTGTTTCACATTATAGGCGTCAAACCACTTGGTGTTTCACATTACAGGCGTCAAACCACTTGGTGTTTCACATTACATGCGACAAACCACTTTTCTTTTCACGTCACCAGTCGTCAAGCCGCTTGCCTTTTCACATTGCAAGTGCTAAGCTAGAAATCTTCTATAAATAGAGGCCTAGTTCTTCATTATTTTTCACGAATTCATTCAAGCTATAGAGAGAGAAAGTATAGAGAGAATAAGAGAGAGAAGAAGAAGAGTATTCTATTACTACACTCCTGCGAAGATTCAATCTCCTACTAATGTAAGGGTGTTATTTCTTTTCAGATTCATGAAGAGAACTTACATTATTCCATTATTTATTATTCCTGTTGGAATAACATGTATCGCCAGAACTACCCTATACTTGGTGAAATTCTTTTGTTATTCTAGTCTTTATTACTCATTGGAATATCACTGTCTGCATGCTTTCTGCCTTACCGATTCCGTTATTTATTATTATTGTTTGAATAACTTTTTATGTCTTGATCTATCGCATTTATGGTGATTTCTTTTGTTATTCCATTCTTTATTATACTCGGTTGGTTAAAACTTTGACTTCTATACTCCATGAAATTAGTGGAATATCCTTGATATTTGTGCTTCATCCAAGATCTTTTCATGGAAATATTCTTCCAGCATTCTTGAATTTTACTCTACAAAGCGATGATCATGTTGATGCCAGTTTGACGTTATTGGTTCTGGATAAATTAATTCTTGAACTTGTTTTATTGAATTCTTATATCATTGTTATCATCCTCATGTTTATATTTTATTGAAAGTCATCTGTGGCTCAGAGTGCATAGATGGACTTGGTATGATTATAACCGAGGATTATTCGGTGTAATCATGGTAGTAATGTTACAAATGATGTGGTAAAAGTCCTTATTGGCCCGTAGTGCATTAATGGACAGTTGTTGGCATGATCATGACCATTAATGAATACACAAATATTCTTGGCACAGTAGTGCATGGATAATTGTGGTCGTGATACTAAAGAATATCCTTGGTCGTAGTCTGCAGGGTGATTCGATGATGTGGATTATTTATTAAGCTGAGTCCCAGCGATAAAAGTGATGAAAAACCTTTTAAATCATAAAAGATAAAAGATTTTATTCTCTACTTGACTCTTTTAATGGATTGCTTATTCCACTGCAGTTAAACTTGATGTTTGTTATATTGTATCAGTTTAACACTATTTAAGGCTAATGATAATTTATTCTGCATTATCTTAGTCATAATATTTCTTACTGGGCTAGTTGAGCTCACCTTTTCTTTCACTGTTCTCTTCAGGAAATGAGAATATAGCTGGGACGAGTCAGGGAATGGAGTGATGGTCCTAGATGGTGCATTAGTAGTCCTCACTATTCTATGATATAGTGTTATAATAATTGTAATGAGGACTCCTTTTGAGTTTGTATACTCTCTAGTAGACAATATTTGTATTCAAACTCACAGTTTATGTTTTGTCGTATTGTACACGATAATTGTATTATTAAGTTGTATTGAATTCTGTACCATGTATCTGGCGACTCAAGATGGGTGATGTATACCTAATTTTGGGGGCGTCACATTGGTTCTTTATATCTTCAGTTGTGATAAGGTTGGTTCGATTGTGATAAGGTTGGTTCTTTATATCTTCGGTTGTGATAAGGGTGGTTCTTTATATCTTCGGTAGTGATAAGGTTGGTTCGGTTGGTATAAGGTTGGTTCTTTATATTTTCGGTAGTAATAAGGGAAATTGTTATCTATCTTATGAGTGAACAAGAAGAGTGGGGTGGCGATATTGGGAGCCAACAATTTTAGTTCGGCAAATGGAGTTCATGTGTGATATTTTGTCTTTGGCAAATATGGTCGTTTTGTTGGGATAAATTTGTATACTCTCTCATTTATAAGTTCCTTATAAATAAGAGACTGGGGGGCAATGTTGGAGTGTGATTATTTGGGTCTAGCCATGGTGCAACCCAGTCTATTTAATGGTCCGGATCTGGTGATGGCTCATATGTATTTATTATGACAGTTGAAGAGTCTTTATTAAAATAGGATTGTTTTTCCTTATTTGGAGGGATAAGGAATCCTTCTCCTAGTTGGATGCAGGTGGAGGTTACTTCTATATATACGACTACAAGCTAGGGTTGGGAAAAGGAGGAAGAACAGAACATAATAAAAGACAATAGGAAAGGGCAAAAGAGTTACAACACAAATACACAACTTGTACTCCCAATATTGTTATTGTGGATTACTCTCTCTCTCCGTGGTTTTTCCCCAATTGGGTTTCTACGTAAATTCTTGTGTTCATACTTTATATTTCTTTATTAATGTTTATGTGAGTGTATTTCGTTAGTTTGATTTCACAACAATTACTCCATTAACCGTTGGCGCTATTTTGGCCTGTTGTTTTGGTGATTTCGTCAGGCGTACAAAATCAGGCATTAACAAGATTAATGAGCAAGAACTTAAAACAAATTACAAAAAATTGAGTGCATATGAAAGAGATTGACAACAGGGTGGTTGCTTTTATTTACTCTAGGTAATTATTTTTACAGTTGAAAGCTTTTAAAATGAAATTTTAGTACACAAACCAAACTTCAGGATAATTGCAAATATGCAATTACGTCACTTATGTGGAAGAGTGGTTCTAATTTTTTGGCTAGCAATCTGCTCTTAGAGTATGTTTGCATATGTATTTATATTGTTTTAATTCAATCTTTGTGTTTTTCACATAACTAACCTTGCTCTTCTCTCCATAACCTGCCATTCTCACATTATTGGATAAATTACAGCTAAATCACTTGGTAAAAAGGAAAATCTCACTTGAGTTTTGATTTTAACTACTCAAATTGATTACTATGTACAAGTTCGAAAAATTAATAAAATTCACATTCCAATTTTTTTGGAATTTCAAAACTAGTATTAAGGTCAAATAAGGCTCCTTTTATGGAATGGGGGGTGTGATGCCCCCAAATTCGGGTACCTTTAAACCTGAGTTCATTACTACACGGTAATATAACATCCACTTATATCTAGTTTAATGATACGAATGTAATTACACTATTATTAAATCATATCAGATCAATCTCAAATTCTGTAACCATTACATCTTCATAATGTCATAATATTACATAATACATAGTAATATTAAGCTCTTACACAATCTTCTATTTCTTCCTATTGTTCCTTCCTTTATCCTTGTAGACACTCGAAATTTTATTTTCATGGTACTAACCTTGCAGGAGGGTAAAAATGTCTTTTTACATCTTGGAGAACATCGAGAAGAGGTTACAACAACCATCAACCACAGAGATAGCCCCGTGGAACATCAAATCAACCTTGGAGATCAACCCTAAGGAAAAAAAACGTTGGCAGTAGTCTGATGAGTGGGATTTATACCCGCAAGTCGGATCCTTCATTGCTTAAAAAGTTGCTTGATCTTCGTAGATTATATATAGCTTTTGTATGATTTTAGTATTATTTTGCTTAACCGATGTGTTGTAGGACTTATTAGGTCTTTTTCAGCTTGCAAGGTGCAAAACTGTCAATTTTCCTACATTGGCGTTTGCACACTTATCTTGCTTAAACCTCATGTTGATCGCCCAACCAGTCAATCGGTGATGTTAACATGGAGCTGCAGTGCGAGCTCTTATCTTTTTGTTTGACGTGAATTTAGTCATTGCCCAAGCCTTACTCTCATGTACTGCAAAATACTCCCAGCCTCCCAGACAGTAAAGAGCTGGATTTGGCCTAGTTTGAAGAGGAGACTTGTATATATATGTATGAGGATAGCCTCCTCACAAGATCATCTAATCCCACTATGGGATATAGTTTTTTCTCTCTCTGTTGTAGTTTTTCTCCCATCTCTTAGGTAATGCTTGTAAATATAGTTTAGCTAGATTAGGGAGATGCTTGGGATTTCTTGGAGCTCAAGAGCAATTAGCAACATGGATTGGAAAGATTTAATGGAATGGAATACTTGGAGATTGAAGAACTTTGATAGAGTTTATTCTTATCTATTTGTTTCCTTTGATTTTGTAATCCATAAATGTTGTCTTTATTGCTACTAATGTTTACTTCAAGAGCTATGAACTAATTATTGACTCTAAGGTTATAATGGAACCCTTTGTTATTTTGAATTGACTATCCTATCTCTTTGGTTGGAACCATATGGTTTGGTTTAATATATTTATGCTTAATGATTCTTGCTAAGAAATTAGTGATGATTTTGGTAATCTATATGATGTTGAAAGAGGGATTATAGATTTACACCTTAATATATTGGCATGTGATTATGAGTTGTCGACTTAATTCGATTGCATAAGTTGTGTATAGAATATACATATATATATGTACCACGTGTGACCTAATTGAGAACTTAAGCTTTAAATCCTTGTTATGGTTAATTCATATAGACATGTGTAGGATTATCACCTAGCTTGGATGTCCTTTTCTGTTTTATTCCCTATCGGGTGGATCTAGAGAGGATACATTTGTACATACCTTGGAAGAGGTGTATGAGCACTTATGTGTTCTCGGTTGACAAACTGTCATGACCACTAAGACCAAAGAGAGAAGGGTAGGAAGTTTGATGAAGCATAGCACACCAGGTGTTTGACAAAATACCAGTGTGGGGAGAAGTTATGACCTTAGTGTCGACGTCGGGATTTTTGGATGTCCCTTTCCGTTACTTGTTCTTTGGTGTACTCAGTATAGGTGAGATTTATTTGAAAAAACAAATGAAAAAGGTGCGACATGTATAATTTTGACGATGGGCTGTTAAGAGTCGCCAGTTGGTTTTTTAAATGGTTGTACTAACACAACCGAGAAAAAAGTTTTGCACATCGACCCAAATGATGTGACATCATATACTCTGCCTGGTGAAACCGAGATTCATTAGGGTCTGGGGACTTGATTATGTGGAGGGAAGGTGTTAGTGTGAGACCCCAACTTATTATTAATGAAATTTAATTTTTTCTATTTATTATTTTGAAATAGTATGGGTTGATGTGATTAATGTGGATAGTTAGGGGTAAAATACGCAAATACTTCAAAAAATAAGCAAGTGGTTATAAAATATTCATTGTTGTTTGGGAATATTCGTTTGGTCGTGGAATATTCGTATTGTTTGGGAATATTCGTATTTACGACAACGTAAATGCAGGGGCCCATAACTAAAGCGATTCGGATGAAGAAAACGACAAATATAAGTGGTTTAAAAATAATCTACAGAAGTTGTTATCAAGTAATACCGTTAAAATACCCTATGGTTAAAACACAAGAAGACACCACCAGTATTGCACCAATTGTTGATTCTTACGTAAGAAGGCACTACTCAATAATGGTTACAAAGAATTATCGCTCAATTTTATTTTATCGAGTTAATAATTGTCATACCGATATTTTATATCATCGTTGTTTTTCATAATTGTCATTACACAAGATTTTTCATTATCGATGCAATAATTCATATTATCCGAATAATATTATTAGATAACATTATTGGCAATGTCTAGAAAGTTCTCGCTTTAAGGAGAGGTTTGGTCACCTAATCATACTACCAAGAAGAAGAAAATTCTTATCGAAAGCCCCTTTCCTGAACCGCCTCGTCATCAATATTGTGATTCTCGTAATATTATTTGTGAATAATTAATTATTGATTCATATGATGAGGAAAATATTGATTTTATGTGGATATAGATGGAGAAAATTTTTAATGTGACAATTGTTGAAAATTGAAATTTTATCTTTTCCGATAAAATAATTCATTTAAATATATTATTATATTTTAATAATATAATAATGGTGATATTTTTACAACGAATGTGGGATATATGAGTATACGAGGAGGAAGAGTATTTTTGTTGCAATAAATGTTTAAAACATGTTAAACATGTCGCGGGACCCCATTTATCGATCGAATTTGATTATAAATTTGAAAATCGCCCGCTTGTGGATTTCGGCCAATTTTTGTTTGGAATTTGAAAACTTTCTTCTGCAAAGTTGTAGAGAATTGAATTTCCTATAAAAACTCATGAGATTCAAATTTTCTGATAAAAGGGCTATTTATTATGAATTATTGAAGTTCAAGTTCAAAATAATTGATTTTTGGAAGTTTAAAATATTTTAAATAATAAAAACGTTTTTTTGTTTTTTTTGTGGGCTACAACATGTGCATAATGAGCTGAGATCAGATCTAGGAAGGTGGGCGAGAAATCTTAATATATATATTAATATTATATTAAATTTTCTGCTTTGTGTTCTAAGCATTTTCCTATAAATAGGTGCTTAGGTTAGAATTGAAAATCACACCGTAAATCAAGTTTTCTCTCTATATTATCGAGCATATTCTTGTGAGTATTTTGAGTATACTTTGAGTATTGTTAGACGGTGTGCAAGTTCCTTCAAAGACTATACCCTAGATTCCAAATAGTAAGTACTAATCTTTCGAGGTAAGGGATGTTATTTTCTTCTCAAATGATATTATTTCTTCAATATCATTATGTCAAATATTGATCTGAACTTTTTATCAAATTTGGAACTTTTTCATGCTCTGGGTTACTATTCATGAGTTACTATTCACGAGTTACTATTCACGAGTTACTATTCATGAAGTTACTATTCACGAAGTTACTATTCACGAGTACTATTCATGAAGCGTGAAGATGTTTTTTGGAATTTCTATCTTTTGGTGTCTGAGTTACTATTCACGATACTAAGACTATTCACGATACTGACTATTCACTTTCAAAAAATAAAATTTCTTCTTTTTGTCCAAAAATATCTATTCTGGATACTAGCTTTGATCAGATCCATGTTTTGATCATTCTCAATTTTTACACCACTATGATTATTTTTGAGGTATTTTTGGACATGAATAAAACAAAGTACTTAATCCTTAATCCTTAATCCTTGTCATTTTGTTTCACCGATTCGCTTTCTTTAAAAATATTTTCATCATCCTCGCCTTTAAATGATGATATTATTGAATATCTTTGGCCAGAAGTAAAGATGAATGATTTCAAAATATCTTCGATGAATGAATGATTCTCAAGAATATCTTCGGTCAGTAGTGCAAAGATGAATGTGTTTAGATGAACACGACTAATCGATGAATATCTTTGGCCCAGAGTGCAAAGATGAATATTTGATTCCGTATGTATATCGATTGATGTTACAGGATAAAAGATAGACGATGAACTTTTAAATTCATACATGTAAGATAGTAGTTTGCATTCTCTACTTAACTCTTCTAATGAATTATTATTTCACGCGCGAATATTGATTTAAAATTTGTTGTCTATCAGATTTCTATTAGATTTTTCCTCGTCAAGACTAACGATAATTTGTTGATATATTATCTTAGTCATAATATTCTTTACTCGGCTAGTTGAGCTCACCCTTTTCTTTTTTTCCCATTTTTCTTCTCGTGAGGCGAGAATATAAAGTAAGTAGCTAGCCTGGGTATGGAATGAAGGTTTTAGAAAGAATTGTTTAGTAGTCCTCACCATTTTTGTAAAATAATGTATCAATAAATGTGATGAGGATTTATTTGAGTATAGATATTGCCTCTAAGATAATATTTGTATTCAAACTCACAGCTTTATCATCAGTAATAATAAAGTTGTAGTTGTTTTCGCATCTACGATTGACAACTCGTAATGGTGATGTATACCTATTTTGGGGCGCCACAATGGTATCGAGCTTAGGATATGATCTCCATGAGATCGGGAATAGAACTAGGAGGGAGAGACGAGTAAATCCTTCGCTAAAGGTGTCCTACCTAAGCTTATTTTTTAGTTGGTCAAGATATAAGGATATTATGTGATATATTGATTTCTTAATTAACCCTTGTTTTATGACAAAGATTTGAGAATGTCGAATCGAGAATATTAACAATGGAAATGAGACCGTGGGAGACGCTCAGACTTCACCAACGAGGAGAACGTGCAACAGTCGGGCAATGTTCCTCCCGTGAACAACACCACCAAAAGCGATGATGAACGAGGGGATGTTTAAAAGCTTTTTGCAGCTCATGCAAAAATCGCATTTAGGAGACTCGTGTTCAAAATACAGAGGAAATGATAGCAATTCACTGGTCATTGTCACAAATGCAAGCGCTTTAAAGAGTCAGGACCACCGAATTTAAGGGAAAGCCGATCCGATCACGGCGGAAACATGGGTCAAGCAAATTACCAAGATATTCGATGTCTTGGGATGCACGGAGGAATGAAGGTTCCATTCGCCACCTTTATGTTCCGTAGGCGAGGCAGACACATCGGTGGGAGTCTCAGGAAGCGCACCCATCCAAATTCGCACTCAAAGATGTCTTGGGAGACGTTTCAGAATTATTTAATGACAAATACTTTCCGAAAGTGTTCATTCATATGAAGGAAGTGGAGTTCATTAGATTAGAGCAAAACAATACGACGGTGTCTCAAAGACGAGGCAAAGTTTGCGAGTTATCCAGTGTCAGACCTCATTCGGTGGAGAATGAGGAACGATGACGCGGATGTTTCTTAGAGGTTTTAAACCCCAGATACGCCAAGATCTCATTTCTCATAAATTTTCTCTCTATTCGGATGTTGTAAATAGGGCTCAATTATTAGAGCGAGATAACGAGTACTACCAACCGAGGGACCACAACCAGATCGTACTCGTAGATAGCGAACAATGTAATAATGATAACCAAATGAGAAAGAAACAGACGGACAAAATGGTAACCACTCGTGGTAATCATGGCCATGAAAATAGAAGAAGCGAGTCGAGGAGATTTTAAAAGAGGAGATTTAACAACGACCATGTGAAGACGACATAAAGTTTAAGAAGAATCGGGTTCTAAGGAGGAGAACGACCACCCATTATATGCTACAAATGCGAAAAGAGGGACATATCACCAAAACCGCCCACAACAGCTTCAAGGTATGCTATAATTGTGGAAAGGAAGGACATATCGCCGAGATCAGACAAGAGAATAAACCTAGTTCAATGGGGACGGTGACTCAAAAGATCGTCCCTGTAAAAGTCAAAGTCAACGATTCCGGAAGAGCGCTTGTCAGATCGTCATAATGCGAGGAACCCAAACGAGGTGATCACGGTAAGCTATTTATAAATTCTCGCTAAGTTTATACCTTACTTGATACCGGTATACCCCATTCATTTATCTCTCCCGCATGTGCTCAACGCTTAAACTCGACCGAGAAATTAGACTTTGACCTATCTCGTGGAAACTCCGTTAGAGAAACTTTCATCACATCCACTCGCTTATAAATCTTGTTTGATTCAAGTTGGCACCATCACCTTACCCGTCAACCTTATCTCTTTAAAGATACTTGCTTTTGATGTGATTTTAGGATTGATCGTTAACTACTCATCATGCCAAAATTGATTGTTTTCGTAAGGTCATTAGTTTTCATATTCCTAACCAACCCGCTGTATTTAATTCAAGCAACTAAACCATTAAAATCAATCACCGCTCATATCTAATCATAAAGCTATTCGCTTATTGAAAAACTGATGTCAAGCTTTCTTAGCCCATGTTATGGATTTGAATAAAGACACGCCAAATTTGAATAATATTCCTGTTATTATCGACTTTCCCGACGATTTCAAGAACTTCCCTGGCCTACCCCGTAACGTGAAGTTGAATTCTTTATTGATCTTGAACCGGTATAAAGCCCATTTCTAAAACCCCATATCGAATGGCTCCTATTGAACTTCAGAGTTAAAGGTCCAACTACGTGAATTGTTGGACACTCGGCTTTCATTCTGGCCCCAGTACATCTCCTCGGGTGCTCCTGCTTTATTTGTAAAGAAGAAAGACGGAGTATGCGATTTTGTATCGACTATCTCGAATCGAACCATGTCACCATCAAGAATAGGTATCCTCTACCTCGTATTGATGACTTGTTTGACCAACCGTAAGGGGCACAATTCTTTTCAAAAATCGATCTTCGCTCGATATCATCACCAAAGATTAGAATCGAGGATATTCCAAAGACCGCTTTAGAACTCCCCAGACGGGCATTATGAATTTTAGTCATGTCTTTCTGATCGACTAATGCTCCTCGCGGCTTTCATGGATATGATGAACCGAGTATTCAAGGAATATTTGATCAATTCGTTGTTGTTTTTATCAATGACATCCTTATATATTCCAAAAGTCGTGAAGATCATGAGCACCATTTGAAGTCGGTACTCCAAAGGCTTCGTGAAAACCAAACTATATGCCAAATTGAAGAAATGCGAGTTCGCTTGAGGAAGTAGCATTCCTTGGGCACGCGGTGTCAAAAATGGAGTATCCGCTGATCCGCCAAGATTGAAGCAATACAAAGTTGGAGCAACCAAGCTCATGATCAAGTACGTAGCTTTTTGGGCTTAATGGTTATTATCGAGATTCGTGGAAGGGGTTTTCTAATCGCTACTCCATTAACTCAAATTAACTCTAAGGATACAAAATTCGCTTGGAGCGAAGAATGCGAGAAAAGTTTCCAAGAGCTTAAGAGGAGACTTATTTCTAAGACTGTTTCTAACAATACCATCCGGTTCTGATGGATTTGTTATCTACAAATATGCTTCGTGCAAAGGGTTAGGATGTGTTCTCATGCAACGTGGGAAAGTCATAGCCTATGCCTCGCGACAACTTAAAGAGTATGAGAGGAATTATCCTACTCATGATCTAGAGTCAAAGCAATGCTTTTGCTACTAAAGATATGGAGGCACTATCTATATGGGGAGAAAGTGGAGATATATTCGCACCATAAAAGCCTTAAATATTTCTTCACTAAAAAGAACTCAACACGCGCAAGCAATGACGCTGGCTCGAGCTATCGAAAGACTACGACCACACTATTCAATACCATCCCGAAAAAGTTTAACGTGGTAAATGACGCGGCCGAGTAGAAGATCATATGCGAAACGAAAAGCGATGATGTCAAGTATACGACAGAGCCAACTTTAATAGAAAAAGTTAAGGTCGCTCAAGCCACCCCAACCCGAAATGATGCGTATGAAGAAGAAAGTACAAGAAGGAGCTATTCCTAAGCGAGAATCGATGAAGAAGGAATACTTCGAGTCCACTCTAGACTTTGTGGTTCCTAACGACTGATTTGAAGTACAAGATTATGATGGAGGCACACAATACACCATTTGCAATCCATCCTGAAGTACTAAAATGTATCGTGATCTTCGACATACATTTTGGTGGAACAATACGAAGAGAGAGATTGCAAAGTTTATCTCAAT
Organism: Panax quinquefolius; assembly: GCA_020205615.1. Lineage (NCBI taxonomy): Eukaryota > Viridiplantae > Streptophyta > Magnoliopsida > Apiales > Araliaceae > Panax > Panax quinquefolius. The sequence continues at coordinate 109,308,748 of CM035172.1, forward strand.
GTGTTTAACTTGTCAACGTAGTAAAGGCGAGCATCTAGTACCTAAGGGTCCGCTGCAACCACTTGAGATTCCGAAATGAAGTGGGAACACATTACCATGGATTTCAAGCATGGGTCTTCCTACGGCTTTCTCAAGGCATCAATGCTATTTGGGTTATTGTTGATAGATTAACCAAGTCTCGCTTCATTTCTTGCCGATACGGAGACTTATTCCTCGAACGCCTTGCTAGTATGTATGTGAATGAGATTGTGAGGTCAGTATGGCATGCCCAGTATCCATAGTTTCGATCGTGACCCAAGATTCACTTCAAGATTTTGGGTTAGCTTGCAAAAAGCTACGGGCACGGATTTACGATTTAGTTCGCATACCATCCTCAAACCACGGACAATCGAGAGGACTATTCAAACTCTTGAAGATTTATTAAGACTCGTGTCCCTAGACTTCAAGGGCGCTTGGGATAAGTATTTACCATCAGGAATTCTCCTACAACAACAAAGCTTATCGTGCAAGTATAGTGTGGCTCCATTCAAGCATTATATGGACGAAAATGTCGCTTCCAATATATGTTGGGACGAGGTGGGTGAAGCAACATTGTTGGGACCCGAAGTAGTACGTATACTACCGAAAAGATCCAAATGATTCGACAACGATACAAACCAACAAGATCGACAAAAGAGTTATGCGATCTTCATCGAAAGGACGTGGAATTTAGTGTAGGGATCATGTATTGTCATGAAGTCGCTCCATGGAAGGGAGTTACAAGATTTGGGAAGAGAGGAAAGCTCAATCCACGATTTATCGTCCATTTCAAATTCTCGACCGAGTAGGAAATGTAGCCTATGTACTCATGCTACCTCTCCGAGTATGTCTCGTGTTCATAATGTGTTTCACATATCTCGTATTTCAGAAATATGTGAAAGACCCAACCACGCTATCGAAGTTAGAACCGACGAGATAGTCAAGACTTAACGTGAGAGAGGTACCACAAGATCTTAGATAGAAGGAGCATGTCCCACGCCAAGAAAGGTCATACCACAAGTTAAAGTTTTGTGGAGGAATCATGCTATAGAGGAAATGACCGGGAATTGAAACGGAAATGAAAGCGAGGTATCCTCACCTTTTCAAACACTGTGTACGTGACGCCAATTTCGAGGACGAAATTTCATAAGGAGGGAGGTTGTAAGACCCCAACTTATTATTAATGAAATTTAATTTTCTATTTATTATTTTGAAATAGTAAGGGTTGATTTGATTAATGTGGATAGTTAGGGGTAAAATACGCAAATATTTCAAAATAAGCAAGTGGTTATAAAATATTCATTGTTGTTTGGAATATTCGTTTGGTCGTGGAATATTCGTATCTTCTGGGAATATTCGTATTTACGAAGCAACCATGTGTGGGCCCCCATAACTAAAAGCGATCGATGAAGAAAACGACAAATATAAGTTGTTTAAAAATAATCTACCAGAAGTTGTTACCAAAGTATACTATAAAATACCCTGGTGGTTAAAACACAAGAGTTACAACAAGACCAGATTGCACCAATTATTGATTCTTACGTAAGAAGGCACTACTCAATAATGGTTACAAAGAATTACCGCTCAAAGATTTTATCGAAAGTTAATAATTGTCATATTGATATTTTATATCATTGTTGTTTCAATAATCACATTACACAAGATTTTTCATTATCGGCAATAATTCATATTATCCTAATAATATTATTAGATAACATTATTGGCAATGTCTAGAAAGTTCGCCTAAGGAGAGGTTTGGTCACCTAATCATGCCAAAGAAGAAGAAATTTTATCGAAAGCCCCTTTCCTGAAACCGCCTCGTCATTAATATCAGGATTCTCAGTAATATTATTTGTGAATAATTAATTATTGATTCATATGATGAGGAAAATATTGATTTTATGTGGATATAGATGGAGAAAATTTTAATGTGACAATTGTTGAAAATTGAAATTTTATCTTTTTCCGATAAAATAATTCATTTAAATATATTATTATATTTTAATAATATATAATGGTGATATTTTTTACAACGAATGTGGGATATATGAGTATATACGAGGAGGAAGAGTATTTTTGTTGCAATAAATGTTTAAAACATGTTAAACATGTCTGCGGGACCCCATTTATCGACCGAAATTTGATTATAAATTTGTAAAATCGCCTGCTTGTGGATTTCTTTCAATTTCTATTTGGAATTTGGAAAACTTTCTTCCGCAAAGTTGTAGAGAATTGAATTTCCTATAAAAACTCGCGAGATTCGAATTTTCTGATAAAGGGCTATTTTTATTATGAATTATTGAAGTTCAAGTTCAAATAATTAATTTTTGAAGTTTTAAATATTTTAAATAATAAAAACGTTTTTTTGTTTTTTTGTAAGTGTACAACATGTGTGTTAATGATTGAAATCAGATTCTAGGAAGGTGGGCGAGAAATTTATAATATATATATATATTAATATTAAATTTTCTCGCTTTGGTGTTCTAAGCATTTTCCTATAAATAGGTGCTTAGGTTAGAATTGAAAATCACACCGTAAACCAAGTTTTCTCTCTATATTATCGAGCATATTCTTGTGAGTATTTTGAGTATACTTTGAGTATTGTTAGACTATGCAAGTTCCTTCAAAGACTATATCCCTGTGATTCCAAATAAAGTACTAATCTTTCGAGGTAAGGGATGTTATTTTCTTCTCAAATGATATTATTTCTTCAATATCATTATGTCAAATATTGGTCTGAACTTTTTATCAAATTTGAACTTTTTCATGCTCTGGGTTACTATTCATGAGTTACTATTCATGAGTTACTATTCACGAGTTACTATTCACGAAGTTACTATTCACGAGTTACTATTCACGAGTACTATTCATGAAGCGTGAAGATGTTTTTTTTGGAAATTTCTATCTTTTGGTGTCGAGTTACTATTCACGATATACTAAGACTATTCACGATATATCACGATACTAAGACTATTCAATAAAAATAAAATTTCTTCTTTTCGTCTAAAATATCTATTCTCGATACTAGCTTTGATCAGATCCATGTTTTGATCATTCTCAATTTTACACCACTATGATTATTTTGAGGTATTTTTTTTGACGGATATAAAACAAAGTACTAATCCTTAATCCTTAATCCTTGTCATTTTTGTTTCACCGATTCGCTTTTAAAAAAAATATTTTTCATCATCCTCGCCTTAAATGATGATATTATTGAATATCTTTGGCCCAGAAAGTAGAAGATGAATGATTTCTTAAGAATATCTTCGCCCGTAGAGCAAAGATGAATGATTTCAAGAATATCTTCGCCCAGTAGTGCAAAGATGAACAGTGTGTTTAATGAACACGACTTAATCGATGAATATCTTCGCCCGTGAAAGCAAAGATGAATATTTGATTCCGTATGTATATCGATTGATGTTACAGGATAAAAGATAGACGATGAACTTTTAAATTCATACATAAAGATAGTAGTTTGCATTCTCTACTTAACTCTTCTAATGAATTATTATTTCACCGCTAATATTGATTTAAAATTTGTCATTTCTATCAGATTCTATTAGATTTTTCCCTCGTCAAGACTAACGATAATTTGTCAGATATTATCTTAGTCATAATATTCTTTATCGGGCTAGTGAGCTCACCCTTTTCCTTTTTGTTCCATTTTTCTTCTCGTGAGGCGAGAATATAGCGAGTACGAGCCTGGGGGTATGGAATGAAGGTTTTAGAAAGAATTGTTTAGTAGTCCTCACCATTTTTGTAAAATAATGTATCAATAAATGTGATGAGGATTTATTTGAGTATAGATATTGTCTAGAAGATAATATTTGTATTCAAACTCACGCTTTTACCGTTGTAATAATAAAGTTGTAGTTGTTTCTCATATATATTGACAACTCGTAATGGGTGATGTATACCTATTTTGGGGGCGCCACAGCTTGGTATCGTAGCTTAGGATATGATCTCCAAGCGAGATCGGGAATAGAACTAGAGAGGGGAGACGAGTAAATCCTTCGCTAAAGGTGTCCTACCTAAGCTTATTTTTTAGTTGGTCAAGATATAGGATATTATGTGATATATATTGATTTCCTTAATTAACCCTTGTTTTATGACAAGATTTGAGAATGTCGAATCGAGAATATTAACAATGGAAATGAGACCGTGGAGACGCCTCAGACTCACCAACGAGGAGAACGTAAACAGTCGGGCAATGTTCCTCCCGTGAACAACACCACCGAAAGCGTATGATGAACGAGGGATGTTTAGAAGCTTTTTGCAGCTCATGCAAAATCGCACGAGGGAGACTCGTGTTCAAAATACAGAGGAAATGATAGCAATTACTTGTCATTGTCACAAATGCAAGCAGCTTCAAAGAGTCAGGACCACCGTAATTTAAGGGAAAGCCGATCCGATCACGGCGGAAAACACGGGTCAAACAAATTACCAAGATATTCGATGTCTTGGGATGCACGGAGGAACAGAGGTTCCATTCGCCACCTTTATGTTCCGTGGCGAGGCAGACCATCGGTGGGAGTCTCAGTGAAGCGCACTCCATCCAAATTTCCGCACTCAAAGATGTCTTGGGAGACGCTTTCAGAAACTATTTAATGACAAATACTTTCCCGAAAGTGTTCGCTACGAAGGAAGTGGAGTTCATCGATTGAGCAAAACAACACGACGGTGTCTCAAAGACGAGGCAAAGTTTGCAGAGTTATCCAGTTTCAGACCTCATTCGGTGGAGAATGAGGAACGATGACGCGCGGATGTTTCTTAGAGTTTGAAACCCCAAGATACGCCAAGATCTCATTTCTCATAAATTTTCTCTATTCGGATGTTGTTGTAAATGTGGCTCAATTATTAGAGCGAGATAACGAGTACTACCAACCGAGGGACCACAACCAGATCGTATCTGTAGATAAGCAATCAATGTAATAATGATAACCAAATGAGAAAGAAACAGACGGACAAAAATGGTAACCACTCCGTGGTAATCATGGCCATGAAAATAGAAGAAGCGAGTCGAGGAGATTTTAAAAGAGGAGATTTAACAACGACTATGTGAAGACGACAAAGGTCACGGGCAAAGAATCGGTTCTAAGGGAGGAGAACGACCACCCATTATATGCTATAAATGCGAAAAGAGGGACATATCACCAAACCGCCCACAACAGCTCAAGGTATGCTATAATTGTGGAAAGGAAGGACATATCGCCGAGATCAGTACGGAGCGAAAACCTAGTTCAATGGGGACGGTGACTCAAAAGATCGTCCCCTAAAAGTCAAAGTCAACGATTCCGGAAGAGCGCTTTGTCAGGATCGGTCATAATGCGAGGAACCCAAACGAGGTGATCACGGTAAGCTATTTATAAATTCTCATAAGTTTATACCTTACTTGATACCGGTATACCCATTCATTTATCTCTCCCGCATGTGCTCAAACGCTTAAACTTGACCGAGAAATTAGACTTTGACCTATCTGTGGAAACTCCGCTAGAGAAACTTTCATCACATCCACTCGCTTATAAATCTTGTTTGATTCAAGTCAGCACCATCACTTACCGTTGACCTTATCTCTTTAAAGATACTTGCTTTTGATGTGATTTTAGGGATTGATCGTTAACTACTCATCATGCCAAAATTGATTGTTTTCGTAAGGTCATTAGTTTTCATATTCCTAACCAACCCGTTGTACGTAATTCAAGCAACTAAACCATTAAAATCAATCACCGCATATCTAATCATAAAGCTATTCGCTTATTGAAAAACGGATGTCAAGCTTTCTTAGCCCATGTTATGGATTTGAATAAAGACACGCCAAATTTGAATAATATTCCCGTTGTTATCGACTTTCCGACGATTTCAAGAACTTCCCGGCCTACCCCGTAACGTGAAGTTGAATTCTTTATTGATCTTGAACCCGCACAAAGCCCATTTCTAAAACCCCATATCGAATGGCTCCTATTGAACTTCAGAGTTAAAGGTCCAACTACGTGAATTGTTGGACATCGGCTTCATTCGGCCCCAAGACATCTCCTCGGGTGCTCCTGCTTTATTCAGTAAAGAAGAAAGACGGAGTATGCGACTTTGTATCGACTATCGAAATCGAACCATGTCACCATCAAGAATAGGTATCCTCACCTCGATTGATGACTTGTTTGACCAACAGTAGGGGGCACAATTCTTTTCAAAATCGATCTTCGCTCGATATCATCACCAAGATTAGAATCGAGGATATTCCAAAGACCGCCTTTAACTCCTAAGACGGGCATTATGAATTCTTAGTCATGTCTTTCGACTAACTAATGCTCCTCGCTTTTCATGGATATGATGAACCGAGTATTCAAGGAATATTTGATCAATTCGTTGTTGTTTTATCATGACATCCTCATATATTCCAAAAGTCGTGAAGATCATGAGCACCATTTGAAGTCGGTACTCCAAAGGCTTCGTGAAAACCAACTATATGCCAAATTGAAGAAATGCGAAGTTCGCTTGAGGAAGTAGCATTTCTTGGGCACGCGGTGTCAAAACATGGAAGTATATCCGCTGATCCCCACAAGATCAAGCAATACAAAGTCGGGAGCAACCAAGTTTGGTGATCAAGTACGAGCTTTTTTGGGCTTAGTGGTTATTATCGAGATTCGTGGAAGGGTTTTCTCGAATCGCTACTCCATTAACTCAAATAACTCCTAAGGATACAAAATTCGCTTGGAGCGAAGAATGCGAGAAGAGTTTCCAAGAGCTTAAGAGGAGACTTATTTCGCACTGTTTCTAACAATACCATCCGGTTCTTGATGGATTTGTTATCTACAAATGATGCTTCGTGCAAAGGGTTAGGATGTGTTCTCATGCAACGGGGAAAGTCATAGCTATGCCCTCGCGACAACTTAAAGAGTATGAGAGGAATTATCCTACTCATGATCTAGAGTCAAGCAAGCAATGCTGCTTTCGCTTAAAGATATGGAGGCACTATCTATATGGGGAGAAAGTGGAGATATATTCGCACCATAAAAGCCTTAAATATTTCTTCACTCAAAAAAGAACTCAACACGCTAAGCAAATGACGCTGGCTCGAGCTATTGAAAGACTACGACCACACTATTCAATACCATCCTCGAAAAAGTTTAACGTGGTAAATGACGACGAATGAGTAGAAGATCATATGCGGAACGAAAAGGATGATGTCAAGTATACGACAGAGCCAACTTTAATAGAAAAAGTTAAGGTCGCTTGCCACCCAATTCGTGAAATGATGCGTATGAAGAAGAAAGTACAAGAAGGAGCTATTCCTAAGCGAGAATCGATGAAGAAGGAATACTTTGAGTCCACTCTAGACTTTGTGTTCCTAACGACTCTATTTCAAGTACAAGATTACGATGGAGGCACACAATACACCATTTGCAATCCATCCTCGAAGTACTAAAATGTATCGTGATCTTCGACATACATTTTGGTGGAACAATACGAAGAGAGAGATTGCAAAGTTTATCTCAATGTGTTTAACTTGTTAACGTAAAGGCGAGCATCTAGTACCTAAGGGTCCGTCAAACCACTTGAGATTCCGAAATGGAAGTGGGAACACATTACCATGGATTTCAAGCATATTGTCTTCCTACTACTTCAAGGCATCAATGCTATTTGGGTTATTGTTGATAGATTAACCAAGTCTCGCTTCATTTCTGCCGACACGGAGACTTATTCCTTGAACGCCTTTCTAGTATGTACGTGAATGAGATTGTGAGGTCAGCATGGCATGCCAGATCCATAGTTTCGATCGCGACCCAAGATTCACTTCAAGATTTTGGGTTAGCTTGCAAAAAGCTATGGGCACGGATTTACGATTTAGTTCTAAGATACCATCCCAAACCTGGACGGACAATCGAGAGGACTATTCAAACTCTTGAAGATTTATTAAGACTCGTGTCCTGTACTTCAAGGGCGCTTGGGATAAGTATTTACCATCAGGAATTCTCCTACAACAACAAAGCTTATCGTGCAAGTATAGGTGTGGCTCCATTCAAGCATTATATGGACGAAAATGTCGCTTCCAATATGTTGGGATGAGGTGGGTGAAGCAACATTGTTGGGACCCGAAAGTTAGTACGTATGACTACCGAAAAGATCCAAATGATTCGACAACGATACAAACCAAGACAAGATCGACAAAAGAGTTATGCGATCTTCATCGAAAGGACGGGAATTTAGTGTAGGGGATCATGTATTGTCATGAAGTTGCTCCATGGAAGGGAGTTACAAGATTTGGGAAGAGAGGAAAGCTCAATCCACGATTTATCGGTCCATTTCAAATTCTTGACCGAGTAGGAAATGTAGCCTATAGACTCATGCACTCCGAGAGTATGTCTCGTGGTTTCATAATGTGTTTCATATATCCGCATTTCAGAAATATGTGAAAGACCCAAACACGCGTTATCGAAGTTAGAACCCGACGAGATAGTCAAGACTTAACGTATGAGGAGGTACCACAAGATCTTGATAGAAGGAGCATGTCCTACGCCAAGAAAGGTCATACCACAAGTTAAAGTTTTGTGGAGGAATCATGCTATAGAGGAAATGACCGGAATTGAAACTAAAATGAAAGCGAGGTATCCTCACCTTTTCAAACACTGTATACGTGACGCCAATTTCGAGGACTAAATTTCATAAGGAGGGAGGTCAGAAGACCCCAACTTATTATTAATGAAATTTAATTTTCTATTTATTATTTTGAAATAGTAAGGGTTGATTTGATTAATGTGGATAGTTAGGGGTAAAATACGCAAATATTTCAAAATAAGCAAGTGGTTATAAAATATTCATTGTTGTTTGGAATATTCGTTTGGTCGTGGAATATTCGTGATCGCTTGGGAATATTCGTATTTACGCACAAGCTAGCCATGTGTGGGCCCCATAACTGGAAAGCGATCGATGAAGAAAACGACAAATATAAGTTGTTTAAAAATAATCTACAGTTGTTAGAAGTTGTTATCATTGAATACCGTTAAAATACCCTATGGTTAAAACACAAGAAGACACCTGTGATTGCACCAATTATTGATTCTTACGTAAGAAGGCACTACTCAATAATGGTTACAGAATTATCGCTCAAAGATTTTATCGAGTTAATAATTGTCATATTGATATTTTATATCATCATTGTTTAATAATTGTCATTACACAAGATTTTTCATTATCGGCAATAATTCATATTATCCTAATAATATTATTAGATAACATTATTGGCAATGTCTAGAAAGTTCGCCTCAAGAGAGGGTTTGGTCACCTAATCATGCTACCAAGAAGAAGAAATTTTTATCGAAAGCCCCTCTTCCTCGAACCGCCTCGTCACAATATCAGGATTCTCAGAATATTATTTGTGAATAATTAATTATTGATTCATATGATGAGGAAAATATTGATTTTATGTGGATATAGATGGAGAAAATTTTAATGTGACAATTGTTGAAAATTAAAATTTTATCTTTTCTCGATAAAATAATTCATTTAAATATATTATTATATTTTAATAATATAATAATGGTGATATTTTTACAACGAATGTGGGATATATGAGTATACGAGGAGGAAGAGTATTTTTGTTGCAATAAATGTTTAAAACATGTTAAACATGCTCATGGACCCCATTTATCGACCGAAATTTGATTATAAATTCGTAAAATCGCCTGCTTGTGGATTTCGGGCCAATTTCTATTTGGAATTTGGAAAACTTTCTTCTGCAAAGTTGTAGAGAATTGAATTTCCTATAAAAACTCGCGAGATTCAATTTTCTGATGAAAGGGCTATTTATTATGAATTATTGAAGTTCAAGTTCAAATAATTAATTTTTGAAGTTTAAAATATTTTTTTAAGAAAACGTTTTTTTTTTGTTTTTTGTGGGCTACATGGTATGTGTGGCTGATGAGCTGAATCAGATCTAGGAAGGTGGGCGAGAAATTTATATATATATATTAATATTATATTAAATTTTCTCGCTTTGTGTTCTAAGCATTTTCCTATAAATAGGTGCTTAGGTTAGAATTGAAAATCACACCGTAAACCAAGTTTTCTCTCTATATTATCGAGCATATTCTTGTGAGTATTTTGAGTATACTTTGAGTATTGTTAGACGGTGCAAGTTCCTTCAAAGACTATATCCTAGTTTCCAAATTTAAGTACTAATCTTTCGAGGTAAGGGATGTTATTTTTTCTCAAATGATATTATTTCTTCAATATCATTATGTCAAATATTGATCCGAACTTTTTATCAAATTTGGAACTTTTCATGCTCGGGTTACTATTCATGAGTTACTATTCACGAAGTTACTATTCACGAAGTTACTATTCACGAAGTTACTATTCACTATTCACGAAGTACTATTCACGAGTACTATTCATGAAGCGTGAAGATGTTTTTTGGGAATTTCTATCTTTTGGTGAGTTACTTATTCACGATACTTATTCACTATTCACGATACTAAGACTATTCACGATACTGCACTATTCAATTTAAAAATAAAATTTTCTTTTCGTCTCAAAATATATATTCGGATACTAGCTTGATCAGATCCATGTTTTGATCATTCTCAATTTTACACCACACTATGATTATTTTTGAGGTATTTTTGGACGTGATAAAAAGTAAAGTACCTTAATCCTTAATCCTTAATTTTGTTTCACCGATCGCTTTTCATTTTGTTTCAATCGATTCGCTTTTTTAAAAATATTTTTCATCATCCTCGCCTTAAATGATGATATTATTGAATATCTTTGGCCCAGAGTGAAGAGAAAGATGAATGATTTCAAGAATATCTTTGGTAGTAGTGCAAAAAGATGAACAGTGTTTAGATGAATACGACTTAATCGATGAATATCTTCGCCTCAGTAGTGCAAAGATGAATATTTGATTCCGTATGTATATCGATTGATGTTACAGGATAAAAGATAGACGATGAACTTTTAAATTCATACATAAAGATAGTAGTTTGCATTCTCTACTTAACTCTTCTAATGAATTATTATTTCACCATAAATATTGATTTAAAATTTGTTGTCTATCAGATTCTATTAGATTTTTCCTCGTTGAAGACTAACGATAATTTGTTGTATATTATCTTAGTCATAATATTCTTTACCGGGCTAGTGAGCTCACCCTTTTCCTTTTTTTGTTCCATTTTTCTTCTCGTGAGGCGAGAATATAAATAGTACGTAGCCTGGGTATGGAATGAAGGTTTTAGAAAGAATTGTTTAGTAGTCCTCACCATTTTTGTAAAATAATGTATCAATAAATGTGATGAGGATTTATTTGAGTATAGATATTGTCTAGAAGATAATATTTGTATTCAAACTCACAGCTTTTATCGTTGTAATAATAAAGTTGTAGTTGTTTCGCATCATGTATCGACAACTCGTAATGGTGATGTATACCTATTTTGGGGATATATTGATTTCCTTAATTAACCTTGTTTTATAACATGATTTTGAGAATGTCGATCGAGAATATTAACAATGGAAATGAGACCGTGGAGACACTCAGACTCACCAACGAGGAGAACGTGCAACAGTCGGGCAATGTTCCTCCCGTGAACAACACCACCGAGCGAGATGATGAACGAGGGGATGTTTAGAAGCTTTTTGCGATTCATGCAAAATCGCATTTGAGGAGACTCGTGTTCAAAATACAGGGAGGAAATGATAGCAATTCACTTCGGTTTGTCACAAATGCAAGCAGCTTTAAAGAGTTGGGACCACCGAATTTAAGGGAAAGCCGGATCCGATCATGGCGAAAACATGGGTCAAGTAAATTACCAAGATATTCGATGTCTTGGGATGCACAGAAATAGAAGGTTCCATTCGCCACCTTTTGGAGTTAATCACAAGGAGTTATAAGTGGTTACTTTTAAAATAGTCTTTTCTCATAAAATCCATAACTCCTAATCTATACATCCAAAAATCGCCATTTTTGGACACAATCTACAAAACTCATCAAAATATCATTTCAAATTTTTTCAGAATTTTTGAAGGTTCGTAAAAATTCAAAATTAAAAAACATAATAACCCTTACATACTAACGACAATATCCCTTACCTCAAAAGAGCAGTACTTCTGACTGGAATAACGCTGAACGAACTCACCGTATAGCAACACTCAAGATATCAAAATACTCACAAGAATACACTCGATAATATAGAGAGAAAAATAGAGAGAAAACTTCAGTTTCTGGTGTGATTTTCAATTCTAACCTAAGCACCTATTTATAGGAAATTGCTTAGAACACCAAAGCAGAAAATTTATTAAAATAATATTATTTATAATAAAATTTCCTTAGCACACCTTTGAATCTGAATTCAACAATTTAACACATGCAAGTGGGGACCACCAAAGTGTAAAAAACGTTTTTCTTAAATAAAACAATTAAAACTTCCAAAAATCAATTATTCTGGAGCTTCGGAACTTCAATAATTCATAATAAATAGCCCTTTTATCAGAAAAATTCGAACCACATGTCTTTTCTATAGGAAATTCCATTATCTACAACTTTGCATAAGAAAGTTTTTCCAAATTCCAAATGTAAATTGACCAAATCCACAAACAGACGATTTTACGGTGCTATAATCGATTTCATCAAAATTTGTGTACACACCATCATGTTTAACATGTGTTAAACATTTTTATAACACAAAAACATGTGTTTAGCATTTAATGCAACAAAACTACTCTTCCTCCTCATTTATTCATATATCACACATTCATTGTAAAAATATCACCATTATTATATTACTGTAATATAATAATATATTTTATCAGAAAAGATAAAATATCTATTTTCAACAATTGTCACATTAAAAATTTTCTCCATCTATAACCACATAAAATGAATATTTTCCTTATCATATAAATCAATAATTAATTATTCACAAATAATATTACAGAATCACAATACTGACAACCAGGCAGTTCCCAGGAAAGAGGGGGCTTTTCAATAAGGATTTCTTCTTACTGGCGCACAATTAGATGACCAAACCTCTCATTAATAGAACTTTCTAGACATTTCCAATAATACTATCTAATAATATTATCCAAATAATATGAATTATTGATTTGATAATGAGAAATACTGTGTTGTGACAATTATTGAAACAACAATAATATAAAATATCAACGTAGGAATTATTGAATCAATAAAATAAAATATTGAACAAAGAATTACCATTAACAATAATTATTGAGTAAAGCCTTCTTACGAAAAAATTTATCATGCTTCATGAATAGTACTCGTGAATAGTAACTAATGAATAGTAACTCGTGAATAGTAATTATAAGAAAAATTGAATACTTTTATTTCATAAAATTCGGGGTCTTACAATCGGAATTGGTCTTGAAGACTTCTGTGAGCTTCCTCAAGATGTACAAACTGTACATTCTTCCATTTCAGTTGTTCTTGAATATGCCTATTTTCCTCCTCTTGTTTAAGTATTGTATCCAACCTCTGCTTCAATTCTTTGAACCTGATGGCTTTCGATCCGCTTGAAAGCACTTTTTTTGTTTATTCGATAAAAGTCTCTTTAGACCTTCTACTTCCTCATTGCGTAATGTATCTTTGATTCCAAAGCTTGGATTCTTGTTGTTGCTTCATCTAAAGCCATTGCCAACTCTTTGTTTTTTGCCTTCCAATTTCTCAAATCTCCGCCATAATCACCTAGAAGTTTTCACTTGCAAAATTGAGATGCTTGAGCAACAAGTCTTTCTCATTGAAACTGGATTTGAGGTCCTCATAGAGTTGCTTTAGTTGAGATATCTCCTCGGACTTCACATTCGGTTCTTGGGCCCGCTTCTCAATTTGCACCTTTGCTTCTTGAAACTTGATTACTTGTTCATTATGAGCCTTTCTCAAAGTATCGATAACTCTTTTTTGGCTCGGCATTCCTCCTTGAACTCTTCCACCTGCTTCTAACTTCATCCAACTCTTCACAAACCCAATCCATTTCCTTTGCTTCGGGATTTGTGATTAAGATCTTCTGTTGAACTATAAGGTGATACTTGAGGTAGTGATCAAGATGCAAAACCGATAGGTTGAATCTACAATTTCAAATGAAGAAAAAAAATGTCAAAACCACTGATCAATTTAATAAATCAATCAGATGCCCATCAATAGCAATTCAACAACACATTTTAGTCATCAATATATGTGCTCATTTCATCCCACACTTATTTCAACATACTCCCTTGACCATTCTGCAGTAATATTATGTTCAATTATAGCATATAAAAATTACACGACTTTTTCGAGCAATCCAATCATGCAATACAAAAGAAGTGGAAAACTAACAAAATCACCTAAATTATGTCTCAGAAACAAAATCACAAAAACATAATTAAAAATGGGAGTTTTAAAAAATAGAAAATAAAAAAAAATTCGGATAAAGAAAAAACAATTAAGAACCCCATAAAAAGGTTATGATTGCATATAAATATACATCTGGGTGTGTTTGTAAATGAACCCTAGAAGCACAAACCACAAATGAAATTAAAATTAAAGGCCAAATAGGAGAAGATTCGATCACCTGTCTGTTGAGTAACGAATTTGTGACTTCTGTTTTTTTCTTTTAGGTCTTCTGAAATCAAAAAGTATATTGTATGAATATATGTAGAGAGAAAGAGAGAGCGTAGAACGATGATCCCCTAACTTTCTGTTCCATCGATTTGTTTACAATCTCATATGAGGTTATAAATGTTAAAAGTAGGAAAACCAAGAACAAGCAATCCTTTCATATTGGGATATGCTAAAACCTATTCCAAATATGTCTGATTAATAAAATTAACTGATCTAAAAACAAAATAAGATGAGATAAGGCCTTAGCTCTTACACGTGGAGTTGAACTAGCAGTCGGAAAGGCCGAAATTCGAGAAGCAACATGGCTCAATCTTCCTACCAATTTTTTCCGATCATATTCTTAGTTTAGCAAAATATTACTGTTCATAACTCGTTCGTTCACAGAGGAAGCTTTATTAGTGGCAACGAGATCTTCCTTGAACGATGTCGTATAATCAGACTTTACTGTTTCTAGTATAATCAGATTCCTAATTTAATACTGTAAAAAATTTAATGTATTTATATTATAATTTATATTCACTACAATTAATTTTAAAAAATTATTTAGAACAAAACAACGACTGATTTTATCCCTCGCAAAAAACTTTTGAATTATGATATATAGTGAGTAATAATTCCTTCACTAAATAGATTTTTTCCTCGCAAATTTTCATCATAAATTGGCACCAAAAATCTTTCTATTGCCCCAATTTTGCGAGGAAAAAAATATAAGTTGTGAAGGATGTTTCTTTCACTAATAACTATATTGTCACTATACTTTTTTCCTGCACTGTTCCTTCGCTAAATAACTCCTCATGTGAAGGAATAAATTCTTTCACAAAATTTCCTTCGCTAGAGGCCATTTTTGGTGTAGTGGTGTTCATGCAAGAATTTTACACTTTCGACTTCATTAACTAAAAATTCACATATTAGTTCATTTTTAACGAAAACGATAAACGTTCGTGAACGTTCAACGCTCATTTCTTCGTTCTAAGTCAGAATTGAGTCATTTTCGAGTCCGAAACTTTATAATGCTAAATAAGACTTGATCCCATCAAAAACCAACGTTTCTGAGCTTAATATCAAAATTTAACTTCCATTCTGAGAATTTCACGAATTCGATGATTTCCAATCGCGTGAATTCTGGTATAACGTCATTACTTATGATTTGTTCATCATTTCAAATGGATTCAATCCATCATACCAACATCTTAACATATATATTACATCAAATTATTTACATGATAAGTCATTACTTGTTCTTCGTGAGCTTATAACTTATTAAAGTATAAACTACATACACTTTCATTTCTCATGACTTATGATAGTTTATGTCTTTTAACAATCATTATTACATCCTTTTATCATACTAACTTCATTAATGTAAGCATATTACAAGTCTTCCAAGCTCTTCTTTAGTTTATAGCTTATCCATGAACAAAGTGCTTATTCCCGACTTATTAAGACTTAAGTCCTTAGATTATCCATTCTTATGATTTCTTACCATACATGTTCATTACTCCACACTTCTCTTATCAACCTACAATGGCAGAGATAGAAGATTAAGGCATAAGAGGCTTACCCTTGATGATCAAGCTTGCTCTTCTTCTTTTCTTGTAATGGAAGTCTAGCTTATTCTTGCTTATTCTCTCTAACACTTAAGCACTTAACTTGTTGGTGTAATTTAACAAACAACTAATGAAATCCAACCTTGCTATTTATAAAATTCTCTAAGCTAGGGCATAATGGACAAAAGCTAAACCCACCTCCATATTACACCTCCATACTATTCATTACCTAGCAACTAAGTAAACTTGTTCCCTACTTCTTTTACTTTGTCATTACACAGTTATCTTGGTCACCAAGACTAACTACATGATCATGGGTTGCCCCATGGATCACCTTAACCCATTGGATCATAGCTTGGGCTTAGGTTTAATTTGCTTAACTTAAACTTTGGGCTTGTATTAACAAACACTTGGGCTTTACATTAATCTACCTTGGGCTCTAACTTTACTTACTCTTGAACTTGCACATTAATTTCTATTGGACTTAACAATTTACTACACAATCCCACAAGTCTACTTCATTTGGCTAAAAGCCTTATAACGTATTATTTACATATTATTCTCGTATTCTAACTCATATACTAATTCATAATATACGATATACCATCATTCATACATACTCGTATAATACTTCGTATCATACTCGTATTCATTACCTTGTACAATACATACGCATCATACGATAAACATATTGGCTTCTAACACTTTAATTTTTGTAACGTTCTCAAATTAAGTCCGCATGCGAAAAATTACGTTTTCCACACTTGAATTATTATTACACAATCCATCTCACCTCGATATTCTATCGTTACGTATTTCTTGGAAGTTCAAAAATAATTCTTGAGCGGAAATCGATGAATAGTGTTTTTCGAAAACTTTCTCAGAAAGCTTTTATTTTCATCTTGGAAATTCAAACACTTTAATTCCTTCACGTAGTTAAAATACTACGACTTTCTGACCTGTCTAGGTTATAGAATGACATTCATCTTACTAACACATGATAATAACAAATAATATAATTTTATTCATTATGTAAACAAATATAATCACTTTACAAATTGTTCAATTTTCTGGGTCGTTACACTCTCTCCCCCTTATAAGGATTCTGACCCCAGAATCTCGCTAAAGAAAAAAATTACACAAACAAATAAGGATAATTCTTCTTCATCTTTTCTTTAAGTTCCCACGTTGCTTCTTCGACATTGTGGTTCTTCCATAACACCTTCACGGAAGGTATAACTTTGTTCTGTAGAACTTGCTCTTTTCTATCGATAATTTGGATCGGCATCTCTTCATATGTTAAGTCCTTCTCAATATGAATAGGCCCAGTGGTCCAGCATGCCCTACACAAATCTTGCAGGAACCTGAAATATCAAGAGGATCATATCAAGAGCTCTGTCCCTCTTTAGACTCCCTTTCGGTTTAGAAGACCGAAAGTCCTGTCTGATGGTGACATACTATCATACCACGATCTAAGACGAGATGCCACCAATAATGGTGGGGTGTGATCTATGCGGCTGACTGTCGAAGAAGACATCTGTGTGGGCCGTATCATAAGACCATCCAGGGGTCAATGCTAAATATCTCTGGACATACATACATATGCATAACATGATACATGCATTACAGATAATGGATGGCAATATGATATAGGGAATGAAAAACTGTATATACATTCCTAAGTATATCATCATCTATGTACATCATCTCTATACTGCTAAAAATATAGAGAAATGGGGTACATACACCCTACTACTAACAGAGACCTATCAAAAGATATAGCGAGAATGGGACACAACCACCCAATATCTAACAGAGGCCTATCAAAATAGATAACGAGAATACACATCAGAAGAAGACAATGGTGTCAATATCTACATCATCAATCCTATCCACCTGATGTAACTCCTCTTAAGTCACTGGATCTCTATCAACAGGGATGTCAGGCTTATATAAAGGAGGATCTGCGCCGGCAAAGCCAAATAGGTCATCTGAGGGGACAACTCCTGAGCTGGAAGGATCAAACAAATCTGCCTCTACCGAATCTCTGCTCAAATGCCGGATAAAGAAATGTGCCTGGTCCAGTCGCTAGGTCAAACTGTCAATCTGTGTCAAATGAGTCGCATCTCGGATACAGGCTAGACAATCCGTCATCATCACGGATCCTGGAACCATATCCCCCATGAACTGAGTGGCGTGGGTCTGGGCTCCAGTAGTACGAGGGGACCACCAATGCTGGAACATCTCCTGAGTGCAGGGACCCTCTGACAGTGCGAAATTGTCAACACCCAACAAAGGGATATCAATGACGGGTGACTGTGATACAGGCCAATAACGCCTGGCAGGAGGTAAGATCGGCATATGGATCTCTCACGTGGTGCTCCTGATAGCACGCTCTCCTAAATAGAGCTCCCATCCTCCATCAGTAAAGAGAGGAACCCTACGGGTGGATATCACGTGCTCGACTCTAGTCGGGTAACCATCCTCAAATCCAATGTCCAAGTGCTCCCCAGAATAGGGAATCCATATGATGACGTCAGCTGTCAACAACTCCAGCTGTAGGCGGCAATGAGTGAAACCCTCAACTATAGGGACCTCCGCCAGTATGGAATGATGCCATCGCCGTCCTCATGGATAGGTATCTAAACCTAACACACTCATATGACGCAAACATGGAAGCCTCTCATAGGCCCAAAACTGCCAACACAAAGGCAAACATCTGCTGTTAGTAAACACTCTTAACCTATACATGGGAAACTACAAGAGAAATACTCACCAGCAGAAATGGGTAGAATCCTAACCAAGCCTCGGTCAAGCCCTGCGAACGCATACACATGTCCCTGAGGAAATAGGCAAATGTGTAGGAACCCCAATCGTATTCTCCTATACGGTCCACATGTCGCGTGGCGCTGATCAAAGCGAACGACACCGTAAAAGAGTTATCTGTTATGATGCATCCCCTAATGATCATCAGGAACAATCGCTGAAGAATGTGATCCCTGACTCTGACATCAGCTGGTATGGCCTCACTCAACAGCCCACTTATAGCATATACACTCAAAGGACCCATACGGACAGTCCTGCCCTTGAGCGCCTCCGTCGGAACTCCTAACAAGGATCTAACAGTAGTAGGGGTGATATCTGCCATACAAGGCACTGGTGTCCCTCTAAACTCCATACCTGTGATAAACTGCCAATCCATCGGTGTCATCATCACCTCACACTCCAACAAATGGAGTGACGGAGTCTGGAGAAACTAGCGCTCTGACAATGCCCTGAGGTAACCCAGGGACAACGACGGGGAAGGATGGAAAAGAACGCCCCAAATCCCCAGTCATGCACAATTGCTCTATAGTCAGGATGGAGAGCCTGGTACATGGAGTGAATGCTGAACCAGTTCCCTCGAGGCTGTGTAAAGCCGGGAACCTACATGAAATGCAGATCGACATCAAAATCCTTTACTCCTCATCAATAGGAAAGAAAGAAGATTAAAGATCTAACATTATACCTCATTGTCATGCAAGTACATCGAGGGATGTCAACTCAAATCACCCAAAAGCTCTAGGTTTGCCACCTGAATACTCGAGAGGTCGCTATGGGGAACATGTGCAGTAGGAGCAAGATCCGCGACTGAAACATCCTCCTCCTCGTCTTCGACGTCTGGCACATCAACCTGGACTGGACGTATCACCGCATCCACTAACCGACGAGGCTGTCTAACAGAACGAGGTTGAGGCACTTCAGAAGCCCTCCTCCGTACACCAGATGTAGTCCTGTGGGAACTACTCGGTTGATCCGGATCCATAATATCAGGATAGAAGTCATTTTCTAACGAATAAAAACTGGAAAAGAAGATATGCATACATTACCAGGACAGTGTAGAACACTTGTACGGTGAAATAATTTGTAGAAAGTCGCTTGAACTCAATAGATCTGAAGAAGAGCTCTCGGATTTCCTTCATGGCGTAACTTGAAAATGACTTATGAAAGCAACCTGCATACATTTAATAGCCACGGCTGGCCACAGGTCCACTTGCGACTGCTGCTGGTGTACTTGTGGCACCCCTACATGGGTCCCACCCCTCCGTCTCGGTCCAGTTTAAGTTACAACGGAGTTCTCATAAGCTGAAAGAGCCAAATCAAGAATAAAAGCTCTACGCGATTGAGCTAAATGGCTTGCAATCCTGGTTTTCTCAGACTGAACAGTGGGTCTACACATCCCTCATTGGTATTCGCCCAAGAACAGGGTACACTATGCCGATGATCTCAAATGTTACAAGTCACACTCAGAAATACCTTACACAGGTCGAATGCCGCCAATTCAGGATCGTCACCCTAATTCTAAAGCAAGTACCCCGACGGGGGCATCACTCATTTTAATATGTCGAAGTACATAACCCCGGCGAGGGCATCACGCATTTTAATATGTCGAAGTACATAACCCCAGCGGGGATATCACGCGTTTGTATATGTCAAAGTACATATCCCCGGCGGGGGTATCACGCATTGTCATCCATTGATATACATATCAACGAAGGTCAAGCAGCCTTGACATCACTATAACTGTTGGAAAGTAAATCCAACGAATCGACAGAAGCCATCCGATGATTTCAACCGTTGATGCACCCATCAGCGAGGATCAAGCAGATTCCCGATGGGGGTTACAACGCGAGTTTATTCGCTGATTCACACGTCAGTGAAGGTCAAGTAACCTTGAGAGTCTGCCTAACAAGGGTTTTATCCGGTGACGTACATGTATCGGTAAGGTCGAAATTTCGACCACACAACATATCTTTATTAGCGAGAAATCCAATGTAACATTGATATGTCCTGGCGATACAAACCAAGAAAGGTCAACATCATCGAGGAGGATCGATGATTGAATATGTTATACACATCCTCAAACAGGCAAAGCTTTATCCCAACCGATCTCTTGTACATGAGAGGCACATCTTCAGAATAAAGTTTGTGTCAAGGATTAAGGACTTTGGTGATAACCCCAACGTCGACATCCTAAAAGATTTGAATCACACGTCCAATCTGGTCAGCAAAGACATCTTTGCTAGTCCCTAGTAGAAGCAACAGGGAGCCGGTAATCATCCCCAACATGTGGGAAAACAACCCATATGCATCATATATTTGCATCATGTTGCTACACATGGCATCATGCTTATCTTGTTGCATTTCAAGTGTATAGGATTCTTTATCCTATCCATGCCATTGCATTGCATGAATATGATAAAGAGGGGCATCTGTAGACACTCGAAATTTTCTGCACACCTGTCACTGACATTGCAGGAGGGCATATTCGTCTTGCAGAGATAACCCTGGAAGACAGCTCATATCCAGTTCGGATACTACCAGAAGTTTAGTCTCAACCCCGGAACACACCAGGAGTATCAGTTCCAACCTCGAAGATGACCCCGAGGCATGCAGTTCCAATACCAGAAATTCCACCGCAGAAGGCAGATTCATCTCGGAGATAACCCCGAGATATTCAGTCTCAGTTCTAGACATAACACTGGGAGTAGCAGTTACCAACCTTGGAGATAACCCCAAGGAGTGCAGTTGCAGTTCCGAAGATAACCTCGGAAATGCTTGGTTTAAATGCATGCAATCAGCTTTAACCTAGGCACTCATACCTCGACACTCAGTACAAGACCCGTAGATAACATCGAGAAGACAAGCACACCTCAGAGATGACACTAAGGACCTTCAACATTTGTAGCAGTCCAATCTCAGAGATAACCCTAAGCAACGTTTGCCTTATCAGCCCATACCGGAGATAACCCTGGTGAGGGGCAAAGTTGTTATCTTGCCACCTTGACGCCACATCATGCCGTCTTAATATTTCATACATGTATTTCTACACAATAATGTCCCACAAGAACCAAGGAGGTCCAATCTCGAATGACTATTACGCAGGACAACGGATAGAATTTGAAGCTTGAAGACCGGAGGGCATGGTCCCATCTTCCTGACTTCGTACAACTTCTAATCCCATGTCATTGCCTAACTCTCAACAACGGCAGTCCAAAATAGGTCTTACATACCTCAGTCGGATGCCCAGATTGCAATTTTGAAAGTTTAAACGGACATCATAGTGCATACGTGCACGTACTTCGAGACGACAGTCACAGGTACATCTACAGCTAGCCGCAGGTACACCTGGGCTGCCCCCCTCTAAAAATAGAGGGCTTAGGGTGGCCATTTTATAAGAGAAAAAGGCGAGGAAGCCCTGTCAAATTTGCTCTGTACACACCCTAAACTGTGTGCTTTCTCATTTTAAACACTTGTGAGCTCACATATAGCTACTATTAATACCGGCGGGAGCCGAGTGTGCATCCACTTAAATTTATAGAAGTCTTCTTTGGCAGCCCACTGTAAGCCTTCTTACACACTTTAAAGACTTTATCTTCATCTTTGCATACACCATTCTTCACGTTGAGAGTCATGTTGTGTGTGTATGCCCGAACTTCGGTCCGTGGTTTCATTTCAGTTTGTATATATATATATACTTATATATATATTTATATATGGAAAAACATTATCTAGTTATGCCTCGATTGAGCCTAGACTTATGTCTGGAGCGTTTATTTGCTTTCGTATATATGAACTGTGTGTATAGGTGCGAACGAGGCCTCACACTACTTCCATATAAATAGCACATTGACCCACACATAAACACACACATTCATATAACAGTTTCTTGAAAAGTGGCGGTCACTGTGGTAACACGGATGTCGGGGTGTGACTAACACCTTTCCTCTACATAATCAAGCCCCCGGACCCTAATGAATCTCGATTTCATTGAGTCGTTTAGCCATGTTACATCACTGGGTTAATGTGCAAACCTTTACTTATATATATGAACTGTGTGCCGAACTCTGTTCAATGAGCCTGGATTTTACATCGGGAGCGTTTACTGCTTTAATATATATATATATATATATATATATATATATACTTTTCGTCCCGCCTAGAGTTTACTCTGTGGCGGTTGATTGCTTTTACAGTTTTATTTACATTTTTGATCTCCCATGGAGGTGCTTCGTGGTGGCTGATCATGTATATATATATATATATATATATTTATAGCTTTTATACATATAACTACTTACTGCTTTCATATCAATTGCGGTATCATGTGAGCCTAGGAATTATGTGATCACCAATTTAGTCTACTAGATCTAGATTCGTTTCCCATGATGGACATTTTCAGCTGTAAACAGCTTGTAAATTTATTCACGGTGTTTGAATTTCCTCAGATGGTTTTCATGCCCATGAGGAGTTCAGCACTGCTTTGTATATTATTTTCTTGAAGATACTTCGCATCTCAAAAATTAAAAGCAATCAAGCCGAACACTTAATAAAAAAATGGAAGTGTAAAAGGTCTCAATTACTATTGAGCACAAGAGTTTGAAAAACCTTTTTCTTACAAAACATCGTTGCCATATCTTGTTTAAAACTGAATTTTTACACAAATTCAAACCCTGTGTATATAGGTGCGAACGAGGCCTCACACTACTTCCATATAAATAGCATATTGACCCCCCCCACACACACATTCATATAATAGTTTCTTGAAAAGTGGCGGTCACAGTGGTAACACGGATGTCGGGGGGTGCCTAACACATTCCCTCAGCATAATCAAGCCCCCGGACCCTAATGAATCTGGGTTTCACCGAGCCGTTTAGCAGTGTTACATCACTAGGTCAATGTGCAAACCTTTTCTCGGTTGTGTTGGTACAACCATATAAAAACCAATCACGACTCTTAACGGTCCATCATTGATACGATATACGTATGGAACCTTTTTCACTTATTTTTTCAAACAAATCTTGCCTAACATAAGAACACCGAAGAACAAGAAATGAAAAGGGACAAATAAAAATCCCGATGTCGACAAGAAGCATCAATTCTCAATGGACCGGAACAGACGGCCCGACCCTTGATGGCCAAAGCGGGATCCCCAACAAACATCTAACAGCAGTGGGAGAAATATCTGTCGACAATGGCACCCTTTCACCTGTAAACTCCAAGACGATAATGAACAACTAATCCATCAGAGTTATCATCACATCACAATCTAGTGAATGGAGGGACTAAGTCTGATGAAACCATCGCTCGGATAAGGCAGTCATATAACCCTATGGACAACACCATGGTGTGATAGAAAAGAAAGCCTCGAGGCCCCATGAAGGTACAATGGCCCGGTACTCGGGATGCAAGTTCTGGTAAACAAAATGAACAGTAAACTAGTTCCCCCTTGGCTGAGTAAAACTGGGAACCTGCATTGACAAATCAAGGACCGACCATTGTTAAAAATATGAGGAGAAACAAAAGAAAAATTGAAAGCTTTCATTACCTCATTAGCATAAATATGGACTGATGGATGACGTCCCAAATCGGCCAAAAGATCGGGACTAAGCACATGTATACCAGGAAGATCCTGCAGTGTAGAAGAAGAAGGAGTTGTATCTGCAATAGGGTCCTCCTCCTCGTCAATGGCATCCGCCCTCTCAACTCTAATGGGATGGATAACAAACTCGGCCAACCAACGCGCATGTTGGGTCATTTTGGGAAAAGGAATAGTCGAAGCCGCCCTCCTAACCATAGAAGAAACCGTACAGGGAATAAAGTTGTTGGGCTGGTCAAAATCCATATCTGGAAACAAAAATCTCCAAATCTCTTCAAAAAGGGTGAGGTATGATTTACTTGCAAATTAATTAAGTAAGTGCTTGACCTTAGGACATTAGAATTCTAGAAGGTTATAAATCACATCATGCATATCCTGTGTGAAAACATGCATTAGCTTAACATACTTCCCCACTAGAGTTAAAATTGCATGCATATCAAATGCCTAAACTCCTTTATAAAATGGACTATCCGCATGCACAATAGGCATGATCAGGTGGCCATTCAGTAGCACACCAACCCAAAATCATGAGCATTTCATATATATGAAATTAAACATTAAAAATTAAACTCACCATGGCATCCAAATTACCATGTGTAATTTATTTTGAAAATCCATGCTCATTTGTCCTCAAATAGGATAAAGAAAGTAGCCAAAAGGGTGTAAAATAACTATCTCGGAAATCAATTTTTTTACATCAGAATGTTCAGCATAATAAAATATAAACATTTACTAGGCCCATTCATTTTTAGCAAGTCATCTATGCATACATATTTGCTATATTGTGTTTAAACTTACTAACCATGAAATTTAGTGTTTTAACAGTCAAAACTTCAAAAAAATGGATGTAAACGTTACCTGAAGTGTGAAAAACGTTTGTACGGTGACAAATTTTAAAAAAAAAGCTCGAGATGAGTAGATCTGAGATGGAAGGTCTAGATTTCTCTGAAAAGCTCAAACTAAAAATGACTTGTAAAGGGCCTAGGGGGTATAAAACCACTTACGGCCTTCCGCGGGTATAGTTGCGGAATCTACAGGTTTACCTGCGAAAGTCCAGGGTGGGTCCCACCCCCTCTGCTGCAGTTCGATTTCAGGTCAGACGGGTCTCTAGGAAGCTGAAAAGTTAAATCAGGAAAAAAGGTTCTACGCAATTGAGAGGAAGGGACTTGAAACGTGGAAACGTAAAGTCAATCTTTGACAACTGAAAATCTTCATGTAAGTTATTGGTGTCAATCCCAATGAAGCCTCGGGAATGTCAACATTAAAGCCCATTGAAAACTACCTTCAATAAAGCATCATGAAAGCCTATCGGTGATGACTATTGAAAACATTCTCCATCGGGAGGACCGATGATGGAATATGTTATAAATGAAATCTCCAGCTGAATCAAATCGGTTTAGTAATGATCGACCACAATAAACTACCATTTAAGTAGACATCGAGTAGGTTCGGTGATGGTCAAACCTTAAAAACTACCGTTCGAGTAGGCATCAAATCAGTTCAGTGATGGTCAACCTTGTAAACTACCCTTCAAGTAGGTATTGAGAATATGTTATCATTGTGATCTCTATCCCCGACAACAACAACGACATTCAATCGAATAGATATCCAAATCGTCGGTGACAACCCCAACATATCATCGAGAAGGATCCGATGATGTAAACCGGTGTAAACTATCATCAGGATAAACATCGAGAATATCCAATGAGGTCAATATCCCCAGCGGAGGTGAAGTCAGAAAGTTTATCTGAAGATAAAGAACCTTGGTGACATCCTCAACACTAGATTTAGAAAGGTCAAGTGGTATCATGCATGGAAAAATCTCCCCAGCAAGGATGTTGAAAACATCTCCACAATATTTCATCTAATCAGTCTCGGTAGCACTGATGGATACTCTAAACCATTGGCTTCAACCCAACGCAGGCATCGAGAAGGTTTGATGATAAAGCTTTGTAAACTACCGTTCGAGTAGACATCGAGAAGGTTTGATGATAAAATCTTTGCAAACTACCGTTGGAGTAGGCATCGAGAAGGTTCGATGATGAAAGCTCTAAAAACTACCGTTCGAGTAGGCATCGAGAAGGTTCGATGATGAAAGTTCTACAAACTACCGTTCGAGTAGGCATCAAGAAGGTTCAATGATGAAAAATTTATAAACTACCATTTGAGTAGGCATCGAGAAAGTTCGATGATGAAAGCTCTGCAAACTACCATTCAAGTAGGCATCGATAAGGTTCGATGATGAAAGCTCTACAAACTACCATTCAAGTAAGCATCAAGAAGGTTTGATGATGAAAGCTCTGTAAACTACCGTTCGAGTAGGCATTGAGATAGTTCGATGATGAAAGCTCTGTAACTACCATTTGAGTAGGGATCGAGAAGGTTTGATGATGAAAACTTTGTAAACTACAGTTCGAGTAGGCATCGAGAAGGTTCGATGATGAAATCTTTGTAAACTACTATTCGAGTAGGCATAGAAAAGGTTCAGTGATAAAAACTCTGCAAACTACCATTCGAGTAGGCATCTAGAAGGTTCGATGATGAAAGCCCTGTAAACTACCATTTGAGTAGGCATTGAGAAATTTTAGTGATGAAATGTTGTGTAAACGACCATTCGAGTAGGCATTAAGATAGTTCAATAGAGATCATCATTGATAACTCCATCCCCAACAGAAATGGCATGAGTAGTCAGTGATATAATACCGTTGGAAGTAAAACAAAGCAAAAATATTCAACTCCATAACAACATATCATGCTGCATTGCATGACATCATTTAATCTTGTCATATTTCTAGTGTCTAGTAATCTTTATCCTGTTCATTCCATTACATTTCATAAACATGATAAAGAGGGGCATCTGTAGACACTCAAAATTTTGCATTCCTGATATTAACCGTAGAGGAGGATAAAATCATCTTTTATCTTCCAGATACAACCCTGGAATTCAAAATCATCAAATCAGACCCCCAGCGATAACACCGAAAAATCATCAAACTAGACCCTCGGTGACATCACTGGAAATCATCAAACCAGAACCTCGACAACAACATTGGGAAATCATCAAACCAGAACCCTGACAATAGCATCGGGAAAGCATCAAACCCGACCCCCGACAACAGCACCGAGAAATCATCAAACCAGACCCCTGGCGACAACATCGGGAAATCATCAAACCAGAACCCCGACAACAACGGGAAATCATCAAACCAGAACCCCGGTGGCAGCATCGGAAAATCATCAAATCAAACCCCGGAGATAACCCTGGGATATCAAATCAACCTTCTGAGATGACCCTAAAGTATCTAATCAAAACCTGGTAACAACCCCGGGATATCAAATTAACCTTCAGAGATGATCCTGAAGCATCAAATCAATCTCAGTAGACAACCTTGAGGAAAAACAAAATCAGTTGTGATCAAACCTCAGAGACAACCCCGAAGGACAGCCAAAAGCCCCGTTAATCTTGTAGACAACCCTTGGAAGGGAAAATGGTAATTTTGACAAGTCAATTTTAATAAACATAAAACAATTGCAAATAGGGTCACAAAGAGCCATTACAGCATTTCCGAGCGCAAATTACGCAAAACATCTCAACGGACTGCCTACGAAGACCCGAAGATGCTATTCTGGTCATGGACCACTCTTATTGGATTCAGAAAAGGTCAAGCCTTATGTCATTGTGTAGCTCTCGAAGAGAGATTTCCAGAATGGTATGGCACATCTCCATCGGATTCACAGATTGCAAATTACAAGTGTTTTAGCGGACAACACGTCGATTTAGAATACACGTACTTTGAGCCCTTTAGCAGGTCTACCTACGGAAGCCCGGGGCTTCATATACAAGCTACTCAGCAGCTTGTTGTAGAAGAAGAGGAGGAAGAAAAAGAGAGAGATTTCACCAAAAATCCCCTGAATCTTGCTTTTAAACCTGTAAACCTCACTTGTAAGCTTTAATATATATATATATATATATATATATATATATATATATCAAGTTTAACAGGTGGAAATCGAGTATAAGGGCGCTAAAAGCCGTTCGATAGCTCTTCTCGTGCAAGGTTGTAAGATTTCTTCAAGTTCTCATTTTTTCCCTCTTTTATGCATATATATAACTAATATATATGTATATTAGTTAGTTTTACAGTTGAAATATTGATCTTTTGCTTTTTCTCGAGTTATTATCTATATAGTTAATTATTGTGATTAAATATCTGTTTTAACTGTTCATTTGATGTAAATCTGCAATATTTAAATTTTGTTGACTAAATTTATCTAAATTTAGCTATATCTAGTTTTTAACAGGTTCAAAAGTTGTGAAACTAGAACCGTTGAGCTAGAATGGCTAAGATTTATTTAAATCTAGTTTCCTTTCTAGCTTTCAAATAATATTCTATGAGACTAGGAATCACATGATCTACGATCAATCCATGAATTTAGATCTGGTTCCCATGATGGACCCTTTTCAGTTGTACAACTAGCTTGCAAATTTTGTACTTGTAAATATAGGACATTAAAACAATTATCTAGATTTAAGGTCCCTGTAATAGTGAAAATCATATGTGTGGTATTTGGGAATACTTTGATGGCTTTCATGCCCATAAGGAGCCCAACACTTATATGTATATTATTTTGTCGAAGATGCTTCGCATCTCGAGAATCAAATAAGAATAAGCCGAATATGGAATAAAATGGAAGTATCAAAGGCCTTAATTACGATGTCATAAGGGTTTGAAAACCTATTTTCAAAACATCATTTTATATATCTTGTATTAAAATTAAACTTTTATACAAGTCAAACCCTTTGTATATAGGTGCAAAACGAGGCATAACACTACTTTCAAATAAAGCACTTAGGCCCTAACTGCAATGCATGCACACATATATACACATACACACATTAAAGAATCAAAAAGTGCGATAACTGTGTTTCACAGAAGTCGGGGGGTACCTAACACCTTCCCCTCACTTAATTAAGCCCTCAAACTCTATGAAATCTCGGTTTCCAAGACTAATTAAATAGAGTCTAATAATTGGTTCGTATTGCAAAATCTTTCAAAACTCGGTTAAGTTGGTACAACCATTCTAACTTATACCAACTGGCAACTCTGTCTAATTCAGACCAATAAAATTAAATCTTCTCAAATCGTCGACATTATATGTCGGGCTTTTTCTTTAAAAATCACCCTTCAGATCAAACAAATTCACATAGAAAACATAAAGGGGTAAGAAACAATTAGGAAGAGGGAGATGGAAATCTTTCTGGCGTCGACATCATGCTAATGAGATCTAAATTCTAGATAGCTCACAAACTAAAATTGTTCCTAATTGTTGGATTACTAAAAATGGGATGAGTGAATCCGGATAGATTGATAAATACTTTGTTTGCTCTTAGGAAGAGGATAATTGATCTCATAATCATTTGCGTGGAGACACTAAAGCAAGTATGTAGGTGATTATTAGAGAATAAGTTCACTGAACGTGGCTCGCTAAAAGAATACCTTATAGAGTTTTACTCGTATGTCAATAGAAATTCCTATAGTGATATGATATACACATTTTTTTATACATTTTAATATTCCCATATTTATTATTTTATATGCTTATTTTATTTAACTAATACATTTTTTTTTTTTTTTGTAGGACATAACATTTATTTTTCTTGGGGAGCAAACAAAGGATTTATATCCAACCTTTAAAGATGAAAAAGGACTCTCGGAGGATTACCATATAGAGATTGAAGTCAAGAAGGAAAGAAAAGGAAATAAGGAACAAAAGTGTCCAAGTTCAAGGAACCTAAATTAGGGCACAAATTTATTTTCTTTTCCTTAGTTTTTCACTAGTGTAGAAGGGAGTAAGATATTTAGAGTCTGTCTTTTCTCTTATTCCAATCACGTGTGGTACTACTGTTAGAGAGTATTTGTAACTTTATTTTATTGATAATAATTGAAATTCTCTTTTAATTATTGTTCTTATTTCATGCAAATAATAGTACTAATATTATTTATTTTTGTTTTTAATTCCATAGCTAGCTAAATATCTAATACCAAGGATGATGATGAAACTAAGTATTTCATAATAATATTTTCTTTCCGTTCCTAAATTAGTGCTAATTATTTCCGCCTTCATATTTTCCTTCGTACAAATTGCATATTATTTTTATATTGATTGCGATGTTTTGATAAGTTATAGTTAATCTGTGAATTTTTCATAACTTATGCTTGCCCATGTTAATTATATGAATCATTACTTTTTAAAGGGAAGCAAAAATAATTTGGGAATTAATTTGGAAAATACAAAAATTGTTTATTATGTTAGTATTTAGTGGATTCAGATTCTTAGGTATCTTTTCTCATTAATAGTTTCCGTTATTAATTATTAGTTTGCACAATTTAGTTAGTTAATCATCACTACTATATTTATTTTTAATTTTCCTAAAATATTAATTAATGATTTGTTAATTAATTTAGTCTCTGTGATTAGATCTGCACTTGCCAAATCTACAATTGACACTGTGCACTTGCAGTACATAATTTTAATACATCAAGTTTTTGGCGTCGTTGCTGGGGACTAGAATTAATTTTGTATTCCTTAATTTTTATTTATTAAAATTAGTTTTTAACTCTAATATTTTTTTATATTTTTTTCAGGACTATCAAAGCGGATCGAAGGAGTGAAAAGATAAAGATTTTGTTGCTACGCTTTCTTTGGTACTTCGTATCTCCATATTTAAAAATAAAATAAAATAGTAGTTTAGTTTTATTTTTAGTTTTATATGCCGCATTCATACATTCACTCACGTAGAGCACATCCTGTTTAGGTTTTTATTTTATTTTTAGTTTTTATTTTTTTGTCAAATATAAAACTGCGGTGATTGCTGGAAGACCGATGTAACGATCTAAAATTTATTGTAATTATAATATTTATTGAGTTATATAAATATTATTTGAAGTGTTTATTGTTTTTATGGATGTGATGGTTGTGAATCTTAATCTTAATTTATTAGAGAATTTTTTAAATTAAATTAATTTATAATTTAGAGGTTTGTATTATTAACATGAAGTGTTATGTGGTTGTATTGATGTAATAAATTAGATGGTATATTAAATTATTAAATAAAGTTATAATAAAAATTATAATTTGGTGATATTTGCTAAATGACTATATTTAATTAAAATATAGTATGTGATTAATTTAATGGGTTAATGTTTGACATGAAATAGTATGTGATTATAATTATAAACTAAAGTATTTATTAATAAATTAAAGAGGATTTTTAAATTAGTTTTTGTCAAACAAGGCTTAAGTATTTTAACTCTTAAATTTTAAATGATTTGCCAAACAAGCCTTAGGCTTTTGAAATTTCTAGCTTTTGAAATAAAATAAAATAAAATAATAATATAATATATATTTATATTATATACGTTATAACTGATAATGTAATTAGTATTAGCATTATGAAGTGTTATCAGTTTATTTCCTTGCGCTTAAGTGTTAGCTAGACTACGTAATTTGGCATTTGGGTTTAGCTAAGAATTGAGAAGAGAGAAGAGAAGAGTCTGAGAATTGAGAGAGAGATTGAGAAGAAGCTTAGGATTTTTCAAGCAATTCCAGTGTGTTTAACAAGATTTCTATCAAGTAACAAAAGGTATGTTCTACTATTTTGACATTATTTGTGAGTATCTCGGTATAATTGCTATACTCTGTGAATTATACTTCTTTCGAATTTTGTTATGTAACTTAGTTATGATGATTACATGTGTATATGATGATTATATGTTATGTTTAGACAACAATTGTATGCCAATTTTGGTTTGCAGTAGAAGAAAATTACGACAGTGTATGTTTATATGCATTTTTTCATATATTCATGAAAAGTATCAATTTTAGTGGCCAATTCATATGAGAAGTTGTAAATTGCAGTTAGTATTTGGTAGTTCATTGAGAAACGAGCATAATGTAGTTCGAAGGAGATGATTTGGTCAAGTAATGAAATCACAGTGATGATTTTTAGGGATGAATATCAAAAAATGGAGCTTTATATGAAAAAACTTGAAATTTGAGAAATTAAAATAGCTTTAGTTAGTGTTAAATTGTTCTAATTCATTGTAAATGTGAGCAATCATGTTTATGATAGTTATGTATTTATCTTACGTGTTATTATCATTGTTTGTTGGGTGAAATTTGTGTTTGTTGGGCTAAAGTCGACCATTGCTTATCAACCTCTCTCGTCTGTCAACACTTAACAAGTACTTACCAGGTATAAAGCCAAAACGGCAACAAATTGCTTGAGCTTAAACTTTCAGTATGGCGTAATCGCCATACAATACTCGGGTTTGAGATTCTGATTTTCCGCTGTTGCTGCAGTCTTGAGTTAGCATCAAGGCAGGGTCTGAAAGTGTATTAGCATGCTTAAAGTGTAATGTTAAGGTTATTATAACATAGTGAATTAAGATTAGGTAGTTCAAAGTTGTAAAATGGTTAGTAAATCGGGAACGCGTTTTGTGGTAATTTAGTATGCATAATGAGAGTTAATAAAGTGTTGCGAATTAAAACACTTAGAGTTTCTGAAATGTGAATGGTATTGAACTTGTTATGATATGATTAGCCTATCTAATAGGTATTGTGGTTCTAATATTATATGTAGGTGATCATGAGTTTAACTTTATAGCTTACGCTCAAGGCAAGTTTTCTAAGTCTATATTTACATTGAGCAAGCCTTTTATACATACATTTATGTTGAGTTAGTTCTTACTTTAAACGAACTATCGTATTCTCAATCATGATTTGAACAATCTAGCCATGTCATTATTTTACTCAAACAAGTTTGAAGTCCAATACTTATTGATGCATTCTAACTTATTTATTATTAGACAAGTTTCGTTATTGTTATTCGGATATTGTGAATGCAGTTTTCTTAAATTCTTATTTCAAATGTTGAACTGTTGTAGTTCATTTGTTTAACACAATTCATTCTAATGATAAGTAAGCTTTATTTTCAGCTTGCTATTACTTAAATGTATATTCAATAATTTCATAGTCCTAGCTTAATTTTGTTCAAGCAAGGTTTATTATTGTCATTAAATACTTATGCTTTGTAGTTGTTCCTAAGCATGAGATCAAGCATAGTCAGCTCGCTTACACTTTGTTCATTGTTTCATATTATATTCAATTGTGGTATTATCAAACACTATTGATTCAACTAGTCCACTAGTTGATGTCAATTGAATTTCAAATTACCCTTGAAAGCTTATCCAAACTAAACTTTCTTTGGTGCGGACTTGTACACTAAATACTGAGATGAACAACCCTATTGTTACGATTAGGGATTAACTTACGCGAAGCTTTAAAATGTTTGTGCATAATACATTTATGCGAAGGGTCGTCCCCTAAGTGCGAGGTCCTTATAGTCTTATATTTCATAAAGTTGGAGTTGAAAGATTACTTGCAATCGTGGGCGTAGTTCATGGTCTTATGACCCTCAGTGATGTATATTCCATATTTTGGATTCTAGTTTCTGACTATCATTGTTAGAGTACTATTTAGTCTTGATGAGCCTATTATTGGCAGTTATTATTGTTGTACTCCTGTTGATTCTCTATTATATCCAGTGAGCAATTGTTTTGCTCACTCTTGCATATTTATAAACTCATTGCAGCTAAAGAGGAGAAGGTAGGTGAACCTTCAACTAGCAAAGGAAAGGGAAAAATGTACAAGTGATGAAGACTTGTAATTTTGATTGTGATTATGATGTTAGACTTTTATTATGATGATCCTAGACTTTATTTTAATGATGTAATGTTATAATTTTAATTCCGCATTTGAATGACGTTTAAAGGTTAGATAACCTGGGATGTTTTTGAATTTAATGATGAAACCCTATTTAAGGGGAGGTTTTATGATTCAAATATTATTTTATTTGGGAAGATAGTAGGAATGTTTAAACAGTGAGCACTTAATCTTATGGGAATGAAGTACCTAGATTTGGGGGTGTCACAAGTTGGTATCAAAGCCCTAGGTTATGAACCTTAGGTGGGGAAAAGCCTTAGGAAGTAACCTTTGAAAAGATAGTGGTGATTAACTCCTAACGAGTTGTAAGGAAGAAATAATAAAACACTTATGTGAGTATGTGTTTATACTTATGTGCTCGTGAGTGTCGAGTAGTAATGATTAATAATTAAAACTTTAAAACTTTGTTGTCAAGATGACTAATGTCGGAGACTCCAGTCAGGCTAGGGAGGAGGGACCTCAAATGCCTATAGAGGAGGAGCCTCGAGACATTCATGTTAGTTGGGAACAACTACTGCCACGGGAGTCAGCCCTGTTGGTCACAGTGGTTGAAGATGAGGATGATGATGTGGAGACGGATGAGGAGGATCCCGTTGAGTTGCCAAAGGAGGATGAGAATGACGAGGACGAGGAGGAGGAGACTCCATTAACCTCGATAGCTGCTCGAATGTATGATGAAGTCTACGACCGTAACATGGAACTTCAGGATACAGTTGAGGAGTTACAGGAGATAGTAGCTGAACAACAAACTGCAATGACACAAAAAGATGGTGAGATCCAGGATCTTGAAGAACGACTGACAAATGTCGAGGAGAAACTAGTACAGACTAAAGGAGAGAAAGAACATTTGATCGAAGTGGCGCTAAACTAAAGAACAAGCTGAGAGAAGAAGCTGCTAAGAGGGCAAGAGCTGAAGATGCTTACGAGGAAGCTTTTCAACAAACCAAATTAACAACAAGAGACGCACAAGTAAAGAGGATGAAGATGGAAGAGATGGATAAAGTATTTAACACCGTAATTAATAGAGCTCAAGATCGGGTCATAGGATATCCGATTCAGTTCGAGACGCTGCCATCATACGTATTAGATCGCAGAACAATGTTCCGGGTCATGGAAGAAAAACGTGATAGGGCTAAGAAGTATCTTAATAGAACATCGTAGTTGTTGTACGATGAATGAAATGTTAAATAAATTTTAAATCCCAAGTGTTATGAAACCTATGGGATATGATGATGATGTTATCCTGCAACTATTATGGTTCGGGAAAGTTTGTAGTTCAGGAAAATAATGTAAATAACAGTGATGCTATTGTTTGATGTTTTATGATAAATGAATAAAAGATATTTTTTTATTCAAAGTGTTAAGTGTTGTGTCATAAACTGTTATAATGTGCAACTTAAGTATGTAATACTAACAAAGGGTTGAATAAAAGCTAATGGGTGTATTTTAACAGAAAATGGCTTCAAGACGTCAACCACCACGACGAAGAACTATTGAGGAAAACAACAACAATGTGGAGGAAAACCCAGTTCAGCAG
Source organism: Panax quinquefolius (assembly GCA_020205615.1). NCBI lineage: Eukaryota > Viridiplantae > Streptophyta > Magnoliopsida > Apiales > Araliaceae > Panax > Panax quinquefolius. Next base: position 109,344,663 of record CM035172.1, read on the forward strand.
CTAGTGACATTGCTGATGGGTGCTTTGCAGAATCAACCTCAAAATCAAGGTACTACATTTAAGGACTTCAAAGCGGTTGGACCACCTGAATTCTGTGGGTCCATGAATCCAGTCGAAGCGCAAACCTAGATAATGGAAATCGAGAATGTTTTTGAGGTGGCTAGGGTATAAGATAATCAGAAAACTGCTTTTGCAGCATTCATGTTGAAAGCGGAGGCTAGCTATCGGTGGCAGGCCAATAAAACTCTTGAAGAACCAGGGATGATGACCTGGGGTAGGTTTAAGGAGATATTCTTCGAGACCAATTTTCCCGAGAGTTCGAAGGGTCAACTGGAAGTACAATTTCTAGAACTGAGACAGGGAACCATGACGGTATCTGAGTATGCCGCTAAATTCAATGAGTTGGCGAGGTTTTCGCCTTATCAAGTCAACACGGAAGAACGCAAGGCGAAGAGGTTTGAATAGGGACTGAAGCCTTGGCTGTATAGTAGGGTTTCCCTGTTCCAATTGAAGACGTTTGCAGCAGTGATGGAGAAGGCAGTACTCGCTCAAGGTGGAGGCGAGGCAATGACAAAGTTCAATCAGGAACAAAAGAAGAAGAAGAATGAGAACGAGATTAAAAATGGAGGTGGTGGTGGTGGAAACAACAACAACAACAACAACAATAGTTTGAAGAGGAAGTGAAATGGAAACATGGGTGCTGGAAACTAGCAGGGTAACCAGCAAAACAAAAAGTTTGAAGCATGTGCGATATGTGGGAAATTTTATAAGGGTGCGTGCTTGATGGGGAAACGAGTTGTCTTCAATTGCGGCCAGGAGGGTCACATCACCCCAAATTGCACTCAACCAAAGAAGAATGCGTGCTTCACTTGCGGATCCAAGGATCACTTTGCTCGTGAATACCCTAAGAAGAAGGATGGAGTGACTACCAGAAGCAATGGGGGTAACAATGGAGGTACATGGGCCATTGCAGGACCTGCAGCATCAAACAAGCCCACAACCAGAACCTTCAACATGACTGTGCAAGATGTTGTACAATCAAAAGATGTAGTGTCAGGTATTATCCCAATCAATGATATAAATGCTTATGTATTATTCGATTCAGGTGCTACTTGTTCGTTTATATCTGATGAATTTGCTAAGAGGTTAGAATTGCCTAGAGAAGAACTGAATTTTCCTTTGAACATAGAAATTACGAATAAGGAAGTAATCCCTGTTAGATTCGTATACAAGAACTGTAGGGTGATTATTAAAGAGAATAACTTGTTGGTAGATTTAATTCCGATTATACTTGGGGAGATTGATGTTATTTTAGGAATGGATTGGTTGTTCAAATATGGAGCGGTAATTGATTGTCATAAGAAGTGTGTAAACCTTATGACTCCGTCCAAGGTAGTATTTTATGGTAGCAAGTCGCCTAGAAAAATGAAATGTTTGATGACTATGCAGGCTAAGAAATTGTTGAGTCAAGGCTGTGTGGGCTATTTAGCTTACATAGTCGATACTCAGAAGAAGGGTGTAAAACTAGAAGAGATACCAGTGGTGAGGGAATTTGAAGACGTGTTTCCAGAGGATTTGCCAGGACTTCCTCCTGACAGAGAAATAGAGTTCGTGATCGACTTAACACCGGGAACAACACCAATATCGAAGGCCCCGTACAAAATGGCTCCGGTAGAAATAAAGGAACTGATGGTACAGTTGCAAGAGCTGCTGGACAAGAAATATATTCAACCAAGGGTATTGTCGTGGGGAGCGCCAGTTTAATTTGTGAAGAAGAAGGACAGATCAATGCGTCTTTGCATTAATTATAGGGAGTTAAACAAGGTCACTATTAAGAACAGGTATCCGTTGCCTAGAATAGATGACTTGTTTGATCAGTTGAAGGGTGCTAAACATTTCTCGAAAATTGATTTGAGAAGTGGGTATCACCAATTAAAGGTAAGAAAGGAGGATATACCTAGAACGACATTCAAAACTCGGTACGAACATTACGAGTTTATGGTGATGTCTTTTGGTTTAACTAATGCCCCTGCTGCATTCATGGATTTGATGAATAGGGTGTTTAAACCATTCTTAGACAAGTTTGTAGTGGTATTCATCGACGACATTCTAGTGTATTCAAAAACTCAAGAAGAACACGTGGAACACTTACGTTTGACATTGGAAACACTAAGAAAAGAAAAGTTGTACGCGAAATTCTCTAAGTGCGAATTTTGGCTAGATCGTGTGCAATTTCTTGGACACGTGATTGACAAAGATGGGATTTCCATGGATCCATCAAAAGTTAAAGCTGTAGTAAATTGGGAACAACCAAGAACACCGTCGGAAGTGAGGAGTTTCTTGGGACCGGGCCGGTATTATTACATTTATTTATTCAAGATTTTTCTAAGATAGCCACTCCATTAACAAATCTGACCAGGAAAGCTGTAAAATTTGTTTGGACAGAGAAATGTGAAGAAAGTTTCTAGGATTTGAAGAAGAAATTAATCATGGCACCTGTGTTGTCATTACCAGATAGTACAGGTAACTTTGTGGTGTATAGTGATGCTTCACATAAAGGGTTGGGATGTGTTCTTATGCAGAACGACAAAGTTATTGCGTATGCATCAAGACAACTGAAGGATTATGAGAAAGGTTATCCGACTAATGATTTGGAATTGGCTGCAGTAGTGTTTTCTCTCAAGATATGGAGACACTATCTCTATGGAGAGAAATGTGAAATCTATACAGACCATAAAAGTCTGAAGTATATTTTCACATAGAAGGACCTGAATATGCAACAAAGGAGATGGATGGAATTAATAAAGGATTACGATTGTGAGATCTTTTATCACCCAGGCAAAACAAATGTAGTTGCAGATGCTTTGAGCAAGAAAGGTCGGGAGAAGTTGATGCTGATAACAACTCAGGAGGAGCTTATTTCAGCAATGGCAAAGCTAGAATTGGAAATCAAATTTCCAAAGGAGTCCGATGAACGACTATTCCAGATAGATATCAGCCCAACTTTACAATGGGAGCATATTACAATGGATTTTGTGGTAGGTCTTCCAATAACTCAGAAAGGATACGATGCGATATGGGTGATAGTGGACAGATTGACAAAATCTGAACATTTCTTGTCAATAAAGATTGGATTTAATCTTGATCAGCTGGTGAAACTATACGTTAAGGAGATCGTTTCAAGATATGGAGTTCCAGTATCAATTGTATCTGACAGAGATTCGAGGTTCACATCAAATTTCTGGAAGAAACTGCAAGAATGCATGGGAACACAATTGAAGATGAGCACAGCGTATCATCCGCAAACCGAAATTAGGGTACGTGTAAGACTCCAACTTTTATGAATAAAGATGAATTTTCTATAAATATCATTTTTGAATATTATGGAATGAATTTGATATAATGTTATAGTTGTGGGTAATATTTATAAATTTTGCAAAGTACATGAAGTTGTTATATAATATTCGATTGGTTGGGGAATATTCATTTTAACAGGAATATTCGTGATAACCAAGACAATCATTGGTGGACCCCACAATGTAATTATTGTCGGATTGAGAAAACGACAAAAATAATTTATGAAAATAACGGCGGAAGTTTTACCGCTAACTGTTGAAACACCCTATTATTAAAGTACAAGATGTACGCCAGAGTTACACAAAGAAGACACCAGTATTGATTATTGATGCTTACGTGAGAAGTCACTTAGTTTGGTTTAATTATTGTTATAGTAATTCTGCATAGTATCTGACGTTATTTGATTCAATTATTGTAAATATTTTATAATCAATAATTGAGATGACAAAGTTATTAATATTATTATTTGCAATATTAACGATGTCTAGAAGTTTTGTCAATGAGAGGTTTGGTCATCTAATTGCGCGCCAATGGGGAGAAATCCTTATTGGAAAGTCCCCTCTTTCCTGGGAATGACCTGGTCGATTAATATTGTGAATTATAATAATGATGATGAGTTTTGTTTTATTAGTATTATTAATGTAAGAAAACAAAAAAGCTTTTTATATAAAATAGAATACTTTTATAAAGTTATCTGTTTTATTAGACAATAATTATAATATATTATATTTTATTATGCATAGTATTTGCATAGTGTTTGTATAGTAAAATCTTTTTATAAAGTTATTCGTTTTATTAGATTATAAATAGAATATATTATATTTTATTGTAAGCCAATTTGGACCGTTCGTTTAAAGTAAATCAATCTGGGCCGTTCATGAATTAGTTACTATGCAGTCCATTCTTCTATAAATAGAAGCTCATTCCTTCATTATTTCTTACGAATTCACTTAAACTCTAGAGAGAGAAACTGTAGAGGGAGTTCTTCTTCTATAATTTTGAGCGTATTTCTTTAGAGTTTAAGAAAGCTTTGAGCGTAGTGCAAGTTTTCTTTGAGTATATCCTCGCCCTACCAGTCAAAATACTCGTCTTTTGCGGTAAGGGATATTATTTGTTGTACTCGTTAGGGGTATTCCTTCTTTCTTATTGGTGAAATTCTTTAGTTATTCCAATCTTTATTTTTCTGTTGGAATAACCTGTATACGCGGGATACCCTATACTTGGTGAAATTCTTCTGTTATTCCTTATTTATTATTCTGTTAGAACATCCTGTTTGTGCGTTTACACATGACATGGTTTCGTTTGTTATTATTCTGTTAGAACATTCTATCAGTGCGTTTACACATGACATGGTTCCGTTTGTTATTATTTTGTTGGAACATCTTATCTGTGCGTTTACGCATGACCTGGTTCCATTATTTATTATTCTGTTAGAACATCATGTCTGTGCATTACGCATGCCCTGGTTCCATTATTTATTATTCTGTTGGAATATCCTGTCGGTGCGTTTATGCATGACATGGTTCCGTTATTTATTATTCTGCTGGAATAAACTATCTGTGCAGTCTATCGCATGCCTGGTGATTTCTTTTGTTATTCCATTCTTTATTATACTCAGTTGGTTAAAATTTTGACTTCTATACTTCATGAAATTAGTGGAATATCCTTGATATTTGCGCTTCATCCAGTATCTTTTCATGGAAATATTCTTCTGAGCATTCTTGAATTTTTACACCACAAAGCAGTTTCATGTTGACAATTTGGACATTATTAGTTCCTGGATAAATTAATTCTTGAACTTGTTTTATTGAATTCTTATATCCTTGTCATCATCCTCATATTTATATTATGTTGAAAGTCATTTGTGGCCTGTAGTGCATAGATGGATTTGGTATGATTATGACCCGGGATAATTCGGTGTAATAATGACCGTAATTTTATAAATGATGTGGAAAAATTCCTCACTGGCCCGTAGTGCATTGATGGACAGTTGTTGGCATGATCATGACCATTGATGAATACACGAATATCTTTAGCTATGGGGCATGGATAATTTGTGGTTGTGATACTAATGAATATCCTTGGCCGTAGTGTAGGGATGATGTGGATTATTTATTAAGTTGAGTCTCAGCGATAAAAGTCATGAAAAACCTTTTAAATCATAGAAGATAGTAGATTTTATTCTCTACTTGACTCTTCTAATGGATTGCTTGTTCCGCTACAGTTAAACTTGATGTTTATTATATTTTATCAGTTTAACACTGTTGAAGGCTAATGATAATTTATTCTGCGTTATCTTAGTCATAATATTTCTTAATGGGCTAGTTGAGCTCACCCTTTTGCTTTCATTGTACTCTTCAGGAAATGAGAACGTAGCAGGGACTAGTCGGGGAACAGAGTGATGGTCCAGATAATAGCATTAGTAGTCCTCAATATTCTATGAAATAGTGTGATAATAAATGTAATGAGGATCCCATTGAGTTTGTATATTGTCTAGATGACAATATTTGTATTAATACTCACAGCATATGTTTAGTCGTATTTTACACGACTGTTGTATAATTAAGTTGTATTTGAATTTTTTACCATGTATTTGGCGACTCAGAATAGGTGATGTATACCCATTTTGGGGGTCGCCACAGTAATATCAAAGCTTAGGGATATGATCCTCGCTAAGATGTGAGAATAGAACTAGGAGGGAGAGACGGGGAATTTCTTCGCTAGTATGACCTACTTAAGTTTATTTGGTATTTAATTGGTCGGTCAGAATATAGGGATAATATGTTACATGTCAATTAACCTTTGTTTTGTGTTAGTATCTGAAAATGACATCCGAGAATGTGGAGAATAGCAATGGAGCACAGGCGACCGTTGATTCACCACATATCAATAATTAGGATAATGTGCATCAGGAAGGCGACAATCCTCATGCAAACAACAACACTGACCAAATGATGAATGATGGAATGTTCAGAGGCTTTATGCAATTCATGCAATAGCAGGCGAGAGTGGTTCCTGTCCAAAATGTAGGTGGAAACACTGGAAACTCTCGGACGGTCACCGCTAAATAGTTCAAGGAGCTGGGACCACCGGAGTTTATTGGAGAGCCAAAACCATTAAGGCGGAAGCATGGATAAAGAAGATCACCAAAAAATTTGATGTCTTGGGATGCTCCGAGGAGCAAAAGGTTCCCTTTGTCGCCTTTATGTTGCGAGGAGAGGCAGATTACTCGTGGGAATCGTTAAAGCGTACCCAACCTGCCACACTGAAGATGTCTTGGGAGAAGTTCCAAGAACTATTCAACGACAAGTACTTTCCCGAAAGTATTCATCACATAAAAGAGGTAGAGTTCATCAAGTTGGAGTAGAATAATATAACCGTGTCGCAGTACGAAGCTAAGTTTGCCGAGTTATCTCGGTTTACGTCCCACTTGGTGGATAATGAAGAGAGAATGACGCGGATGTTTTTAAGAGGTTTAACGCCGGAGATATGTCAACATCTTATTTCTCATAAACTGTGTTTGTATTCAGATGTTGTAAATAGGGCTCAGTTAGTAGAGCGCGATAACGAGTCAACGCAACCAAAAGAGAGCAGCCGATAAAATGATAATACCAGTGAGAGCAGTCATCGAAGTGGTGACAACAAGCGTGAAGGGAATCAATAGGCCAGAAGTGGTAACCACTTCGGTGGTAATCAGGGCCAAAACAATAAGAATGGATATTTCAAGAAGAGGAGATTCAACAATGATGGAAAGACATCAACACCAGCACCCGTTGTTAAGGAAGGAGAATGACCACCTATCATATGCTTCAAATACGGAGGGGAGGGACACATCAGTCCAAACTACGCGATGCCATCCAAAGCATGTTATAATTATGGAAGAGAAGGTCACTTAGCCCGATTTTGTCGTTCACCGAAGACAAATTCAGCCAGGATGGAGGCACCAAAGGCCATCCCGTAAAAAATCAAAGCCAGTAGTGCAAGGGAGAGCGTTTGTTGTGACCTCCCAGAAAGCAAGGAACCCGAATGAGGTCATCACGGGTAAACTTATCATAAACTCTAGCGAAGTCTATACTTTATTTGATACCGGTTCTACCCATTCTTTTATTTCTCCTACTTGCGCTCAACGATTAAATTTAACTCCGGAGAAATTAGACTTTGACTTATCTATGGAAACTCCGTTAGGAGAAACTTTCATTACATCCACTGTTTATAAGTCTTGTTTGGTTCAAATCGATACCCTCGCATTACCTGTCGATCTTATTTCATTGAAAATACTTGCATTTGATGTGATTCTAGGGATTCTAAGGTTGTTAGCTTTCATATTCCTAATCAACCTATTATGCGAATTCAAGCGACCAAACCATTAAAATCAATCACGGTCATCTCAAGCCATAAAGCTATTCATTTATTAAAAATGGATGTAAAGCTTTCTTAGCTCATGTCACGGATCTAAACAAAAATACGTCAGTTTTGAATGATATTTCTTATTGTTAATAAATTCCCTTACGTATTCCCTGAAGAACTTCCTGGCCTACCCCCAGAGCGTGAAATTAAATTTTATATCGACTTTGAACCTAGTACAAAACCCATTTCCAAAGCCCCATATCGAATGGCTCCTATTGAACTTCAGGAGTTAAAGACCCAATTGGAAGAATTGTTAGACATTGGTTTCATTCGTCCTAGTACGTCTCCTTGGGGTGCTCCTATTCTATTCGTGAAGAAGAAAGATGGGAGTATGCGACTTTGTATTGATTGTCGGGAGTTGAATCATGTCACCATAAAAAATAGGTACCCATTGCCACGTATTGATGACCTGTTTAACTAGTTGCAAGGAGCCAAATTCTTTTCAAAGATTGATCTTCGTTCTGGATATCACCAATTGAAGATCAGAACCGATGACATTCAAAAGACGACTTTCAGAACTCGGTACGTGCATTATGAATTCCTAGTCATGTCCTTTGGATTAACTAATGCCCCTGCTGCCTTAATGGATATGATGAACCGAGTATTCATGGAATATTTGGATCACTTTGTGGTCGTCTTTATTGATGACATCCTTATTTATTCCAAAAGTCGTGAAGATCATGAGCAACACTTGAGGCTGACCCTCCAAAAGTTTCGTGAATACAAGCTTTATGCCAAGTTTAAGAAATGTGAGTTATGGCTTGAGGAAGTAGCATTCCTTGGGCACGTAGTATTAAGTCATGGAATATCTGTTGACCCGGCAAAGATTGAAGCAATTCAAAGCCGGGAGCAACCTAAATCAGTGACCGAAGTACGTAGCTTTCTCGGCTTAGCTGGTTATTATCGGAGATTCGTGGAAGGATTTTCTCGAATAGCTACTCAATTAACTCAGCTGACTTGGAAAGATACAAAGTTTGGTTGGAGCGAAGAATGTGAGAAGAGTTTTCAAGAACTCAAGATGAGACTCATTATAACACCTGTTCTGACAATATCATCTGGCTCGGAGGAATTTGTCATCTACAGTGATACTTTGGGCAAAGGGTTGGGATGTGTTCTCATGCAACATGGGAAAGTCATAGCCTATGCCTCAAGACAACTCAAAGAATATGAGAGGAATTATCCTACTCATGACCTAGAGTTAGCATCTGTTGTTTTCGTACTTAAAATTTGGAGGCATTACTTGTATGCGGAGAAGGTGGAGATCTTTACGGATCATAAAAGCCTCAAATATTTCTTCACTTAAAAGGAACTCAACATGCGATAACGACGTTGGCTTGATTTATTGAAAGATTATGATCATACCATTCAATACTATCCTGGAAAAGCAAACGTGGTAGCTGACGCATTGAGTAGAGGATCATATGCAAGTACGAGTGCGATATTGTTAACACAAAGGCCCATTTTGTGTGACTTGCAAAGGATGGAGATAGAGTTAAAGACTCCAGGGACCCATGTGACGATGGCGAATATACGAGTAGAACCAACTTTAATTGATAAAGTTAAAGCTGCTCAAGCTACAGACCTGGAACTGATGCGTATAAGGAAGAAAGTGCAAGAAGGTGCTATCTGCCAAGCAAGAATTGATGAAGAAGGAATACTTCGAGTCAACTCGGATTTTTGTTCCTAACGACCCTCGATTTAAAGTATAAAATCATGTGTTCGCACAACACACCGCTTGCAATCCATCTTGGAGTACCAAATGTATAAATATCATACATTTTGGTGGAGCAATATGAAGAGAGAGATAACGTTGTTTATCTTAAGGTGTCTAACTCCATCCTTAAAGAGTACCAAAAGGTCCATCATGATATTCGTGAAATTCCGTAATTGGTGGAGCAACCATAGATTTCGAGGGAAATGTCATAAGAAGGGAGGTTGTAAGACCCCAACTTTTATGAATGAGATGATGTTTCTATAAATATCATTTTCAATATTATGGAATGAATTTGATATAATGCATCAAGGGTACCATTTATAAATTCCATTGCAATATAATATTCGATTGAAAATTCCGTAATGGAAATGGGAGCACATTACCATACCCCACAACGATTTTAGGGCAAAATGTAATTTATGAAAATAATTGGAGGAAGTTTTACCGTAAGAAACACCAAAAGTACAAAGAATACGCCGAGTTATATGAATGAAGATGATTTTTGATAATTAATATAATCAATTTTGACATTATTAATATTATTATTTGGATGTCTAATTTCATCAATACCTAATTATGGGGAGAAATCCTTATTGGAAAGCCCTTCTTCCCAGGAACGACACGGTCGATTAATATTGTGAATTATAATAATGATGATGAGTTTTGTTTTATTAGTATTATTAATGTAATAAAACAGAAAAGCTTTTTATATAAAAAGAATACTTTTATAAATTTATTCGCTTTATTAGACTAATAGTAAAATCTTTTTATATAAAATAGAATACTTTTATAAAGTTATCTATTTTATTAGACAATAATTAGAATATATTATATTTTATTATGCATAGTGTTTGATAGTGCCCGTGCATAGTGTTTGCAGAGAAAAATCTTTTTATAAAGTTATTCGCTTTTATTAGATTATAAATAGAATATATTATATTTTATTGTAAACCAACTGGATACGATCCATTTAAAGTAAATCAATCTGACCGCTTCATGAATTAGTTACTATCTTATACCCATTCTTCTTATAAATAGAAGCTCATTCCTTCACTATTTCTTACTTAATTCACTTAAGCTCTAGAGAGAGCGTAGAGAGAGTTCTTCTTCTATAATCTTGGCGTATTTCTTTAGAGTTTAAGAAAGCTTTGAGCGTAGTGCAAGTTTTCTTTGAGTATATCCTCGCCTCTACCAAAAAAATACTCTTCTTTTACTTGCACGGTATGGATATTATTTGTTGTACTCGTTACTAGGTATTCCTTCTTTCTTATTGGTGAAATTCTTTTGTTATTCCATTCTTTATTATTCTTGGAATAACTCAGATACGCTGGATACCCTATACTTGGTGAAATTCTTCTGTTATTCCATTATTTATTATTCTGTTGGAACATTCTGTCTGTGCGTTTACACATGACCTAGTTCCGTTGTTTATTATTTTGTTGGAACATCTTGTCTGTGCGTTTACGCATGACCTGGTTCCATTATTTATTATTCTGTTGGAACATCATGTCTGTGCGTTATGCATGACCTGGTTCCATTATTTATTATTCTGTGGAATATCCTGTCAGTGCGTTTACGCATGACCTAGTTCCGTTATTTATTATTCTGTTAGAATAACCTGTCTGTGCGGTCTATCGCATGCCTGGTGATTTCTTTTGTTATTCTATTCTTTATTATACTCAGTTGGTTAAAGTTTTGACTTCTATACTACATGAAATTAGTGGAATATCCTTGATATTTACACTTCATCCAGTATCTTTTCATTAAAATATTCTTTTGAGCATTCTTGAATTTTTATTCCACAAATCAGTATCATGTTGACAATTTGGACATTATTAGTTCCTGGATAAATTAATTCTTGAACTTGTTTTATTGAATTCTTATATCCTTGTCATCATCCTCATATTTATATTATGTTGAAAGTCATATGTGGCCTGTAGTGCATAGATGGATTTGGTATGATTATGACGAGGGATTATTCAGTGTAATCATAACCGTAATGTTACAAATAATATGGAAAAAGTCCTCATTGGCCCGTAGTGCATTGATGGACAGTTGTTGGCATGATCATGTCCATTGATGAATACACGAATATCCTTGGCTATGGTGCATGGATAATTTGTGGTTGTGATACTAATGAATATCCTCGGCAGAAAAGTCTGGGGAAGATGTGGATTATTTATTAAAAATCGAGTCTCAAATGATAAAAGTCATGAAAAACCTTTTAAATCATAGAAGATAGTAGATTTTATTCTCTACTTGACTCTTCTAATGGTTTGCTTATTCCGCTATAGTTAAACTTGATGTTTGTTATATTTTATCAGTTTAACACTGTTGAAGGCTAATGATAATTTATTCTGCATAATCTTAGTCATAATATTTCTTACTGGGCTAGTTGAGCTCACCCTTTTGCTTTCATTGTTCTCTTCAGGAAATGAGAACGTAGCAGGGACTAGTCGGGGAACAGAGTGATGGTCCAGATAATAGCATTAGTAGTCCTCACTATTCTATGAAATAGTGTGATAATAAATGTAATGAGGACCCCATTGAGTTTGTATATTGTCTAGATGACAATATTTGTATTAAAACTCACAGCATATGTTTAGTCGTATTTTACACGAATGTTGTATAATTAAGTTGTATTTGAATTTTGTATCATGTATTTAGCGACTCAGAATAGGTGATGTATACCGATTTTTGGGGCGTCACAGTACGTACCTGGTATGTTTAAGAGGTAAGGATACCTTGATTTCATTTCAGATTCTAACTCCCAAGTCATTTCCTCAACATCGTGGTTTCTCCACAAAACTTTGACTTGAGGTATAACCTTGGAGCGTAGAATATGTTCCTTCTTATCCAAGATTCGAACAGGAACCTCTTCATACGTCAAGTCTTTCGCTATTTCGTTCGGTTCTAACTCAATAATGTGGTTCGGGTCTTCCAAATATTTACATAACATGGATATGTGAAAAACGTTATGAACACGAGACATATACTGGCGGTAAAAGCGAGTCTATAGCCACGCAGCCCTACTTGATCGAGGATTAAAATGGGCCGATGAATCGAGGATTGAGCTTTCCTCTTTTTCCAAATCTCGTAAACTCCTTTCCATGGAGCAACACGTAACAACACATGATCTCCTATATCGAATTCCACATCCTTTCGATGAAGATCAAGATAACTCTTTTTGTCGATCTTGTGAGGTTTTTATACGTTGTTTGGATCGTTTGAATCTTTTTCGTAGTCATATCGCACTCAACTCTGTCCCAACAACGTTGCTTCACCCACCTCATCCCAGTATACTAGAGAACGACACTTTCTTCCATACAACGCCTCAAATGGAGCCATGCCAATACTTGCTTGATAACTGTTGTTGTAGTAAAACTCCACCAATGGTAAGAACTTATCCCAACTTCCCTTGAAGTCAAGGACATAGAGTCTTAATAAATCTTCAAGAGTTTGAATAGTCCTCTCCGACTGCCCGTTCGTCTGAGGATGATATGCCGAGCTAAATCGTAAATCTGTGCCCATAGCTTTCTGCAAACTAACCTAAAATCGTGAAGTGAATCTTGGGTCTCGAACATAACTATAGATACTGGCATACCATGCAGTCTTACAATCTTGTTTATGTACATACGCTCAAGACGTTCAAGTGTATAAGTTTCTCGTATCGGTAAGAAATGAGCAGACTTGGTTAATCTATCAATAATGACCCAAATCGCATCTATACCTTGACAAACCTTAGGAAGACCGGTAACAAAATCCATGGTAATGTGCTCCCACTTCCATTCTAGAATATCAAGTGGTTGCAATGGACCTTTTGGTACTTGATACTCCGCTTTAACTCGTTGACAAGTTAGACACCTTGAGATAAACAACGCTATCTCTCTCTTCATATTGCTCCACCAAAATGTATGACGAATATTATGATACATTTTGGTACTACCAGGATGGATTGCAAATGGTGTGTTGTGCACCTCCATCATGATTTCATACTTTAAATCAAGGTCGTTAGGAACACAAAGTCTGGAGTTGACTCGAAGTATTCCTTCTTCATTGATTCTTGCTTCCGGCATAGCACCTTCTTGCACTTTCTTCCTCATACGCATCAGCTCCAGGTCTGTAGCTTGAGCAGCATTAACTTCATCAATTAAAGTCGGTTCTACTCGTATATTTGCCATCATCACATGGGTCCCTAGAGTCTTTAACTCTATCTCCATCCTTTGCAAGTCACACAAATGGGCCTTTGTGTTGACAATATCGCACGCGTGATTTGCATATGATCTTCTACTCAATGCGCCGCCACCCCGCTTTTGCTTTTCCAGATGGTATTGGATGGTATGATCATAATCTTTCATCAGCCTCAAGCCAACGTTGTTGTCTCATGTTGAGTTCCTTTTGAGTGAAGAAATATTTGAGGCTTTTATGATCCGTAAGATCTCCACCTTCTCCCATACAAGTAATGCCTCCAAATTTTAAGTGCGAAACAACAAATGCTAACTCTAGGTCATGAGTAGGATAATTCCTCTCATATTCTTTGAGTTGTCTTAAGGCATAGGCTATGACTTTCCCATGTTGCATGAGAACACATCCCAACCCTTTGCCCGAAGCATCACTATAGATGACAAATCCCTCCGAGCTAGGTGGTATTGTCAGAACAAGTGCTGAAATGAGTCTCCTCTTGAGTTCTTGAAAACTCTTCTCACATTCTTCGCTCCAACCGAACTTTGTATCTTTCCGAGTCAGCTGAGTTAATGGAGTATCTATTCGAGAAAATTCTTCCATGAATCTCTGATAATAACCAGCTAAGCCGAGAAAGCTATGTACTTCGGTCACTGATTTAGGTTGCTCCCAGCTTTGAATTGCTTCAATCTTTGCCGGGTCAACAGATATTCCATGACTTGTTACTATGTGCCCAAGGAATGCTACTTCCTCAAGCCATAACTCACATTTCTTCAACTTGGCATAAAGCTTGTATTCACGAAGCTTTTGGAGTGTCAGCCTCAAGTGTTGCTCATGATCTTCAAGGCTTTTGGAATAAATAAGGATGTCATTAATAAAGACGACCACAAAGTGATCCAAATATTCCTTGAATACTCGGTTCATCATATCCATGAAGGCAGCAGGAGCATTAGTCAATCCAAAGGATATGAGTAGGAATTCATAATGCCCGTACCGAGTTCTGAAAGTCGTCTTTGGAATGTCATCGGTTCTGATCTTCAATTAGTGATATCTGGAACGAAGATCAATCTTTGGAAAGAATTTGGCTCCTTGCAACTGGTCAAATAGGTCATCAATACGTGGCAATGGGTACCTATTTTTGATGGTGACATGATTCAACTCCCGACAATCAATACAAAGTCGCATACTCCCATCTTTCTTCTTCACGAATAGAAAAGGAGCACCCCAAAGAGACGTACTAGGACGAATGAAACCAATGTCTAACAATTCTTGCAATTGGGTCTTTAACTCCTGAAGTTCAATAGGAGCCATTCGATATGGGGCTTTGGAAATGGGTTTTGTACCGGGTTCAAGGTCGATACAAAATTCAATTTCACGCTCTGGGGTAGGCCAGGAAGTTCTTCGGGGAATACGTCAGGAAATTTATTAACAATAGAAATATCATTCAAAACTGACGTATTTTTGTTTAGATCCGTGACATGAGCTAAGAAAGCTTGACATCCGTTTTTCAATAAACGAATAGCTTTATGGCTTGAGATGATCGTGATTGATTTTAATGGTTTGGTCGCTTGAATTCGCATAATAGGTTGATTAGGAATATGAAAGCTAACAACCTTACGAAAACAATTAATTTTAGCATGATGAGTAGTTAACCAATCAATCCCTAGAACCACATCAAATGCAAGTATTTTCAATGAAATAAGATCGACATGTAATGCGAGGGTACCGATTTGAACCAAACAAGACTTATAAACAGTGGATGTAATGAAAGTTTCTCCCAACAGAGTTTCCACAGATAAGTCAAAGTCTAATTTCTTCGGAGTAAAATTTAATCGTTGAGCGCAAGTAGAAAAATTAAAAGAATGGGTAGAATCGGCATCAAATAAACTATAGACTTCGCTAGAGTTTATGATAAGCTTACCCGTGATGACCTCATTCGGGTTCCTTGCTTTCTGGGATGTCACAACAAACGCTCTCCCTTGCACTACCGGCTTTGACTTTTCTGGGACGACATTTGGTGCCTCCATCCTGGCTGAACTTATCTTCGGTGAACGAAAAAATCGGGCTAAGGGACCTTCTCTTCCACAATTATAACATGATTTGGACGACATCGCGCAGTTTGGACTGGTGTGTCCCTCCCCTCCGCATTTGAAGCATATGATAGGTGATCGTTCTCCTTCCTTAACAACGGGTGCTGGTGTTGACGTCTTTCCATCATTGTTGAATCTTCTCTTCTTGAAATGTCCATTCTTATTATTTTGCCTCGATTACCACCGGCGTGGTTACCACTTCGCCTATTGATTCCTCCACGCTTGTTGTCACCGCTCGATGATCGCTTCACCGGTATTATCATTTTATCTACCGCTTCTTTTGGTCATATTGACTCATTATCGTATTATACTAATCGAGCCCTATTTACAACATCTCAATACAAACACGCTTTATGAGAAATAAGATGTTGACGATTCTCCGACTTTTTTAAACCTCTTAAAAACATCCGCTATTCTCTCTCTTCATTATCCACCAAGTGGGACGAAATCGAGATAACTCTTGCAAACTTAGCTTCGTCATCGGGACACGCTCATATTATTCTGCTCCAACTTGATGAACTCTACCTCTTTTAAGTGATGAATACTTTCGGGAAAGTACTTGTCGTTGAATAGTTCTTGGAACTGCTCCCCAGACATCTTCAGTTAGGTAGGTTGACTACGCTTTACCGATTTCCACCAATAATCTACCTCTCCTCGCAACATAAAGGCAGCAAAGGGAACCTTTTGCTCCTCGGAGAATCCCAAGACATCAAATATCTTGGTGATCTGCTTTATCCATGCTTCCGCCTAAAGTGGTTTTGGCTCTCCAATAAACTCCGGTGGTCCCAGCTCCTTGAACTGTTTAGCGATGATCGTCCGTGAGTTTCAAGTGTTTCCACCTACATTTTGGACAGGAACCGCTCTCGCCTGCTGTTGCATGAATTGCATAAAGCCTCTAAACATTCCATCATTTATCATTTGGTCAGTGTTGTTGTTTGCATGAGGATTGTCGCTTCGATGCACATTATATCCCGATTATTGATATGTGGTGAATCAATGGTCGCTCTGTGTCCATTGCTATTCTCAACATTCTCTGGATGTCATTTTCGACATCGCCACAAAACAAAGGTTAATTGACATGTAACATATTATCCCTATATTCTGACCGACCAATTAAATACCAAATAAACTTAGGTAGGTCATACTAGCGAAGGAATTCACCGTCTCTCCCCTCCTAGTTCTATTCTCACATCTTAGGCAAGGATCATATCATTAAGCTTTGATACCAACTGTGACGCCCCCAAAATCGGTATACATCACCTATTCTGAGTCGCCAAATACATGGTACAAAATTCAAATACAACTTAATTATACAACAGTCGTGTAAAATACGACTAAACATATACAGTGAGTTTTAATACAAATATTGTCATCTAGACAATATACAAACTCAATGGGGTCCCCATTACATTTATTATCACACTATTTCATAGAATAGTGAGGACTACTAATACTATTATCTGGACCATCACTCTGTTCCCCGACTAGTCCCTGCTACGTTCTCATTTCCTGAAGAGAATAATGAAAGCAAAAGGTTGAGTTCAACTAACCCAGTAAGAAATATTATGACTAAGATAATGCAGAATAAATTATCATTAGCCTTCAACAGTGTTAAACTGATAAAATATAACAAACATCAAGTTTAACTATAGCGGAACAAGCAATCCATTAGAAGAGTCAAGTAGAGAATAAAATCTACTATCTTCTATGATTTAAAAGGTTTTTCATGACTTTTATCGCTGAGACTCAACTTAATAAATAATCCACATCATCCCTGCACTACGGCCAAGGATATTCATTAGTATCACAACCACAAATTATCCATGCGCCACAGCCAAGGATATTCGTGTATTCATCAATGGTCATGATCATGCCAACAACTATCCATCAATGCACTACGGGCTAATGAGGACTTTTTCCACATCATTTGTAACATTATGGTCATGATTACAACCTAATAATCCCTGGTCATAATCATACCAAGTCCATCTATGCACTACAAGCCACAGATGACGTTCAACATAATATAAATATGAGGATGATGACAAGGATATAAGAATTCAATAAAACAAGTTCAAGAATTAATTTATCCAAGAACTAATAATGTCCAAATTGTCAACATGATACTGCTTTGTGGAGTAAAAATTCAAGAATGCTCAGAAGAATATTTCCATGAAATGATAATGGATGAAGCGCAAATATCAAGGATATTCCACTAATTTCATGGAGTATAGAAGTCAAAACTTTAACCAACTGAGTATAATAAAGAATGGAATAACAAAAGAAATCACCAGGCATGTGATAGACCGCATGCATAAAAGTTATTCCAATGTAATAATAAATAATCGGAATTCAGTCATGCGTAAACGCACCGATGTGATATTCCAACGTAATAATAAATAATGGAACTAGGTCACGCGTAACGCATGCATGTGATGTTCCAATAAAATAATAAATAATGGAACCAGTCATGCGTAAACGCATGTATGTGATGTTCCAACAGTAATAATAAACAATCAACCAGTCATGTGTAAACACGCATGCATGATGTTCCAATGTAATAATAAATAATGGAATAATAGAAGAATTTCATCAAGTATAGTATCCTCAGATACAAGTTATTCCAACTAATAATAAAAAGAATGGAATAACAAAAGAATTTCACCAATAAGAAAGAAGGAATACCCCTAACGAGTACAACAAATAATATCCATTACCGTAAAAGAAGAGTATTTTGACTGGTAGGGCGAGGATATACTCAAAGAAAACTTGCACTACGCTCAAAGCTTTCTTAAACTCTAAATAAATACGCTCAAGATTGTAGAAGATGAACTCTCTATACAGTTCCTCTCTCTAGAGTTTCAGTGAATTCGTAAAAAATAATGAAGGAATGAGATTTTATTTATAGAAGAATGGATCGTATAAGAATTCAATTCATGAACTATCCGTATTGATTTACTTTATATGGACTATTCCAGATTGGTTTACAATAAAATATAATATATTCTATTTATAATCTAATAAAACGAATAACTTTATATAAAGATTTTACTATGCAAACACTATGCATTATAAAATATATTATATTCTAATTATTTATTGTAATAAAATGTATAACTTTATAAAAGTATTCTCGCTTTTATATCAAAAGATTTTACTATTAGTCTAATAAAACGATTAACTTTATAAAAGTATTATGTTTTATATAAAAGCTTTTATGTTTTATTACATTAGTAATACTAATAAAACAAAACTCATCATCATTATTATAATTCACAATATTAATCGACTGTGTCGCTCCTGTGAAAGAGGGGCTTTCAATAAGGATTTCTCCCCATCGGGCGCATGCAATTAGGTGACCAAACCTCTCCTTAATGTAACTTCTAGACATCGTTAATATTGCAAATAATAATATTAATAACTTTATCATCTCATTTATTGATTATAAAATATTGACAATAATTGAATCAAATAACGTCGAGATACTATGCAAGAATTACCGTAATAATAATTGAACAAAATCCGAGTAACTTCTCACGTAAGCATCAATAATCAATACCGTAAAGCTATCAGTAACTACGCCAGACATCGCATTTTAACACCTTTAGGCGTTTTCAATAGTTAATCAGAAAACTTCCGCCGTTATTTTCATAAAGTATTTTGTCGTTTTCTCAATCCGACAATAATTTCTTTGTGGGGTCCACCAATGATTGTGTCGTTGTACGAATATTCCCTGTTAAAATGAATATACCCCGACCAATCGAATATTATATAACAACTTGCGCACTTTGCAAAATTTATAAATATTACCCACAACTATAACATTATATCAAATTCATTCCATAATATTCAAAAATGATATTTATAGAAAATTCATCTTTATTCATAAAAGTTGGGGTCTTACATCTTCGGCATACCAGGTACATACGTAAATTTTGAGGGCGAAATTTCATGAGGGGAGATTGTGAGATCCCAAATTTTATGAAATGAAAGTATTTAATTTTCTTATAATTATTATTTTATTTCGTTAATGGTTAAATTGATAAAAGGTTAAAGTTATGGGTTATATGTGAAATTTTTGCAAAGTATGCAAGTTGTTATTCGTTTGGTCGGGGAATATTTTTTTGTCGGGGAATATTCGTACGACGGCACAATCATTGGTGGACCCCACAATGGAAGTATTGTCGTAGTTAGAAAATGACAAATTTATCTTTTTATAAAAATAACGGCGAAAGTGTTACCGTTAAAACTGCTTGAATTACCCTAGTAGTAAAAGTACAAAGAATAATGCTGTGGTATAGTAGTACACCGATATTGATTATTGATGCTTACGTAAAAAGTCACTCGCTTATACTTAATTATTACTACAATGAATTGTTGCATCATATCTCTCATATTATTGATTCAATTATTGTCACAATATCATCTGTATAATATGTTATATTATTAAATCAATAATTGAGACGACAAAGTTATTCATATTATTATTTGCAATATTGACAATGTCTAGAAGTTCTGTCAAGGAAAGGTTTGGTCACCTAATGGCGCGCCAATAAGGAGAAATCCTTATCGGAAAGCCCCCTCCTTCCTGGGAATGACATGGTTGTTAAATATTGTGCGTTATAATATTAATGATGAATAAGTTCGTGTTTATTAAAGATGAGATTGATAGTTCCATTGTGTGGGTATTATTAGTGTTACTGGAAATCGACATTTATTTCGATAATAATTGATGTCTGGAGGTTATATTGTCCAATTGGGTAATTCATCACATAAATGAGCAATTAATTGCTATTAGTTCATATGATTATAACTATGTGTTCAAATGTGTGTACTATTGATTCACATGATTTACTATTAGGGGAGTTGGTGCAAGATTGATAATACTTGCATGACTAAATTAAAAATGGAGGTATAGATGAAGGTACTATACTATAATTAATTTTTTCACATGTTTAGAAATATTAAGTCACATGATTTACTATTGATTCACATGATTTACTATTAGGGGAGGTGGTGCAAGTTTGATAATACTTGCAGGACTAAATTAAAAATAAAGAAAAAGAGGAAGGTATTATACTGTAATATTTTGAGCCCCAAAATGTGCAATTATTGAAACTATATTTTCCTATAAATAGAAGATCATTCTTCTTTCATTCTCACCAATTCACTAAGTCTCACAAGAGCAATTATTATAGAGAGAAATTATAAAGAGAAAGAAGAAGAGAAGTCTGCTACCTCACTATTCCAGTATCCAGTTTTTTCTAAGGTAAGGGGTATTATTTCTTTCGTATTCATGAAGAGAGTTATTTTTTTTCAATACTGTAAGGGTTGTTATTCCATTCTTTATTATTACATTGGAATAACTTTTATGCATGCGATCATCGCATGCCCGGTGAATTCTTCTCATTATTCTATTCTTTATTATTCTCTTGGAATAACTCGTCTGCATAGCGATTATCGCATGCCCGTGAATTCTTCATTATTCCATTCTTTATTATTCTCGCTGGAATAACTCGTTCATGCGTGCGGCTATCGCATGCCCGGTGAATTCTTCCGTTATTACATTCTTTATTATTATTCGCTGGAATAACTCGCTTTGTGTGGACTACCGCATGCACAGTGAATTCTTTTGTTATTCCATTCTTTATTATTCTCATGGAATAACTCTGTCTCACGCTGGCTACCGCATGTATGGTGAATTCTTCCATTATTCCATTCTTTATTATTCTATTGAATAACCTATCCGTATGCGATCTATCGCTTTTTCGGTGAATTCTTATGTTATTCCATTCTTTATTATCCCGTTGGAATAACATGTCTGTGTGGACTACTGCATGCCTGCTGAATTCTTTTGTTATTCCATTCTTTATTATTCTGTTGGAATCACCTGTCTACGCTGGCTACCGCATGCATGGTGAATTCTTTTGTTATTCCATTCTTTATTATTCTGTTGGAATAACATGTCTATATGGACTACCACATGCATGGTGAATGATCCTTCGTATTCACTCCTTATTAAATTATGGAAATGATCTGTCTACGTGGATTACCGCATGGCGGGTAAAAATCCATTTACAGTTTCATATATTCTATTATACTCAGTTGGTTAAAGTTTTGGCTTCTATACTCCATGAAATTAGTAGAATATCGTGGATATTTGTGCTTCATCCAGTATCTTTTCATGGAAATATTCTTCTGAGCATTCTTGAATTTACTCCACAAAGCAATATCATGTTGACAATTTGGACGTTATTGATTTCTAGATAAATTAAATTATAAATATTTAAAATTTATCTTGAACTTGTTTTATTAAATTATTATGTCATTGTCATCATCCTCATGCTTATATTGTGATGAAAGTCATCTTTGGCTTACGTGCATAGAAGAACTTGGTATGATTATGACCTGGGATTATTCGGTATAACCATGACCGTAATGTGACGAATGATGTGGTGAAAGTCCTCATTGGCCTGTAGTTCATTGATGAATAGTTGTTGGTATGATTATGACAAGGGATTATTCGGTATAATCATGACCATTGATGATTACATGAATATCCTTGGCCGTGATACAGGGATGATTCGATTTTATTTATTAAGCTGAGTCTCAGCGATAAAGTTGATGAAAAACTTTTTAAAACATAGAAGATAGCAGATTTTATTCTCTACTTGACTCTTCTAATGGATTACTTATTCCGATGCAGTTGTTGATCTAAAACTTGTTGTCTATTATATTCTATCAGTTGTTATACTGTTGAAGGATAAGGATAATTTATTCTGCATTATCTTAGTCATAATATTTCTTACCGGGCTAGTTGAACTCACCCTTTCTTTCACTGTTCTCTTCAGGAAATGAGAATATAGTTGGGACGAGTCGGGGAACGGATTGACGGTTCAGATGGTTGTTTTAGTAGTCCTCACTATTCTATAAAATAGTGTGACAATAAATGTAATGAGGACTCCATCGAGTGTGCATATTGTCTAGATGACAATATTCTTATTAAAAACTCTTAGATTATGTTTTATTGTATTTTACACGACTGTTGTATAATTAAGTTGTATTTGAATTTGTACTATATTTTTGGCGACTCAAGATGGGTGATTATACCTATTTTGGGGCCGTCACAAGTTTTATCAGTATTTTGTCAGAATGGAGGTATTAAAAGTCATTCGTTTGTGGATTTCGGTCATTTTCTATTTGGAATTTGGAAAAACATTATTCTACAAAGTTGTAGAGAATTAAATTTCCTATGGAATGGACATAAAATTTATATTTTTCAAATAAAAGGGCTATTTATTATGAATTATTGAAGTTTCAGAAATAAATGTTTTTATTTAAAACATGGTGGGCCCCACTTTTGGTTGTTATGGAATTTTTTGAATTTGGTGGGCCCCACTTATGGTGTGCTAAGTTTGGTCAAGAGGTGTGCGCGAATTTTTTTATTAAAATATTATTTTATTAAATTTTAGTTCTCTTTGACGTTCTATCATTTTCCTATAAATAAGGTGCTCAGTTAGAATTGAAAATCACACCAGAATCAGAAGTTTTCTCTCTCTATAATATCGAGCGTATTTTTGCGAGTATTTAGATACTTTGAGAGTTGCTATTCAGTGCAAGTTTCTTTCAACATTATATCCGATATTCCATTCAGAAGTACTATTCTTTTGAGGTAAGAGATGTTATTTTCTTCGTAAATGATGTAATTTTGTTCAATATCATTATGCCGAAATATTGGTGTCGACGTCGGGATTTTTATTTATCCCTTTTCTATTTTTGTCTTTTGGTGTTCTCATGTTAGGTGATATTTGTTTGAAAAAATAAGTTGTGAAAAGGTCCGACATGTATATGTCGACGATTGGACTGTAAGAGTCGCCAATTGGTATTTGCACCAACTCAACTGAGAAAAGGTTTGCACATTGACCTAGTGATGTGACACTATTTAACTGGTCTGTGAAACCGAGATTCGTTAGGGTCCGAGGGCTTGATTATGTGGAGGGAAGGTGTTAGGCACCCCCCGACATCCATGTTACCACGGTGATCGCCACTTTTCAATTTAAACTGTTATATGTATGTGTGTGTGTGTGTGTGTGGGTCAATGTGCAATTATCTGGAAGTAGTGCTATGCCTCGTTTACACCTATATACAAAGGGTTTGAATTTTGTTTAAAAGTTCAGTTTTAACAAGATATAGCAATGATGTTTTGTAAAAGAGGTTCTCAAACCCTTATGCTCAATAGTAATTGAGGCATTTGATACTTCAATTTTATTATGTGTTCGACTTAATTGCTTTTATTTTCGAGATGCGAAGCATCTTCGAGAAAATAAGATAAAAAGTAATGTCGAATTCCTTGTGGGCTTGAGATTTGTCTAAGGGAATTCAAACACCGTGAATAATTTAAAAGCCATGTACAGTCGAAAATGTCCATCACGGGAACCGAATCTAGATTCAGGAGACTGAATCTATGATTACATGATTCCTAGGCTCACATAATGATGCAGTTTGTATGAAAGCTATAAACAGTTATATATATAAAAGTCAGAAATATATATATATATATATATATATATATATATATATATATATATATATATATATATATATATATATATAGACAACAACCGCCACGTAAGAAAACTCTAGGAGGACATAATGTAAATATATAAAAGTTGTAAATATATATATAGAAATAATTAAGCGCCTCAAGTAAACTCCAGGCGAGACTAAATATAAAGAAAGCAGTAAAAGGCCACGAATTGAACTCCGGCCCTGATGAAATGTAAATATATATATATATATATATATATATATATATATAAATAATAAACGCACTGATGATTTATCCGAGTTCAATCAAATAGAGTTTGATGGTAATAATATATATATATATATATATATATATATATTTATATATATAAAAGCATTAAACGCTCCGGATATAAATCCAGGCTCATCGAACAGAGTCCGACAATAGTTTATATATATACATATATATATTTAATTAATAAACGCTCTGGATGTAAATCAAGGCTCATCGAACAAAGTTCGACAACAATTTATATATAAACATATATATGAATGCAATTAAATGCTCCAGATGTAAATCCAGGATCAATCGAGGCATAACTCGATAATGTTAGTGTATATATATATATATAAATAATAAATAATATATATATATATATATATATAAATAATATTCAAGTATAATAGTATTAGTTATTACTTATATTTTTGATTTATTAATAACATTATCATATTACTTATTTAATAAATTTCAAAATGACTTGTTAAATCAGAAATTTCTGGTTCGCATAGATTGCAAGTCAGCGAAGTACATTTTAGTTAAAGATGTTGAAAACATAGCCTCTAAGCATTCTTTCGCTAGATGGCAAGCTTTATTAAGCATTTTTGATTTTGATATTGAATACATTAAAGGCAAAAATAATTCTATTCCTGATTTTCTTACCAGAGAATTTATTCATAGAGGTACTATACAGTCATGAGTGTCAGAGGTTCATCCTCCTCTCAGGGTTCGGGTCACCCTATTGGCCCAAGTAATCAGCCCAGAGGTACCTTAGTTCCTCACCCAGTTACCCCTGTCTATCAGTCAAATAAATTTTCTGTTCTTGGAACAATCCCCAAGCCTTACAGTTCAGCCCTAGTTAATAAGCCTGAACCCATTGATCCATTCAGTAATCCAGCCAAGACCTCGTCTTCAGCTCCCAGTCATTCCCCCTCTGAGCATGTGCTCAAATGGGAAAGTTACTTGTTTCATATTGAACCATATATGAAGCCAAAAAATGATCCAGTTAAGCTTGATGCCCAGTTTTTCCCTCCTGGTTGGCATTTTCCTCCAGCCGCTCCTTATAAGTCTCTTGTTTATTATAAGGACATTCTCCTTGAAACTGATTCAGTAAATATCAAACCCATTTATGCAAACAATGATAAATCAAAAGTTCTTTATCATTCTTTGTATATTAAACAATTCCTTGATTTTTCGATTGGGGTAAAAATCCTCCGATCTAATGGATCTCTCCGGTCATAGTAATCCCTTTTGTTTTATGATTATATTGGCGCTTTGGTATAAGGTTCTCCTTCATCGAATGAGTCCCATAGTCATTCTGGTTTATTCAATTCGATCATAAGTTCAAAAGTCCAATCCCTTATTGGTTCGTCCTCTCAGTGGTATAGGCGTGGTTCTACCCATGACCTCCTTCCCACCCCCCTTAAGGTTCAAGTTACTCATTTTGCTAATAATAGTAAACCAGATTCAAAGAATGAGAACATTCCTCTCATTCTCCTCTTTATTAGTGAATACCAAGTTCCCTGGATCCTCAAATGGCAATATGGTATTTCACCACCCTCTGTTGCTAGTAATTCGGCAGTTATCTCTGATCCACTCCCTCGACTTTCCCGCTTTTTCTACATCAAGTGGTGGGATAAGTTCGACGTTAACAGAATCATAGGTCAGGTTCAACAGGAATTTCCTGTCGCCCCTATTCCAGTTCCAGTCAATTCCCCAGTTATTCAGGCTAAGGATTCTAAAGTCATTCCTTTAGAACCCTCTTCCTCAAGTCAGAAAAAGATTTCAAAAGAATCTAAGCTAAAAACCAGTCCTACAGGTTCTTCCTGTTCCCGTAGCATTTCTGATTTCAAAGATTGCTCCGGTAGTGAATTAAAACTTATTGCTCAAGCCCTCAATAAAAGAATTGATGAGTTACACGAAGAAGCCTCTAGGCATTCCTCAGCTTCTTCCCAGAATGGTTCAGTTAGCCAATTTCAGAAGATGATGGTCTGTACGATCCTTACGGCACCATCAACCTTCAGGATGCTCAGGACCCATTCGCCTGACATCAACAGTTTTATCGATTCTTTATTGACGGCCAAGACCGCCTCGTGAGCGATTATTATTGATCGGCAACAAAGACTCAATGACGATTCTTTATTCGATCGGCCAACAAGACTCGCTCTCGCGCCCGATTCTTTATTCATTTAGGCAACACCGCCTTACGACCAGTTAAAATGATTCCACTTTCTCGCCGAAAGTAGCTCAACAGTAAAAGAAAGTTCTTTTCCACCGAAAGCAGCGTCGAATCAAAAGTTATCGACCAGTTGGTCAAAAGCGTCTGTAATAGTCAAAAGTTAGCACTGTTTATCAACAGTTGCTTGTCTGTACTTTTACTTTTGCTTTTACTTTAGTAATTCACTTTTACCTAACTGAAATGTTTCTTATTTATCCCAGTGAATGTAATAGTTCCCTTTCCTTATTCTATAAAAGGAAGGCGATCTCATTTGGCAAATCAGTTTTCGAAACTTAGAAAGATTCTCTGAGCTCTCTCTCTAAGAAGAATCTTTGGTTTCTACCTCTGATCAGCCTACTTAACCCCTCTTCTCCAATTCTCTAGTTAAATGTTTTAATTTTGTAAGTACTTATTTTATTTACCGTTCTTAGTTTGTACATAACTTGTATTATTAATTCAATTCAGTTACTTATTTATATAAAAATTGTGTTTTATTTGTATGTGCTCTCTCTGTTCTTCCCATCTCTTTGCTTTCGCCCCCAAATGGTATCAGAGCCATGTTGTTGTTCTCTCTCTAGCGACCAGTAAGATCTTTTGATTTACTTCATTAAAACTGTTTTCAAAAATCATTACATCCTTTATCAGAAGTCACCTAACTTACTGTAGAACACCTTGTTCGCTGTCAACCCTAGGTAAGTCTCTTGTACGAGCAGTGATGGGTTTTAGAACAATAGG
Organism: Panax quinquefolius; assembly: GCA_020205615.1. Taxonomy (NCBI): domain Eukaryota; kingdom Viridiplantae; phylum Streptophyta; class Magnoliopsida; order Apiales; family Araliaceae; genus Panax; species Panax quinquefolius. The sequence continues at coordinate 109,372,172 of CM035172.1, forward strand.
TATGAGTTTATCTAGGTAAGAGGGTCTGAATGGAAGATAAAGAGTGAATATATTTTTGAACCCAGTAATAATTAGTAGGTTATTTAGATCTAACTCCTCAGCTAGTCATAGGTCAACCTTGCAACCTTTACCAGACATAGTTAATCAGGAAGAAAACAGTTATGAAAATATTATTTAAGTTTTACATAACTGGAATATACCCAGAATTTCTCCCAAAGAAATTTATTAGTCAACATTTTTAGATAACTTTAAAACAGATTATAATGTTAAAACAGTTGAAAAGGTTTATGCTATTAACAAAGAGTATGAAAATTGTAGCCTTCTTTCCCGGATATGTTATTAAAAACATAGAAAAAGGGTTATAATTTCATCCACATAGTTCTAGTTCAAGTAGTCATTAAACCATTGAATATTAAAGGAATTAATTCAAGTATCTACCTCCATCTCGAGAGATGCTAGATTTTGAATTATTATCCAAGCATAATAGGTGCTATGGAAGCCAGTCTGCACAATGGTCCTATCCAATTTAATTGCTTTCCTGACTTCACACTTAGTCTAAGTGATCAACACCTATTAAAAGCTTTAACATTAAATATTAAAACAGCAGGAGAAATTACACAAATGATTGAAGGTTCTCAACCAATTGCTCTAATCTATAGAATTTATTATAAGACCATGAAGACTAATTTGAATGTCCATGCTCTTAATAAAAGCACTAAAGATCACACTGCATTAATTCAAAGTTCAACCAGTGATGCTAATATCCAAATCCCTAGAACAATTCTATGGAAAGATATTACGTTACCCAGTCAATGGATTTTACCAAGTGAAATACCACAGCAGCCTGTAGTAAACAACGTAGTGAACATTGAAAACATAAGGCAATTTTCTGATGGAACTGTCAAAGTTAGCTTTGAACGTTCTAGAAGACCAGTTATTATAGAGGACTATTCTAGTTCTTGACTCATCTATGGATCTCGCTTGAAGAGATTACGAAGTCCTTAGTAACCCTTTTATAAGAGACATTAAGTTAAAAGGAATTTTAAATCAAGTTCAAGCAAGTCATCCTTGTTATTCTTGTCACCCTCGAAATTATCCAAATAAGAAGAAAGCTCTTCTTCTCCGACTCCTTCTGAGCTTCCAACTCAGTCTGATTTTGATGTTCCAATTAATAATCAATTAAGAGTCATTAAGAAAGAATTTGTGTTAGATTGGATTAATCTTGTGAATGATTTTAACTCCAAATCAAATAAAAATAAAAGACATCAATTTAGAAAAATCACCCAACCGAGAAGGAAAGAGATAAAATAGTCAATAAATGGAAAAATTTATTAATAATGAAAAATTAATATTACCTTCTATGATTGGTATGATCAATATCAATTTAAATGCAATGTTATAACCAAAACTCAATGGGTTAAAAAAAGACAAGTCTAAAGTTTCGATACAGTCATCCACCCTTAGAATCATGTCTTAATTTCAAGAAAAAATACTTGAATCACTAAGAAGTCCATTTAAAATCTCCAATGGAGTTAATGATGATAAAAAAAATTATAGAACAGTTAAATTTTAGTAACCAATACCTAGCAACTGTAGGAAAACAGTTAGACAGGATTGAAGAAAAATTTGAAGAAAATATAATTAAAAAACCAGAGTCAAAAATTGTTCAACCACTATTAAAACTACCATTAGCTGAATTCTTCCCATCTCTCTCTAGCGACCCGTAAGATCTTTTGATTTACTTCATTAAAACTGTTTTCAAAAATCATTACATCCTTTATCAAAAGTCACCTAACTTACTGTAGAACACCTTGTTCGCTGTCAACCCTAGGTAAGTCTCTTGTACGAGCAGTGATGGGTTTTAGAACAATAGGTATGAGTTTATCCAGGTAAGAGGGTCTGAATGGAAGATAAAGAGTGAATATATTTTTGAACCCAGTAATAATTAGTAGGTTATTTAGATCTAACTCCTCAGCTAGTCATAGGTCAACCTTGCAACCTTTACAAGACATAGTTAATCAGGAAGAAAACAATTATGGAAATATTAGTCAAGTTTTACATAACTGGAATATACCCAGAATTTCTCCCAAAGAAAATTATCAGTCAACATTTTTAGATAACTTTAAAACAGATTATAATGTTAAAACAGTTGAAAAGGTTTATGCTATTAACAAAGAGTATGAAAATTGTAGCCTTCTTTCCCCAGATGTTATTAAAAACATAGAAAAAGGGTTATAATTTCATCCACATAGGTCTAGTTCAAGTAGCGCTTAAACCATTGAATATTAAAGGAATTAATTCAAGTATCTACCTCATCCTCGGAGATGCTAGATTTTTGAATTATTATCCAAGCATAATAGGTGCTATGGAAGCCGATCGCACAATGGTCCTATCCAATTTAATTGCTTTCGACTTCACACTTAGTCTAAGTGATCAACACCTATTAAAAGCTTTAACATTAAATATTAAAACAATGAGGAGAAATTTCACAAATGATTGAAGGTTCTCAACCAATTGCTCTAATCTATAGAATTTATTATAAGACCATGAAGACTAATTTGAATGTCCATGCTCTTAATAAAAGCCCTAAAAGATCACTGAATCGTATTAATTGAAAGTTCAACCAAATGATGCTAATATCCAAATCCTAGAACAATTCTATGGAAAGATATTACGTTACCCGGTCAATGGATTTTACCAAGTGAAATACCACGGTGAAACTGTAGTAAACAACGTAGTGAACATTGAAAACATAAGGCAATTTTACGATGGAACTGTCAAAGTTAGCTTTGAGCGTTCTAGAAGACCGATTATTATAGAGGACTATTCTAGTTCTTGACTCCTACATGGATCTGCCTAGAAGAGATTCTGAAGTCCTTAGTAACCCTTCTATAAGAGACATTAAATTAAAAGGAATTTTAAATCAAGGTCAAGAAAGTCATCCTTGTTATTCTTATCACCCTCAGAATTATCCAGCCGAAGAAGAAAGCTCTTCTTCTCCGACTCCTTCCGAGCTTCCAACTCAGTCTGATTTTGATGTTCCAATTAATAATCAATTAAGAGTCATTAAGAAAGAATTTGTTTTAGATTGGATTAATCTTGTGAATGATTTTAACTCCAAATCTAATAAAAATAAAAGACATCAATTTAGAAAAAATCACCCAACTGAGAAGGAAAGAGATAAAATAGTCAATAAATGGAAAAAATTTATTAATAATGAAAAAATTAATATTTCCTTCTATGATTGGTATGATCAATATCAATTTAAATGCAATGTTATAACCAAAACTCAATGGGTTAAAGAAGACAAGTCTAAAGTTTCGTCTAGTCATCCACCCTTAGAATCTGTCTTAATTTCAGTAAAAAATACTTCAATCACGGCAAGTCCATTTAAAATCTCCAATGGAGTTAATGATGATAAAAAAATTATAGAACAGTTAAATTTTAGTAACCAATACCTAGCAACTGTAGGAAAACAGTTAGACAGGATTGAAGAAAAATTTGAAGAAAATATAATTAAAAAACCAGAGTCAAAAATTGTTCAACCACTATTAAAACTACCATTAATTTGAATTCTTCCCATCTCTCTCTAGCGACCACTTCAGTAAGATCTTTTGATTTACTTCATTAAAACTGTTTTCAAAAATCATTACATCCTTTATCCGAAGTCACCTAACTTACTGTAGAACACCTTGTTCGCTGTCAACCCTAGGTAAGTCTCTTATACGAGCAGTGATGGGTTTTAGAACAATAGGTATGAGTTTATCCAGGTAAGAGGGTCTGAATGGAAGATAAAGAGTGAATATATTTTTGAACCCAGTAATAATTAGTAGGTTATTTAGATCTAACTCCTCAGCTAGTCATAGGTCAACCTTGCAACCTTTACCAGACATAGTTAATCAGGAAGAAAACAATTATGGAAATATTATTCAAGTTTTACATAACTGGAATATACCTGAATTTCTCCCAAAGAAATTTATCGATCAACATTTTTAGATAACTTTAAAAGCAGATTATAATGTTAAAACAAGGTTGAAAAGGTTTATGCTATTAACAAAGAGTATGAAAATTGTAGCCTTCTTTCCCGGATGTTATTAAAAACATAGAAAAAGGGTTATAATTTCATCCACATAGGTCTAGTTCAAGTAGCAATTAAACCATTGAATATTAAAGGAATTAATTCAAGTATCTACCTGCATCTCGGAGATGCTAGATTTTGAATTATTATCCAAGCATAATAGGTGCTATGGAAGCCGATCACACAATGGTCCTATCCATTTAATTGCTTTCCGACTTCACACTTAGTCTAAGTGATCAACACCTATTAAAAGCTTTAACATTAAATATTAAAACAGCAGGAGAAATTTCACAAATGATTGAAGGTTCTCAACCAATTGCTCTAATCTATAGAATTTATTATAAGACCATGAAGACTAATTTGAATGTCCATGCTCTTAATAAAAGCCCTAAAGATCACACTGTATTAATTCAAAGTTCAACCAGTGATGCTAATATCCAAATCCCTAGAACAATTCTATGGAAAGATATTACGTTACCCAGTCAATGGATTTTACTAAGTGAAATACCACAGCAGCCTGTAGTAAACAACGTAGTGAACATTGAAAACATAAGGCAATTTTCTGATGGAACTGTCAAAGTTAGCTTTGAACGTTCTAGAAGACCAGTTATTATAGAGGACTATTCTAGTTCTTGACTCCTTCATGGATCTCGCTTTAGAAGAGATTCTGAAGTCCTTAGTAACCCTTCTATAAGAGACATTAAATTAAAAGGAATTTTAAATCAAGGTCAAGAAAGTCATCCTTGTTATTCTTATCACCCTCAGAATTATCCAGCCGAAGAAGAAAGCTCTTCTTCTCCAATTCTTCCGAGCTTCCAACTCGATTACGATTTTGATGTTCCAATTAATAATCAATTAAGAGTCATTAAGAAAGAATTTGTTTTAGATTGGATTAATCTTGTGAATGATTTTAACTCCAAATCTAATAAAAATAAAAGACATCAATTTAGAAAAAATCACCCAATTGAGAAGGAAAGAGATAAAATAGTCAATAAATGGAAAAATTTATTAATAATGAAAAAATTAATATTTCCTTCTATGATTGGTATGATCAATATCAATTTAAATGCAATGTTATAACCAAAACTCAATGGGTTAAAGAAAGACAAGTCTAAAGTTTAGTCTAGTCATCCACCCTTAGAATCATCTTAATTTCAAAGAAAAATACTTGATCACTAAGTAAGTCCATTTAAAATCTCCAATGGAGTTAATGATGATAAAAAAATTATAGAATAGTTAAATTTTAGTAACCAATACCTAGCAAGCTGTGGGAAAATAGTTAGATGAGATTGAAGAAAAATTTGAAGAAAATATAATTAAAAACCGAGTCAAAAATTGTTCAACCACTATTAAAACTACCATTAAATTTGAATTCTTCCCATCTCTCTCTGGCGACCAGTAAGATCTTTTGATTTACTTCATTAAAAGCTGCTTTCAAAAATCATTACATCCTTTATCGAAGTCACCTAACTTCTCGTAGAACACCTTGTTCATTTGTCAACCCTAGGTAAGTCTCTTGTGCGAGCAGTGATGGGTTTTAGAACAATAGGTATGAGTCTATCCAGGTAAGAGGGTCTGAATGGAAGATAAAGAGTGAATATATTTTTGAACCCAGTAATAATGAGTAGGTTATTTAGATCTAACTCCTCAGCTAGTCATAGGTCAACCTTGCAACCTTTACCAGACATAGTTAATCAGGAAGAAAACAGTTATGAAAATATTAGTCAAGTTTTACATAACTGGAATATACCCAGAATTTCTCCCAAAGAAATTTATCAGTCAACATTTTTAGATAACTTTAAAACAGATTATAATGTTAAAACAGTTGAAAAGGTTTATGCTATTAACAAAGAGTATAAAAATTGTAGCCTTCTTTCCCCAAATGTTATTAAAAAACATAGAAAAAGGGTTATAATTTCATCCACATAGGTCTAGTTCAAGTAGCAGTTAAACCATTGAATATTAAAGGAATTAATTCAAGTATCTACCTCTGTCTCAGAGATGCTAGATTTTTGAATTATTATCCAAGCATAATAGGTGCTATGGAAGCCAGTCTGCACAATGGTCCTATCCAATTTAATTGCTTTCCTGACTTCACACTTAGTCTAAGTGATCAACACCTATTAAAAGCTTTAACATTAAATATTAAAACAGCAGGAGAAATTACACAAATGATTGAAGGTTCTCAACCAATTGCTCTAATCTATAGAATTTATTATAAGACCATGAAGACTAATTTGAATGTCCATGCTCTTAATAAAAGCCCTAAAGATCACACTGCATTAATTCAAAGTTCAACCAGTGATGCTAATATCCAAATCCTAGAACAATTCTATGGAAAGATATTACGTTACCCGGTCGATGGATTTTACTAAGTGAAATACCACAAAGACTGTAGTAAACAACGTAATGAACATTGAAAACATAAGGCAATTTTACGATGGAACTCATCAAAGTTAGCTTTGAACGTTCTAGAAGACCGATTATTATAGAGGACTATTCTAGTTCTTGACTCCTTCATGGATCTCGCTGAAGAGATTACGAAGTCCTTAGTAACCCTTCTATAAGAGACATTAAGTTAAAAGGAATTTTAAATCAAGGTCAAGAAAGTCATCCTTGTTATTCTTGTCACCCTCGAAATTATCCAAATTGAAGAAGAAAGCTCTTCTTCTCCGGACTCCTTCCAGAAGCTTCCAACTCGACCGATTTTGATGTTCCAATTAATAATCAATTAAGAGTCATTAAGAAAGAATTTGTGTTAGATTGGATTAATCTTGTGAATGATTTTAACTCCAAATCTAATAAAATAAAAGACATCAATTTAGAAAAAATCACCCAACTGAGAAGGAAAGAGATAAAATAGTCAATAAATGGAAAAAATTTATTAATAATGAAAAAATTAATATTACCTTCTATGATTGGTATGATCAATATCAATTTAAATGCAATGTTATAACCAAAACTCAATGGGTTAAAGAAGACAAGTCTAAAGTTTCGTCTAGTCATCCACCCTTAGAATCTGTCTTAATTTCAGTAAAAAATACTTCAATCACGGTAAGTCCATTTAAAATCTCCAATGGAGTTAATGATGATAAAAAAAATTATAGAATAGTTAAATTTTAGTAACCAATACCTAGCAACTGTAGGAAAATAGTTAGACAGGATTGAAGAAAAATTTGAAGAAAATATAATTAAAAAACCAGAGTCAAAAATTGTTCAACCACTATTAAAACTACCATTAGCTGAATTCTTCCCATCTCTCTCTAGCGACCAGTAAGATCTTTTGATTTACTTCATTAAAACTGTTTTCAAAAATCATTACATCCTTTATCGAAAGTCACCTAACTTCTTCAGAGAACACCTTGTTCATTTCAACCCTAGGTAAGTCTCTTGTGCGAGCAGTGATGGGTTTTAGAACAATAGGTATGAGTCTATCCAGGTAAGAGGGTCTGAATGGAAGATAAAGAGTGAATATATTTTTGAACCCAGTAATAATGAGTAGGTTATTTAGATCTAACTCCTCAGTTAGTCATAGGTCAACCTTGCAACCTTTACCAGATATAGTTAATCAGGAAGAAAATAGTTATGAAAATATTAGTCAAGTTTTACATAACTAGAATATACCTGCATTTCTCCCAAAGAAATTTATCACCAACATTTTAGATAACTTTAAAATAGATTATAATGTTAAAATAGTTGAAAAGGTTTATGCTATTAACAAAGAGTATAAAAATTGTAGCCTTCTTTCCCCAAATGTTATTAAAAACATAGAAAAAGGGTTATAATTTCATCCACATAGGTCTAGTTCAAGTAGCGATTAAACCATTGAATATTAAAGGAATTAATTCAAGTATCACCTCTGTCTCGTAGAGATGCTAGATTTTGAATTATTATCCAAGCATAATAGGTGCTATGGAAGCCATCGCATGATGGTCCTATCCAATTTAATTGCTTTCCTGACTTCACACTTAGTCTAAGTGATCAACACCTATTAAAAGCTTTAACATTAAATATTAAAATAGCAGGAGAAATTACACAAATGATTGAAGGTTCTCAACCAATTGCTCTAATCTATAGAATTTATTATAAGACTATGAAGACTAATTTGAATGTCCATGCTCTTAATAAAAGCCCTAAAGATCACACTGCATTAATTCAAAGTTCAACCAGTGATGCTAATATCCAAATCCCTAGAACAATTCTATGGAAAGATATTACGTTACCCAGTCAATGGATTTTACTAAGTGAAATACCACAGCAGCATGTAGTAAACAACGTAATGAACATTGAAAACATAAGGCAATTTTCCGATGGAACTGCAAAAGTTAGCTTTGAACGTTCTAGAAGACCGATTATTATAGAGGACTATTCTAGTTCTTGACTCCTTCTATGGATCTCGCTTAGAAGAGATTACAAGTCCTTAGTAACCCTTCTATAAGAGACATTAAGTTAAAAGGAATTTTAAATCAAGGTCAAGCAAGTCATCCTTGTTATTCTTGTCACCCTCAGAATTATCCAGCTGAAGAAGAAAGCTCTTCTTCTCCGACTCCTTCTGAGCTTCCAACTCAGTCTGATTTTGATGTTCCAATTAATAATCAATTAAGAGTCATTAAGAAAGAATTTGTGTTAGATTGGATTAATCTTGTGAATGATTTTAACTCCAAATCTAATAAAAATAAAAGACATCAATTTAGAAAAAATCACCCAACTGAGAAGGAAAGAGATAAAATAGTCAATAAATGGAAAAAATTTATTAATAATGAAAAAATTAATATTACCTTCTATGATTGGTATGATCAATATCAATTTAAATGCAATGTTATAACCAAAACTCAATGGGTTAAAGAAGACAAGTCTAAAGTTTCGTCTAGTCATCCACCCTTAGAATCTGTCTTAATTTCAGTAAAAAATACTTCAATCACGGCAAGTCCATTTAAAATCTCCAATGGAGTTAATGATGATAAAAAAATTATAGAACAGTTAAATTTTAGTAACCAATACCTAGCAACTGTAGGAAAACAGTTAGACAGGATTGAAGAAAAATTTGAAGAAAATATAATTAAAAACCGTAGTCAAAATTGTTCAACCACTATTAAAACTACCATTAATTTGAATTCTTCCCATCTCTCTCTAGCGACCAAAGAAGATCTTTTGATTTACTTCATTAAAACTATTTTCAAAAATCATTACATCCTTTATCGAAGTCACCTAACTTCTTCAGAGAACACCTTGTTATTTGTCAACCCTAGTGTAAGTCTCTTGTGTGAGCAAAGATGGGTTTTAGAACAATAGGTATGAGTTTATCCAGGTAAGAGGGTGCGAATGGAAGATAAAGAGTGAATATATTTTTGAACCCGGTAAATAATTAGTAGGTTATTTAGATCTAACTCCTCATTAGTCATAGGTCAACCTTGCAACCTTTACGGACATAGTTAATCGGAAGAAAAAGTTATGAAAATATTAGTCAAGTTTTACATAACTAGAATATACCTGCAATTTCTCCCAAAGAAATTTATCGATCACACATTTTAGATAACTTTAAAATAGATTATAATGTTAAAACAATTTGAAAAGGTTTATGCTATTAACAAAGAGTATAAAAATTGTAGCCTTCTTTTCCCCAAATGTTATTAAAAACATAGAAAAAGGGTTATAATTTCATCCACATAGGTCTAGTTCAAGTAGCAGTTAAACCATTGAATATTAAAGGAATTAATTCAAGTATATACCTGCCTCTCGAGATGCTAGATTTTTGAATTATTATCCAAGCATAATAGGTGCTATGGAAGCCAGTCTGCACAATGGTCCTATCCAATTTAATTGCTTTCCTGACTTCACACTTAGTCTAAGTGATCAACACCTATTAAAAGCTTTAACATTAAATATTAAAATAGCAGGAGAAATTACACAAATGATTGAAGGTTCTCAACCAATTGCTCTAATCTATAGAATTTATTATAAGACTATGAAGACTAATTTGAATGTCCATGCTCTTAATAAAAGCCCTAAAGATCACACTGCATTAATTCAAAGTTCAACCAGTGATGCTAATATCCAAATCCCTAGAACAATTCTATGGAAAGATATTACGTTACCCAGTCAATGGATTTTACTAAGTGAAATACCACAGCAGCATGTAGTAAACAACGTAATGAACATTGAAAACATAAGGCAATTTTCTGATGGAACTGTCAAAGTTAGCTTTGAACGTTCTAGAAGACCAGTTATTATAGAGGACTATTCTAGTTCTTGACTCCTTCATGGATCTCGCCTAGAAGAGATTACTCAAGTCCTTAGTAACCCTTCTATAAGAGACATTAAGTTAAAAGGAATTTAAATCAAGGTCAAGCAAGTCATCCTTGTTATTCTTGTCACCCTCGAATTATCCAAATTTGAAGAAGAAAGCTCTTCTTCTCCCGACTCCTTCCGAGCTTCCAACTCGATGCGATTTTGATGTTCCAATTAATAATCAATTAAGAGTCATTAAGAAAGAATTTGTGTTAGATTGGATTAATCTTGTGAATGATTTTAACTCCAAATCTAATAAAATAAAAGACATCAATTTAGAAAAAATCACCCAACCGAGAAGGAAAGAGATAAAATAGTCGATAAATGGAAAAATTTATTAATAATGAAAAAATTAATATTACCTTCTATGATTGGTATGATCAATATCAATTTAAATGCAATGTTATAACCAAAACTCAATGGGTTAAAGAAGACAAGTCTAAAGTTTCGTCTAGTCATCCACCCTTAGAATCATCTTAATTTCAAAGAAAAATACTTGATCACGGAAAGTCCATTTAAAATCTCCAATGGAGTTAATGATGATAAAAAATTATAGAAACGGTTAAATTTTAGTAACCAATACCTAGCAACCTGTGAGAAAAATAGTTAGAGCGAGATTGAAGAAAATTTGAAGAAAATATAATTAAAAACCAGAGTCAAAAATTGTTCAACCACTATTAAAACTACCATTAAATTTGAATTCTTCCCATCTCTCTCTAGCGACCAGTAAGATCTTTTGATTTACTTCATTAAAACTGTTTTCAAAAATCATTACATCCTTTATCAGAAGTCACCTAACTTACTGTAGAACACCTTGTTCGCTGTCAACCCTAGGTAAGTCTCTTGTGTGAGCAGTGATGGGTTTTAGAACAATAGGTATGAGTTTATCCAGGTAAGAGGGTCTGAATGGAAGATAAAGAGTGAATATATTTTTGAACCCAGTAATAATGAGTAGGTTATTTAGATCTAACTCCTCAGTTAGTCATAGGTCAACCTTGCAACCTTTACCAGACATAGTTAATCAGGAAGAAAACAGTTATGAAAATATTAGTCAAGTTTTACATAACTAGAATATACCTGCATTTCTCCCAAAGAAATTTATCGATCAACATTTTAGATAACTTTAAAGCAGTTATAATGTTAAAACAGTTTGAAAAGGTTTATGCTATTAACAAAGAGTATAAAAATTGTAGCCTTCTTTCCCCAAATGTTATTAAAAAACATAGAAAAAAGGGTTATAATTTCATCCACATAGGTCTAGTTCAAGTAGTAGTTAAACCATTGAATATTAAAGGAATTAATTCAAGTATCTACCTCTTCTCTCGGAGATGCTAGATTTTTGAATTATTATCCAAGCATAATAGGTGCTATGGAAGCCAGTCTGCACAATGGTCCTATCCAATTTAATTGCTTTCCTGACTTCACACTTAGTCTAAGTGATCAACACCTATTAAAAGCTTTAACATTAAATATTAAAATAGCAGGAGAAATTACACAAATGATTGAAGGTTCTCAACCAATTGCTCTAATCTATAGAATTTATTATAAGACTATGAAGACTAATTTGAATGTCCATGCTCTTAATAAAAGCCCTAAAGATCACACTGCATTAATTCAAAGTTCAACCAGTGATGCTAATATCCAAATCCCTAGAACAATTCTATGGAAAGATATTACGTTACCCAGTCAATGGATTTTACTAAGTGAAATACCACAATGAACATGTAGTAAAAACAACGTAATGAACATTGAAAACATAAGGCAATTTTTTCGATGGAACTGTCAAAGTTAGCTTTGAACGTTCTAGAAGACCGATTATTATAGAGGACTATTCTAGTTCTTGACTCCTTCATGGATCTCGCTAGAAGAGATTACGAAGTCCTTAGTAACCCTTCTATAAGAGACATTAAGTTAAAAGGAATTTTAAATCAAGGTCAAGCAAGTCATCCTTGTTATTCTTGTCACCCTCGAATTATCCAAATTTGAAGAAGAAAGCTCTTCTTCTCCCGATTCCTTCCGAGCTTCCAACTCGATTACGATTTTGATGTTCCAATTAATAATCAATTAAGAGTCATTAAGAAAAGAATTTGTTTTAGATTGGATTAATCTTGTGAATGATTTTAACTCCAAATCTAATAAAAATAAAAGACATCAATTTAGAAAAATCACCCAACCGAGAAGGAAAGAGATAAAATAGTCAATAAATGGAAAAATTTATTAATAATGAAAAAATTAATATTATCCTTCTATGATTGGTATGATCAATATCAATTTAAATGCAATGTTATAACCAAAACTCAATGGGTTAAAGAAGACAAGTCTAAAGTTTCGTCTAGTCATCCACCCTTAGAATCTGTCTTAATTTCAGTAAAAAATACTTCAATCACGGAAAGTCCATTTAAAATCTCCAATGGAGTTAATGATGATAAAAAAATTATAGAACAGTTAAATTTTAGTAACCAATACCTAGCAACTGTAGGAAAATAGTTAGACAGGATTGAAGAAAAATTTGAAGAAAATATAATTAAAAAACCAGAGTCAAAAATTGTTCAACCACTATTAAAACTACCATTAGCTGAATTCTTCCCATCTCTCTCTAGCGACCAGTAAGATCTTTTGATTTACTTCATTAAAACTATTTTCAAAAATCATTACATCCTTTATCAGAAGTCACCTAACTTACTGTAGAACACCTTGTTCGCTGTCAACCCTAGGTAAGTCTCTTGTGTGAGCAGTGATGGGTTTTAGAACAATAGGTATGAGTTTATCCAGGTAAGAGGGTCTGAATGGAAGATAAAGAGTGAATATATTTTTGAACCCAGTAATAATGAGTAGGTTATTTAGATCTAACTCCTCAGCTAGTCATAGGTCAACCTTGCAACCTTTACCAGACATAGTTAATCAGGAAGAAAATAGTTATGAAAATATTAGTCAAGTTTTACATAACTAGAATATACCCAGAATTTCTCCCAAAGAAATTTATCAGTCAACATTTTTAGATAACTTTAAAATAGATTATAATGTTAAAACAGTTGAAAAGGTTTATGCTATTAACAAAGAGTATAAAAATTGTAGCCTTCTTTCCCCAAATGTTATTAAAAAACATAGAAAAAAGGGTTATAATTTCATCCACATAGGTCTAGTTCAAGTAGTAGTTAAACCATTGAATATTAAAGGAATTAATTCAAGTATCTACCTCTGTCTCAGAGATGCTAGATTTTTGAATTATTATCCAAGCATAATAGGTGCTATGGAAGCCAGTCTGCACAATGGTCCTATCCAATTTAATTGCTTTCCTGACTTCACACTTAGTCTAAGTGATCAACACCTATTAAAAGCTTTAACATTAAATATTAAAATAGCAGGAGAAATTACACAAATGATTGAAGGTTCTCAACCAATTGCTCTAATCTATAGAATTTATTATAAGACTATGAAGACTAATTTGAATGTCCATGCTCTTAATAAAAGCCCTAAAGATCACACTGCATTAATTCAAAGTTCAACCAGTGATGCTAATATCCAAATCCCTAGAACAATTCTATGGAAAGATATTACGTTACCCAGTCAATGGATTTTACTAAGTGAAATACCACAGCTGCCTGTAGTAAACAACGTAATGAACATTGAAAACATAAGGCAATTTTCTGATGGAACTGTCAAAGTTAGCTTTGAACGTTCTAGAAGACCAGTTATTATAGAGGACTATTCTAGTTCTTCAGCTCCTTCTATGGATCTGCCTAGAAGAGATTCTGCAGTCCTTAGTAACCCTTCTATAAGAGACATTAAGTTAAAAGAAATTTTAAATCAAGGTCAAGCAAGTCATCCTTGTTATACTTGTAACCCTCAGAATTATCCAGCTGAAGAAGAAAGCTCTTCTTCTCCGACTCCTTCTGAGCTTCCAACTCGATCGATTTTGATGTTCCAATTAATAATCAATTAAGAGTCATTAAGAAAGAATTTGTGTTAGATTGATTAATCTTGTGAATGATTTTAACTCCAAATCTAATAAAAATAAAAGACATCAATTTAGAAAAAATCACCCAACTGAGAAGGAAAGAGATAAAATAGTCAATAAATGGAAAAAATTTATTAATAATGAAAAATTAATATTACCTTCTATGATTGGTATGATCAATATCAATTTAAATGCAATGTTATAACCAAAACTCAATGGGTTAAAGAAGACAAGTCTAAAGTTTCGCCTAGTCATCCACCCTTAGAATCATCTTTAATTTCAAAAAAAATACTTCAATCACTAAGAAGTCCATTTAAAATCTCCAATGGAGTTAATGATGATAAAAAATTATAGAAACAGCTTAAATTTTAGTAACCAATACCTAGCAAATCAGAGGGAAAATAGTTAGACAGATTGAAGAAAAATTTGAAGAAAATATAATTAAAAACCAGAGTCAAAAATTGTTCAACCACTATTAAAACTACCGTAAAATAGAGAAAATTAGGTTTACCTAATAAAGACGTTGATCTTACGAGCTATTGATCGCTTATTTAAAAAATTAAAAACAAAGACTGAACCGTAAACAAGCTAAGATCATTGTCATTATCGATCGATTAATTCGATAATGAAGGCGAGAGTCGGTCGATAGTCAATCACCACCTCATCAAGGTAAAGATATTCATGATCAGTTAAATAAGTTAACCGTCCATAATACTAGCATGACCAGAAATTGGTATTCTAGACCAACTCCTCCAGATCTGCAATTTGAAGAGAGAAATCTAGATAAACAATTTTCTGTTTCGTCTAATAAAATCTATGAATGGAATATCGATTGATTTAGTAACAAGAAATCCTCAATAAGTTAAATCATATGTCCATGGTGGCAAACATCTATCTA
Source organism: Panax quinquefolius (assembly GCA_020205615.1). Classification (NCBI taxonomy): domain Eukaryota; kingdom Viridiplantae; phylum Streptophyta; class Magnoliopsida; order Apiales; family Araliaceae; genus Panax; species Panax quinquefolius. The sequence goes on from CM035172.1 coordinate 109,387,394, forward strand.
ACTAAATTCAACACTGACTCAACCACATATTGTTGAATTATCACAGTGGATTTACTGGGTATTCTCGCATCTTGGTGGGAAAAACATCTCACTGAAGACTCTATATTATCTATAATCCATGCTTTTCAGTTAGACGCTGACGGCAACCTGATTTTTAATGAAGTTATAGGCATAGGGCCACCTGATGGAGTAAATACTTTGATTTATACTATAATAAAACACTTCAGAGGAACCCCAAAGAATATCACCGAAAGAATCCACGATCAACTAAGTAATCTCACTTGTCCCACTCTAAGTGACTTTAGATGGTACAAAGATGTTTTTACTTCTAGAGTTATGATGAGAAATGACAGTAATAAACCCTTCTGGAAAGAAAAATTTGTTAATGGTTTAACATCCTTATTTGCTTCATAAAGTTCGTGAAGAACTTAGTAAAAATTTAGGATATATTGATTATGATAATCTCACTTATGGTGACATAATCAGTTATATTCAAAAGATAGGATTAAAAATGTGCATTGATTTTAAGTTAGCCAAACAAGCTAGTAAAGACAAGAAGAAAGCTAAATATGAGCTCGGAACATTCTGCGAGCAATATGGTTTACCTCCTGTGGCTCCTTCTAGAAGAAAGCACATGCATAAACATATTGACACTCGCAGAAGTCATAGACGTCACAAGAAAAGACGCAGTCATCATAAAGATAAGAATCAAGATAATTATTATAATAATCCCAAACCCATTAATAAAAAACATAATAAAAGACCTAAAAAATTTGATAAAAGTAAAATTGTGTGCCACAATTGTGGGCAAAAGGGTCATTATAAAAGTGAATGCAAAATAAAACAGAAGTTGTCTCAGTTAAATATTACTAGCGAAGATACTGAATATATATTTGAGTTAATGAGAATAGAAAATGAAGTTTGTAATAATGAAGACTCTAACATTTCATATTCCTCTCGATACTAACAAAGGATAATAATTTAAGCAAAGAGAAGACGAAGTCACCATCTCATAATAATAATTGCAATGAAAATTGTTGCACTAAAAAGATTAATGTAATTAACAAGGATGATGAAGAAAGTTCTTTGTTAATCGACTTAATTAGTAAAATCACCGATCCTAAGTTAAAAGCCCAATACACAAAACAGCTTAAAGGATTTATTAACTAAAGATAATAGAGAAAACGATAAGTTTATTAAAGCTAAAGAGAAACCAATTTTAGTCTTAATAAAACTTTGGAAAGATTTAAATCTCCAGTTAAAGAAGTCAGTCTTCTAGAATTAAATCAAGAAGTTAATAAATTAAAGAAAGAAATAGCTAATTTAAAGATAGAAGTCTCTAATCTAAGAAAAGATTTTGATAAAAGGCCTGATCTTCAGATCAATGATTCCTCATCCAGTGATGAAAATCACGATGAACCAGAATCATCTGGTACTAAAGATATTTCAGACTTATTTATTCAAGGTCTTTCACTTAAAAGAATTAAAGACATCACCATTCAGAAATGGTATGTTTCTATTAACCTAGTTGTGGATAAAAACTTTTCAATACAACTTACTGCCTTGGTCGATACAGGTGCATACTTAAACTGTATCCAAGAAGGTCTAATCCCAACTAAATATTACTAAAAACCAGTGAAAAATTTAATTCAGCTAATTGTAGTCAAATGGAAATAAAATATAAATTACCTAAAGTACATATTTGTCAAGATAACATGTGTTTCAAAACATCTTTTGTTTTGATTCGCAATCTTACAGACAAAATTATTTTGGGTTTACCATTTATATACTTATTATACCCATTTACTTACTAGTAATGAAGGATTAACTCAGAAACATTTAGGAAAGAAAATAACATTTAAGTTTCTTATTAAACTAAAAGAAAGAGATTTAAAATACATTCAGAAGAATCCATTTCCAAATCATTGAATTTAATAAATCAGAAATCTACACATTTGAATTTCTTGAAAGAGGAAATCAAATATAAAAGAATTGAAGAACAACTTCAAAATGAAGAGATTCTATTTAAAAATTGAAGAATTAAAACCTACATGAAGAATAACCTTTGTTCGATTCCCCAATGCCTTTTGGCATAGAAAGAAACATATGGTTAGGCTTCCTTATGCTAAGGAATTCAAAGAACATTTGATTCCCACTAAGGCTAAACCTATTCAGATGAGTCATGAACAAATGGAGTTATGTAAGATTGAAATCAATGATCTCCTCAATAAAGGGTTAATTAAACCTAGTAAATCTCCTTGGTCTTGCTCTGCTTTTTATGTCAACAATGAAGCAGAAAAAGAAAGAGGTGTACCTCGTTTAGTTATTAATTACAAACCATTGAACAAGGTCTTAGAATGGATCAGGTACCCCCTTCCCAACAAAGACGACCTTATCAATAGGTTAAGTAATGCCACCATTTTCAGTAAATTCGACCTTAAATCTGGTTTCTGGCAAATTGCCATTCATCCCGATGATCAAGATAAAATAAAGATTCACCACTCCGCTTTGGACATTACTGAATGGAATGTTCGGCATTTAACCTAAAAATGCTCCAAGTGAATTTCAAAATATTCTAAATGACATATTAAATTCTTTCAAATGCATTTTATCGTTGTTTATATCGATGACATTGTTGTTTACTCCAAGACTATTGAAGAACATGGAAAACATTTAAAATCGTTTTTCACTACTATTAAAGTAAATGGTCTTGTTTTTTCTCCTTCCAAATGCAAACTGCTTGTGTCCGAGTAAGGTTTCTTGGTCTTAATATCTTCAATGGACAAGTTCAAATTTATCAACGAGCTATTCAATTCAATGACAAGTTCCCGGATAAGATAACCAATAAAACCCAACTGCAGATTTCTTGGCTCATTTGATTATATAGGAAAGTTCTACAAGAATCTCAGGAAGATTTGCAAACCTCTTTTTCAAATAAGTTTGCAAAATAATCCTCCACCTTGACCGACATTCATACTTCGCAAATCCAACAAGTTAAAAAAATATGTCAAGACATTGCCCTTGCCTTGGCATCTCCAATGATTCAAATTTTCAAATTTATTGAAACCGACGCCTTGGATATTGGATTCGGAGGCATTCTTAAACAAAAGTTAACAACCGATTCCCCGTAACAAATTGTTCGATTTCATTCCTACATGGAATGCTACATACCAAAATATAGTACTATTAAAAGGAAATTCTTTCATTAGTATTATGTATTAATAAATTTCAAAATGACTTGTTAAATAAGAACTTTCTGGTTCGCATAGATTGCAAGTCAGCCAAGTACATTTTAGTTAAAGATGTTGAAAACTTAGCCTCTAAGCATTCTTTCGCTAGATGGCAAACTTTTATTAAGCATTTTGATTTTGATATTGAATACATTAAAGGCAAAAATAATTCTATTCCTGATTTTCTTACCAGAGAATTTATTCATACAGGTACTATACAGTCATGAGTGTCAGAGGTTCATCCTCCTCTCGTGGTTCGGTCACCTATTGGCCCAAGTAATCAGCTCAGAGGTACCTTAGTTCCTCACCCAGTTAGCCCTGTCTATCAGTCAAACAAATTTTCTGTTCTTGGAACAATCCCCAAGCCTTACAGTTCAGCCCTAGTTAATAAGCCTGAACCCATTGATCCATTCAGTAATCCAGCCAAGACCTCGTCTTCAGCTCCCAGTCATTCCCCCTCTGAGCATGTGCTCAAATGGGAAAGTTACTTGTTTCATATTGAACCATACATGAAGCCAAAAAATGATCCAGTTAAGCTTGCTGCCCAGTTTTTCCCTCCTGGTTGGCATTTTCCTCCAGCCTCTCCTTATAAGTCTCTTGTTTATTATAAGGACATTCTCCTTGAAACTGATTTAGTGAATATCAAACCCATTTATGCAAACAATGATAAATCAAAAGTTCTTTATCATTCTTTGTATATTAAATAATTCCTTCAGATTTCCGATTAGGGTAAAAATCTCTCCGATCTAATGGATCTCTCCAGTCATAGTAATCCCTTTTATTTTTATGATTTTTTTGACGCCTGGTATAAGGTTCTCCTTCATCAGAATGAGTCCCATAGTCATTCCTGGTTTATTCAATTCGATCATAAGTTCAAAAGTCCAATCCCTTATTGGTTCGTCCTCTGGTGGTATAGGCATGGTTCTACCTATGACCTCCTTCCCGACCCCCTTAAGGTTCAAGTTACTCATTTTGCTAATAATAGTAAACCAGATTCAAAGAATGAGAACATTCCTCTCACTCTCCTCTTTATTAGTAAATACAAAGTTCCCTGGATCCTCAAATGGCAATAAGGTATTTCACCACCCTCTGTTGCTAGTAATTCGGCAGTTATCTCTGATCCACTCCCTCGACTTTCCCGCTTTTTCTACATCAAGTGGTGGGATAAGTTCGACGTTAATGTAATCATAGGTCAGTTCAACAGAATTTCACGTCAGTCCCTATTCCAGCCCAAATAATTCCCGATTATTCAGTGAGGATTCTAAAGTCATTCCTTTAGAACCCTCTTCCTCATGTCAGAAAAAGATTTCAAAAGAATCTAAGCTAAAAACCAGTCCTACAGGTTCTTCCTGTTCCCGTAGCATTTCTGATTTCAAAGATTGCTCCCAGAGTGAATTAAAACTTATTGCTCAAGCCCTCAATAAAAGAATTGATGAGTTACACGAAGAAGCCTCTAGGCATTCCTCAGCTTCTTCCCAGAATGATTCAGTTAGCCAATTAATAGAAGATGATGGTCTCATACGATCCTTACAAAGACCATCAACCTTCAGATGCTTCAGACCCATTCACTTTGACATCAGCAGTTTTATCGATTCGCTTATCACCAACACTGCTTTCCGTGACGATTCATCGCTTCATTACCAAGACTGCCTCTCTCGGCCGATTCTTTATTCGATCGGCAAGACTGCTCGTGACGATTCTTTATTCATTCAAGACTGACCTTTCCGTGAGCCATTCGTTTCATTTAGCCAAAACCTGCCCGTAAAATGATTCCACTGATTCCACTTTCTCGTAAAGTAGCTCAACAAGAAAAGGAAGTTCTTTTCCACCGAAAAGCGCCGTCGAGTCAAAAGTTATCGGCCATTGGTCAAAATCATCTCGTAATAGTTAAAAGTTAGCACTTGTATTATCAACAGTTTGTTTATGCATTACTTTTACTTTTGCTTTTGCTTTTACTTTAGTAATTCACTTTTACCTAAGTGAAATGTTTCTTACTTTACCCCAGTGAATGTAATAGTTCCCTTTCCTTATTCTATAAAAGGAAGGCGAGCTCATTTGGCAAATCAGTTTTTGAAACTTAGAAAGACTCTGAGCTCTCTCTCTAAGAAGAATCTTTGGTTTCTACCTCTGATCAATCCTTACTTAACCCTCTTCTCTAATTTCTCTAGTTAAATGTTTTAATTTCGTAAGTACTTGTTTTATTTCCGCTCTTAGTTTGTACATAGCTTGTATTATTAATTTAATTCGATTACTTTATTTATATAAAACTGTTTTTTATTTGTATCTCTCTCTCTCTCGCTTCTTCCCATCTCTTTGCTTTACTTTAAATTTCTCATTAACTCTAATATATATTCAAGATCTTCGCTAGTAATATTTAACTCGAGACAACTTCATTTTATTTTGCATTCACTTTTATAATGACCACTCAAGGTCAAGCAAGTCATCCTTGTTATTCTTGTCACCCTCAAAATTATCCAGCCGAAGAAGAAAGCTCTTCTTCTCCGACTCCTTCTGAGCTTCCAACTCAGTCTGATTTTGATGTTCCAATTAATAATCAATTAAGAGTCATTAAGAAAGAATTTGTGTTAGATTGAATTAATCTTGTGAATGATTTTAACTCCAAATCTAATATGAAATCGAAAAATTTGTTCTGGGGAATCGGTTGTTAACTTTAATTACAAACCATTGAACAAGGTCTTAGAATGGATCAGGTATCCCCTTCCCAACAAAGACGACCTTATCAATAGGTTAAGTAATGCCACCATTTTCAGTAAATTCGACCTTAAATCTGGTTTCTGGCAAATTACCATTCATCCCGATGATCAGTACAAAATAGCATTCACCACTTTGTTTGGACATTACGAATGGAATGTTCAGGCATTTGGCCTAAAAAATGCTCCAAGTGAATTTCAAAATATTCTAAATGACATATTAAACCCTTTCAGCCATTTTATCGTTGTTTATATCGACGACATTCTTGTTTACTCCAAGACTATTGAAGAACATGAAAAACATTTAAAATCGTTCTTCACTACTATTAAAGTAAATGGTCTTGTTCTTTCTCCTTCCAAATGCAGCCTGTTTCAGGTCCGAGTAAGGTTTCTTGGTCTTAATATCTTCAATGGACAAGTTCAAATTTATTGAACGAGCTATTCAATTCGCTGACAAGTTCCCAGATAAGATAACCAATAAAACCCAACTGCAGAGATTTCTTGGCTCGCTGAATTATATAGGCAAGTTCTACAAGAATCTCAAGAAGATTTGCAAACCTCTTTTTCAGCGTTTGCAAAATAATCCTCCACCTTGGACTGACATTCATACTTCTGCAGTCCAACAAGTTAAAAAATATGTCAAGACATTGCCCTGCCTTGGCATCTCCAATGATTCAGCTTTCAAAATTGTTGAAACCGACGCCTCGGATATTGGATTCGGAGGCATTCTTAAACAAAAGAACTTTTGATTTACTTATATAAAACACAAGCTATGTACTTATATTTATTTAATAAATTTAATAAATGATGAATTTAACCAATTTTTACTAAATATTTTAACTAATACTAATACTATTATCATTACATCCTTAATTTATTCTTAGCTTTAATAAAATTCAAGTATTAAGGATGACTTATTTGCTCATAATTCCTGAAACAACATGGCCCTGTGTTTTATTTGTTGTTCTCTCTCTAGCGACCAGTAAGATCTTTTGATTTACTTCATTAAAACTGTTTTCAAAAATCATTACATCCTTTATCAGAAGTCACCTAACTTCTCAGAGAACACCTTGTTCATTTATCAACCCCCTAAGTAAGTCTCTTGTGCGGCGCAAAGGATGGGTTTTAGAACAATAGGTATGAGTCTATCCAGGTAAGAGGGTCTGAATGGAAGATAAAGAGTGAATATATTTTTGAACCCAGTAATAATGAGTAGGTTATTTAGATCTAACTCCTCAGCTAGTCATAGGTCAACCTTGCAACCTTTACCAGACATAGTTAATCGGAAGAAAAACAGTTTATGAAAATATCAGTCAAGTTTTACATAACTGGAATATACCCAGAATTTCTCCCAAAGAAATTTATCAGTCAAAATTTTTAGATAACTTTAAATCAGATTATAATGTTAAAACAGTTGAAAAGGTTTATGCTATTAACAAAGAGTATGAAAATTGTAGCCTTCTTTCCCCAGATGTTATTAAAAAACATAGAAAAAAGGGTTATAATTTCATCCACATAGGTCTAGTTCAAGTAGCAGTTAAACCATTGAATATTAAAGGAATTAATTCAAGTATCTACCTCTGTCTCAGAGATGCTAGATTTTTGAATTATTATCCAAGCATAATAGGTGCTATGGAAGCCGATCCACATGATGGTCCTATCCATTTTAATTGCTTTCCTGACTTCACACTTAGTCTAAGTGATCAACACCTATTAAAAGCTTTAACATTAAATATTAAAATAGCAGGAGAAATTACACAAATGATTAAAGGGTCTTAACCAATTGCTCTAATCTATAGAATTTATTATAAGACCATGAAGACTAATTTGAATGTCCATGCTCTTAATAAAAGCCCTAAGGATCACACTGTATTAATTCAAAGTTCAACCAATGATGCTAATATCCAAATCCCTAGAACAATTCTATGGAAAGATATTACGTTACCCAGTCAATGGATTTTACCAAGTGAAATACCACAGCAGCCTGTAGTAAACAACGTAGTGAACATTGAAAACATAAGGCAATTTTCTGATGGAACTGCCAAAGTTAGCTTTGAATGTTCTAGAAGACCAGTTATTATAGAGGACTATTCTAGTTCTTCAGCTCCTTCTACGGATCTGCCTAGAAGAGATTCTGAAGTCCTTAGTAACCCTTCTATAAGAGACATTAAGTTAAATGGAATTTTGAATCAAAGTCAAGCAAGTCATCCTTGTTATTCTTGTCACCCTCAGAATTATCCAGCCGAAGAAGAAAGCTCTTCACCTCCGACTCCTTCTGAGCTTCCAACTCAGTTTGATTTTGATGTTCCAATTAATAATCAATTAAGAGTCATTAAGAAAGAATTTGTGTTAGATTGGATTAATCTTGTGAATGATTTTAACTCCAAATCTAATAAAAATAAAAGACATCAATTTAGAAAAAATCAACCAACTGAGAAGGAAAGAGATAAAATAGTCAATAAATGGAAAAAATTTATTAATAATGAAAAAATTAATATTACCTTCTATGATTGGTATGATCAATATCAATTTAAATGCAATGTTATAACCAAAACTCAATGGGTTAAAGAAGACAAGTCTAAAGTTTCGTCTAGTCATCCACCCTTAGAATCTGTCTTAATTTCAGTAAAAAATACTTCAATCACGGCAAGTCCATTTAAAATCTCCAATGGAGTTAATGATGATAAAAAAATTATAGAACAGTTAAATTTTAGTAACCAATACCTAGCAACTGTAGGAAAAAATGCTAGACAGAGATTGAAGAAAATTTGAAGAAAATATAATTAAAAACCGAGTCAAAAATTGTTCAACCACTATTAAAACTACTAGAAAATAGAGAAAAATTAGGTTTACCATCCTTATTTACTCATAAAGTTCGTGAAGAACTTAGTAAAAATTTAGGATATATTGATTATGATAATCTCACTTATGGTGACATAATCAGCTTATATTCAAAAGATAGGATTAAAATGTGCATTGATTTTAAGTTGCCAAACAAGCAAGCTAAAAGACAAGAAGAAAGCTAAATATGAGCTCGGAACATTCTCTGCGAACAATATGGTTTACCTCCCATGGCTCCTTCTAGATGAAAGCACGGCATAAACATATCGACTCTCACGAGAAAGTCATAGACGTCACAAGAAAAGACGCAATCATCATAAAGATAAGAATCAAGATAATTATTATAATAAGCCCAAACCCATTAATAAAAAAAACATAATAAAAGACCTAAAAATTTGATAAAAGTAAAATTGTGTGCCACAATTGTGGGCAAAATGGTCATTATAAAAGTGAATGCAAAATAAAGCGAAGTTGTCTCGGTTAAATATTACTAGCGAAGATAATTTGAATATATATTAGAGTTAATGAGAATAGAAAATGAAGTTAGTAATAATGAAGACTCTAACATTTCATATTCCTCCGATACTAACAGGATAATAATTCAAGCAAAGAGCATTTAAAGTCACCATCTCGTGTAATAATAATTGCAATGAAAATTGTTGCACTAAAAAGATTAATGTAATTAACAAGGATGATAAGAAAGTTCTTTGTTAATTGACTTAATTAGTAAAATCAATGATCCTAAGTTAAAAGCCCAATACACAAAACAATTAAAGGATTTATTAAATAAAGATAATAGAGAAAATGATAAGTTTATTAAAGCTAAAGAGAAACCAATTTTTAGTCTTAATAAAACTTTGGAAAGATTTAAATCTCCAGTTAAAGAAGTCAGTCTTCCAGAATTAAATCAAGAAGTTAATAAATTAAAGAAAGAAATAGCTAATTTAAAGATAGAAATCTCTAATCTAAGAAAAGATTTTGATAAAAGGCCTGATCTTCAGATCAATGATTCCTCATCCAGTGATGAAAATCACGATGAACCAGAATCATCTGGTACTAAAGTTATTTCAGACTTATTTATTCAAGGTCTTTCACTTAAAAGAATTAAAGACATCACTATTCAAAAATGGTATGTTTCTATTAACCTAGTTGTGTATAAAACTTTTCAATACGACTTCTTCGCCTTGAGTACGATACAAAAAGTGCAGACTTAAAAGCAGTATCCAAGAAGGTCTAATCCCAACTAAATATTACAAAAAACCAAAGAAAAATTGAATTGATTAATGGTAGTCAAATGGAAATAAAATATAAATTACCTAAAGTATATATTTGTCAAGATAACATGTGTTTCAAAACATCTTTTGTTTTGATTCGCAATCTTACGATACAAAATTATTTTGGGTTTACCATTTATATACTTATTATACCCATTTACGACTAGTAATGAAGGATTAACTCAGAAACATTTAGGAAAGAAAATAACATTTAAGTTTCTTATTAAACTAAAAGAAAGAGATTTAAAATACATTCGTGAAGAATCCATTTCCAAATCATTGAATTTAATAAATCAGAATCTACACATTTGAATTTCTTGAAAGAGAAATCAAATATAAAAGAATTGAAGAACAACTTCAAAATGAAGAGATTCTGTTAAAAATTGAAGAATTAAAACCAACATGAAGAATAACCTTTGTTCTCGATTCCCCAATGCCTTTTGGCATAGAAAGAAACATATGGTTAGGCTTCCTTATGCTAAGGAATTCAAAGAACATTTAATTCTCACTAAGGCTGAACTATTCGGATGAGTCATGAACAAATGGAGTTATGTAAGATTGAAATCAATGATCTCCTCAATAAAGGGTTAATTAAACCTAGTAAATCTCCTTGGTCCTGCTCTGCTTTTTATGTCAACAATGATGCAGAAAAAGAAAGAGGTGTACCTCGTTTAGTTATTAATTACAAACCATTGAACAAGGTCTTAGAATGGATCGGTAATTCCCTTCCCAACAAAGACGACCTTATCAATAGGTTAAGTAATGCCACCATTTTCGATAAATTAGACCTTAAATCGGTTTCGGCAAATTGCCATTCATCCCATGATCGATAAAAAAAGATTCACCACTCCGTTTGGACATTACGAATGGAATGTTCAGGCATTTGGCCTAAAAATGCTCCAAGTGAATTTCCAAATATTCTAAATGACATATTAAACCCTTTCAGCCATTTTATCGTTGTTTATATCGACGACATTCTTGTTTACTCCAAGAATATTAAAGAACATGAAAAACATTTAAAATCGTTCTTCACTACTATTAAAGTAAATGGTGTTGTTCTTTCTCCTTCCAAATGCAAACTGTTTGTGTCCGAGTAAGGTTTCTTGGTCTTAATATCTTCAATGGACAAGTTCAGCCTATTGAACGAGCTATTCAATTCGCTGACAAGTTCCCAGATAAGATAACCAATAAAACCCAACTGCAGAGATTTCTTGGCTCATTTGAATTATATAGCAAGTTCTACAAGAATCTCAGGAAGATTTGCAAACCTCTTTTTCAAATAAGTTTGCAAAATAATCCTCCACCTTGGACTGACATTCATACTTCTGCAGTCCAACAAGTTAAAAAATATGTCAAGACATTGCCCTGCCTTGGCATCACCAATGATTCAGCTTTCAAAATTGTTGAAACCGATGCCTCGGATATTGGATTCGGAGGCATTCTTAAACAAAAGTTAACAACCGATTCCCCGAACAAATTGTTCGATTTCATTCCACATGCATGGAATGCTACATACCAAAATATAGTACTATTAAAAAGGAAATTCTTTCATTAGTATTATGTATTAATAAATTTCAAAATGACTTGTTAAATCAGAAATTTCTGGTTCGCATAGATTGCAAGTCAGCCAAGTACATTTTAGTTAAAGATGTTGAAAACTTTGCCTCTAAGCATTCTTTCGCTAGATGGAAAACTTTATTAAGCATTTTTGATTTTGATATTGAATACATTAAAGGCAAAAATAATTCTATTCTTGATTTTCTTACTGGAGAATTTATTCATACAGTACTTATATGATCATGAGTGTCGAGGTTCATCCTCCTCTCGTGGTTCGGGTCATTCTATTGGCCCAAGTAATCACCGTAGGGTACCTTAGTTCCTCACCCAGCTTAGCCTGTCTGTCGACCAAACAAATTTTTGTTCTTGGAACAATCCCAAGCCTTACAGATTCAAATTTCTAGTTAATAAGCTCAAACCCATTGATCCATTCAAGAATCCAATGCAAGACCTCGCCTTCACTCCCCAAATATTCCCCTCTGAGCATGTGCTCAAATAGGAAAGTTACTTGTTTCATATTGAACCATACATGAAGCCAAAAAATGATCTAGTTAAGCTTCTCTGCCCAGTTTTTCCCTCCGGTTGGCATTTTCCTCCAAGCCACTCCTTATAAGTCTCTTGTTTATTATAAGGACATTCTCCTTGAAACTGATTCAGTAAATATTAAACCCATTTATCCAAACAATGATAAATCAAAAGTTCTTTATCATTCTTTGTATATTAAACAATTCCTTAAGATTTCTGATTGGGGTAAAAATCCCTCCGATCTAATGGATCTCTCTAGTCATAGTAATCCCTTTTGTTTTTATGATTATATTGACGCCTGGTATAAGGTTCTCCTTCATCAGAATGAGTCCCATAGTCATTCCTGGTTTATTCAATTCGATCATAAGTTCTAAAGTCCAATCCCTTATTGTTTCCTCCTCTGGTGGTATAGGCATGGTTCTACCTATGACCTCCTTCCCGACCCCCTTAAGGTTCAAGTTTCTCATTTTGCTAATAATAGTAAACCAGATTCAAAGAATGAGAACATTCCTCTCACTCTCCTCTTTATTAGTAAATACAAAGTTCCCTGGATCCTCAAATGGTAATATGGTATTTCACCACCCTCTCTTGCTAGTAATTTGGCAGTTATCTTTGATCCACTCCCTCGACTTTCCCGCTTTTTCTACATCAAGTGGTGGGATAAGTTCGACGTTAACAGAATCATAGGTCAGGTTCAACAGAATTTCACTCATCGCCTATTTCAGTTCCAAATAATTCCCGATTATTCGTGCTAAGGATTCTAAAGTCATTCCTTTAGAACCCTCTTCCTCAAGTCAGAAAAAGATTTCAAAAGTATCTAAGCTAAAAACCAGTCCTACAGGTTCTTCCTGTTCCCGTAGCATTTCTGATTTCAAAGATTGCTCCGGTAGAGAATTAAAACTTATTGCTCAAGCCCTCAATAAAAGAATTGATGAGTTACACGAAGAAGCCTCTAGGCATTCCTCAGCTTCTTCCCAGAATGATTCAGTTAGCCAATTTGCAGAAGATGATGGTCTGTACGATCCTTACGGCACCATCAACCTTCAAGATGCTCAGGACACATTCGCCTGACATCAACAGTTTTATCGATCGCATCGTCACCACCAAGACTGCCTCCGACAATTCTTTATCGCTCGGTGGCCAAAGACTCGCTCCCAGAGCTGCCATCGCTTATTTAGCGGCCTTGCCCGTGACCAGCTAAAATGATTCCACTTTCTCGCCAAAAGTAGCTCAACAGTAAAAGGAAGTTCTTTTCCACCGAAAGCAGCGTCGAGTCAAAAGTTATCGGCCAGTTGGTCAAAAGCGTCTGTAATAGTCAAAAGTTAGCACTGTTTATCAACAATTGTTTGTTTGTACTTTTACTTTTGCTTTTACTTTAGTAATTCACTTTTACCTAAGTGAAATGTTTCTTACTTTACCCCAGTGAATGTAATAGTTCCCTTTCCTTATTCTATAAAAGGAAGGCGAGCTCATTTGGCAAATCAGTTTTCGAAACTTAGAAAGACTCTGAGCTCTCTCTCTAAGAAGAATCTTTGGTTTCTACCTCTGATCAGCCTACTTAACCCCTCTTCTCTATTTCTCTAGTTAAATGTTTTAATTTCGTAAGAACTTGTTTTATTTCTCGTTCTTAGTTTGTACATAGCTTGTATTATAATTTTAATTCAGTTACTTATTTATATAAAAACTGTGTTTTATTTGTATGCGCTCTCTCTGTTCTTCCCATCTCTTTGCTTTCGCCCCCAAATTTCTCATTAACTCTAATATATATTCAGTATCTTCGCTAGTAATATTTAACTGAGACAACTTCTGTTTTATTTTGCATTCAGTTTTATAATGACCACTCAAGGTCAAGCAAGTCATCCTTGTTATTCTTGTCACCCTCAAAATTATCCAGCCGAAGAAGAAAGCTCTTCTTCTCCGACTCCTTCTGAGCTTCCAACTCAGTCTGATTTTGATGTTCCAATTAATAATCAATTAAGAGTCATTAAGAAAGAATTTGTGTTAGATTGAATTAATCTTGTGAATGATTTTAACTCCAAATCTAATATGAAATCGAAAAATTTGTTCTGGGGAATCGGTTGTTAACTTTAATTACAAACCATTGAACAAGGTCTTAGAATGGATCGTATCCCTTCCCAACAAAGACGACCTTATCAATAGGTTAAGTAATGCCACCATTTTCGAGAAATTAGACCTTAACTGCGGTTTACGCAAATTGCCATTCATCCCGATGATCGAGATAAAACAAAGATTCACCACTCCGCTTTGGACATTACGAATGGAATGTTCAGCATTTGGCCTAAAAATGCTCCAAGTGAATTTCAAAATATTCTAAATGACATATTAAACCCTTTCAGCCATTTTATCGTTGTTTATATCGACGACATTCTTGTTTACTCCAAGACTATTAAAGAACATGAAAAACATTTAAAATCGTTCTTCACTACTATTAAAGTAAATGGTCTTGTTCTTTCTCCTTCCAAATGCAGCCTGTTTCAGGTCCGAGTAAGGTTTCTTGGTCTTAATATCTTCAATGGACAAGTTCAGCCTATTGAACGAGCTATTCAATTCGCTGACAAGTTCCCAGATAAGATAACCAATAAAACCCAACTGCAGAGATTTCTTGGTCGTTGAATTATATAGGCAAGTTCTACAAGAATCTCAAGAAGATTTGCAAACCTCTTTTTCAACGTTTGCAAAATAATCCTCCACCTTGGACTAACATTCATACTTCTGCAGTTGAACAAGTTATAAAATATGTCAAGACATTGCCCTGCCTTGGCATCTCCAATGATTCAGCTTTCAAAATTGTTGAAACCGACGCCTCGGATATTGGATTCGGAGGCATTCTTAAACAAAAGAACTTTTGATTTACTTATATAAAACACAAGCTATGTACTTATATTTATTTAATAAATTTAATAAATGATGAATTAAACCAATTTTTACTAAATATTTTAACTAATACTAATACTATTATCATTACATCCTTGATTTATTCTTAGCTTTAATAAAATTCAAGTATTAAGGATGACTTATTTGCTCATAATTCCTTAAACAACATGGCTCTGTGTTTTATTTGTTGTTCTCTCTCTAGCGACCAGTAAGATCTTTTGATTTACTTCATTAAAACTGTTTTCAAAAATCATTACATCCTTTATCAGAAGTCACCTAACTTACTGTAGAACACCTTGTTCGCTGTCAACCCTAGGTAAGTCTCTTGTGCGAGCAGTGATGGGTTTTAGAACAATAGGTATGAGTCTATCCAGGTAAGAGGGTGCGAATGGAAGATAAAGAGTGAATATATTTTTGAACCGAAAATAATAGTAGGTTATTTAGATCTAACTCCTCGGCTAGTCATAGGTCAACCTTACAACCTTTACGTACATAGTTAATCGGGAAGAAAAGCGATTATGAAAATATTAGTCAAGTTTTACATAAGCTGGAATATACCAATTTCTCCCAAAAGAAATTTATCACCAACATTTTAGATAACTTTAAAATAGATTATAATGTTAAAAGCAGTTGAAAAGGTTTATGCTATTAACAAAGAGTATGAAAATTGTAGCCTTCTTTCCCAGGATGTTATTAAAAACATAGAAAAAGGGTTATAATTTCATCCACATAGGTCTAGTTCAAGTAGCAGTTAAACCATTGAATATTAAAGGAATTAATTCAAGTATCTACCTCTGTCTCGAGATGCTAGATTTTTGAATTATTATCCAAGCATAATAGGTGCTATGGAAGCCGATCACACAATGGTCTTATCCATTTTAATTGCTTTCGACTTCACACTTAGTCGACACCTATTAAAAGCTTTAACATTAAATATTAAAAGCAATGGGAGAAATTACACAAATGATTAAAGGTTCTCAACCAATTTCTAATCTATAGAATTTATTATAAGACCATGAAGACTAATTTGAATGTCCATGCTTTTAAAGCCCTAAAGATCACATCGTATTAATTCAAAGTTCAACCAATGATGCTAATATCCAATCCCTAGAACAATTCTATGGAAAGATATTTCGTTACCGATCGATGGATTTTACCAAGTGAAATACCACGGTGACTGCTCAGAAACAACGTAGTGAACATTGAAAACATAAGGCAATTTTACGATGGAACTATCAAAGTTAGCTTTGAGCGTTCAAGAAGACCAGATATTATATGAGGACTATTCTAGTTCTTCACAGTAAACCTACTATAAGAGACATTAAGTTAAATGGAATTTTAAATCAAGGTCAAGCAAGTCATCCTTGTTATTCTTGTCACCCTCGAAATTATCCAAAGAAGAAGAAAGTTCTTCTTCTCCACCTCGAGCTTCCAACTTCGATCGATTTTGATGTTCCAATTAATAATCAATTAAGAGTCATTAAGAAAGAATTTGTGTTAGATTGGATTAATCTTGTGAATGATTTTAACTCCAAATCTAATAAAAATAAAAGACATCAATTTAGAAAAAATCACCCAACCCGAGAAGGAAAGAGATAAAATAGTCAATAAATGGAAAAATTTATTAATAATGAAAAAATTAATATTACCTTCTATGATTGGTATGATCAATATCAATTTAAATGCAATGTTATAACCAAAACTCAATGGGTTAAAGAAAAGTTTCGATACATAGTCATCCACCTTAGAATCTGCATCTTAATTTCGGTAAAAAAATACTTGATCACGGCGAGTCCATTTAAAATCTCCAATGGAGTTAATGATGATAAAAAAAATTATAGAAACAGTTAAATTTTAGTAACCAATACCTAGCAAACTGTCATAATTAAAAACCGGAGTAAAAATTGTTCAACCACTATTAAAACTATCGGAAAATAGAGAAAAATTAGGTTTACCGTTGATCTTATTGCCATTCATGAGCTATTGATCGCTTATTTTAAAAATTAAAAAAGATCGAAACAAGCGATCTTTAAAGTTATATCAATTTAACACTATGAAGGCGTTTCAAATTACGATAGTCAATCAACCTACCATCATAAAGTATTACTTGATCAGGAAAAATTGGTATTCTGTAGACCCGACTCCTCCAGATCCCACTTTAAGTCTAGATAAACAATTTTCTATTTCGCCTAATAAAATCTATAAAATGGAATATCGATTTTATTTAATAACAAGAAATCCTCAATAAGTTAAATCATATGTCCATGGTGGCAAATTATTCAACTAAATTCAACACTGACTCAACCGTATTGTTGAATTTATCAACTAGTGGATTTACGGCATTCTCGATCTTGGTGGAAAACATTTCAACCTTAGTTCAAAGGTTGATGGTGGCCCTATGCCTATAGCTTCATTAAAATCGGGTTGCCGTCATTTAACCAATAGCATGGATTATAGATAATCTAGAGTCTTCAAAGAGAGATGTTTTTCCCACCAAGATCCGAGAATACTCAGAACCATTTCAGCCAATAATTCAACAATATCCGTCCGAGTCGAGTGTCAATTTAGTTAGATAACTATTTGCCACCACGGACGATGATTTAACTTATCGAGGATTTCTTGTTCGCTAAATCCGGCCAATATTCCATTCATAGATTTTATTAGATCTAAATAGAAAATTGTTTATCTAGATTTCTCTTCAAATTGCGATCCGGAGGAGTTGGTCTAGAATACCAATTTCTCGTCATGCTAGTATTATGGATTCGCTAACTTATTTAATCGATCATGAATATCTTGCACTGATGAGGTAGCTGATTGACTATCGATCGACTATCGCCTTCATTATCGTAATTAATCGATCGATAACAACAATAGCATCATTGCTTCGGTTCATTTTGCTTTTAATTTTTAAATAACCGATCAATAGCCATCAGAAGATCAACGCCTTTATTAGGTAAACCTAATTTTTCTCTATTTTCCGGTAGTTTTAATAGTGGTTGAACAATTTTTTACTTTGGTTTTTTAATTATATTTTCTTCAAATTTTTCTTCATTCCTCGCTCTAACTGCTTTTCCTACAATTGCTAGGTATTGTTACTAAAATTTAACCGTTTCTATAATTTTTTATCATCATTAACTCCATCGAGATTTTAAATGGACTCACGTGATCAAGTATTTTTACCAAATTAAAGATGATTCTAAGGGTGGATGACTAGATAAACTTTTAGACTTGTCTTCTTTAACCCATCGAAGTTTTGGTTATAACATCGCATTTAAATTGATATCGATCATACCAATAATAGAAGGTAATATTAATTTTTCATTATTAATAAATTTTTTCCATTTATCGACTATTTTATCTCTTTCCTTCTCAACAAGGTGATTTTTTCTAAATTGATGTCTTTTATTTTTATTAGATTTGGAGTTAAAATCATTCACAAGATTAATCTTATCTAACACAAATTCTTTCTTAATGACTCTTAATTGATTATTAATCGAACATCAAAATCGTGATCGAGTTGGAAGCTCGTAGGAGCCTGAGAAGAAGAGCTTTCTTCTACCGGATAATTCGAGGGTGACAAGAGTAACAAGGATGACTTGTTGACCTTGATTTAAAATTCCTTTTAACTTAATGTCTCTTATGTATGGTTACTAAGGACTTCGTAATCTCTTCTAAAGTGCATCCATAAAAGGAGTCAAGAACTAGAATAGTCCTCTATAATAATCGGTCTTCTAGAACGCTCAAAGCTAACTTTGACAGCCCCATCGTAAAATTGCCTTTATGTTTTCAATGTTCATTACGTTGTTTACTACATGTCACGTGGGTATTTCACTTAGTAAAATCCATCGACCGGGTAACGAATATCTTTCTATAGAATTGTTCTAGGGATTTGATTTTAGCATCACCGGTCGAACTTTGAATTAATACAAGCAGTGATCTTTAAGGCTTTTATTAAGAGCATGGACATTCAAATTAGTCTTCATGGTCTTATAATAAATTCTATAGATTAGAGCAATCGTTGAGAACCTTCAATCATTTGTAATTTCTCCCATTGCTTTAATATTTAATGTTAAAGCTTTTAATAGGTGTTGATCACTTAGACTAAGTGTGAAGTCGTGAAAGCAATTAAAATGGATAGGACCATTGTGCGCATCGCTTCCATAGCACCTATTATGCTTGGATAATAATTCAAAATCTAGCATCTCCGAGACAGTAGGTAGATATTGAATTAATTCCTTTAATATTCAATGGTTTAATTACTACTTGAATCTAGACCTATGTGCATGAATTATAACCCTTTTTCTATGTTTTTAATAACATCCGGGGAAAGAAGGCTACAATTTTCATACTCTTTGTTAATAGCATAAACCTTTTCAACTGCTTTTAACATTATAATCTATTTTAAAGTTATCTAAAATGTCGATCGATAAATTTCTTTGGGAGAAATTATGGTATATTCCATTATGGAAAACTTGACTAATATTTTCATAACCGCTTTCTTCCCGATTAACTATGTCCGTAAAGGTTGCAAGGTCGACTTCTATGACTAGTGAGGAGTTAGATCTAAATAACCTACTCATTATTACCGTTCAAAATATATTCTCTCTTTATCTTCCATTCGCACCCTCTTTACCGGATAGACTCATACCTATTGTTCTAAAACCCATCAACGTCAAGACAAGAGACTTACTTAGGGTCGACAAATAACAAGGTGTTCTATAGAAGATTAGAGGATTCTTCGATAAAGGATGTAATGATTTTTGAAAATAGTTTTAATGAAGTAAATCAAAAGATCTTACTGGTCGCTAGAGAGAGAACAACAACATGGCTCTGATACCATTTGGGGGCGAAAAACTATTTTCAAAAATCATTACATCCTTTATCAGAAGTCACCTAAAACTGTTTAACTAAAGATAATAGATAAATTTATCAAATAAGAACAATAGGTAAGGATAAAATTTGCATAAATTCTTAACTCCAAGACTATTATCATAGTCTTGACTAATATTTATCATATTAATAAATATTTATCATTAATATATATATATATATATATATATATATATATATATATATATATATATATTTATCATAGTTTTATATATATATATATATAAATAATATATATATATATATATATATATATATATATATATATATATATATATAACGCCCCCAAAATAGGTATACATCACCCATCTTGAGTCGCCAAATACATGGTACAAAAATTCAAATACAACTTAATTATACAACAATGTGTGTAAAATACGACTAAACATATATCATGAAGTTTTAATACAAATATTGTCATCTAGACAATATACAAACTCAATGGGGACCTTATTACATTTATTATTACACTATTTCATAGAATAGTGAGGACTACTAATGCTATCATCTCGTCCATCACTCCGCTCCCGACTCGTCCCAACTATATTCTCATTTCCAAGAGAACAAAGGAAAGAAAGGGTGAGCTCAACTAGCCCAAGAAGAAATATTATGACTAAGATAATGCGTAATAAATTATCATTAGCCTTAAAACAAAGGTTAAACCGATACAATATAACAAACATCAAGTTTAATCTGCGGTAGAACAAGCAATCCATTAGAAGAGTCAAGTAGAGAATAAAATCTACTATCTTCTATGATTTAAAAGGTTTTTCATGACTTTTATCACGAGACTCACTTAATAAATAATCCACATCATCCCACCTTTTCTACTACCAAGGATATTCATTAGTATCACAACCACAAATTATCCATGCACCACGTACCAAGGATATTCGTGTAATCATCAATGGTTATGATCATGCGAACAACTATCCATCAATGCACTACGGGCCAACGAGGACTTTTTCCACATCATTTGTAACATTACTACCATGATTACAATCAATAATCCCCGGTCATAATCATACCAAGTCCATCTATGCACTACAAAGCCACGATGATGACTTTCAACATAATATAAACATGAGGATGATGACAATGATATAAGAATTCAATAAAACAAGTTCAAGAATAAATTTATCCAGGAACAAATAACGTCCAAATTGTCAACACGATACTGCTTTGTGGAGTAAAATTCAAGAATGCTCAGAAGAATATTTCCATGAAAAGATACTGGATGAAGCGCAAATATCAAGGATATTCCACTAATTTCATTGAGTATAGAAGTCAAAACTTTAACCAACCGAGTATAATAACGAATGGAATAACAAAAGAAATCACCATGCATGCGTGCCGCGCAGACAGATGTTATTCCAACAGATTAATAAGCAACGGAACCAGTCGAGTGAAATTTGCACCAACAGGATGTTCCAATGAATAATAAAATGGAAACCCCATAGAAACGCACGCATGTGATATTCCAACAAAATAATAATAAAGATGGAACCAGTCCCACGAAAAAGCGCATGCATGTGATATTCCAATGTAATAATAATAAAAAGATTTATTCAGTCCCACAGAAACGCATGCATACGATATTCCAAATAATAATAAAAAGATGTAATATTAGAAGAATGTCACCAAGTATAAGGTAGTCCATGATACTCTTGGTTATTCCAAAGAGAATAATAAAGAATGGAATAATGTAAGTTCTCTTCATGAATACAAAAGAAATAATACCCTTACCGTAAAAGAAAAAATGAATATAAGAGTAGGGAAGTAGCGAATACTTTTCTATAGTTTCTTTATAATTTCTCTCTCTGTGAGTTTCAAAGTGAATTCATAAGAAATAATGAAGGAATGAGCTTCTATTTATAAAACAATGGATTGCATAGTAACTAACTCATGAAACTATCCCGTATTGATTTACTTTAATCTGACGGTCCATATTTAAAGCAAACTCTTTTAAATAAAATATAATATATTCTATTTATAATATAATAAAACGAATAACTTTATAAAAGATTTTACTATGCAAATACTATATCGCAGCACTATGCAACACTATGCATAATAAAATATAATATATATATATATATATATATATATATCACTTGAATTCACGGGGGATGAATCTCGTGATCCCTACTAAATATAATATATATATATATATATATATATATATATATATATATATAAATAAAACCAAACCCCCCCCCCACACCCATTTCCCAGAAAACTTTTATATATATATATATATTATATATATTACATATATACTTAATATAAATATATATATATATATATATATACTTGATTATTTTGAAAAAGCGGGTAAATGGGGGTCCACAAAATAAATAAAATTTTACATCAAATACTTTATAAAAATCACCTCAATATTTTTAACAACATTTATCATCATTATTATAATTACATAATATTAATCGACACTGTGTCGCTCCTGTGAAAGATGGAGCTTTCCAATAAGGATTTCTCCTATCTATTGGCGCAATATTTAGTGACCAAACCTCTCCTTGTCAGAACTTCTAGACATCGTTAATATTGAAAATAATAATATTAATAACTTTGTCGTCTCAATTATTGATTTAATAATATATAAAATATTGATAATAATTGAATCAAATAACGTGAGATACTATGCTGCAATTACTGTAACAATAATTGAACAAAACTGAGTGACTTCTCACATAAGCATCAATAATCAATACCGTGTGCTACTCTTTGTGCAACTACGCCAGACATCGTTCTTTTTAACACCGGTGTTTCAACAGCTTAACGGTAAAACTTCCGCCATTATTTTCATAAAGTATTTTTGTCGCTTTCTCAATCCGACAATAATTCCGTTAGGGGGTCCACTAAATGATTGTGCCGTTATGCGAATATTCCCGACCAATCGAATATTATATAACAACTTGCGTACTTTGCAAAATTTATAAATATTACCCACACCTATAACATTATATCAAATTCATTCTATAATATTCAAAAATGATATTTATAGAAAATTCTTCTTTATTCATATAAATTGGGGTCTTACAACCTCCCCTTCTTATGAAATTTCACCCTCAAAATTAGGGTACGTACCTGGTATGTCGAAGAGGTAGGGATACCTTGATTTCATTTCAGATTCTAACTCCCAAGTCATTTCCTCAACATCGTGGTTTCTCCACAGAACTTTGGCTTGAGGTATAACCTTAGAGCGTAGAATATGTTCCTTCTTATCCAAGATTTGAACAGGAACCTCTTCATACGTCAAATCTTCCGCTATTTTGTCTGGTTCTAACTCAATAATGCGGTTCGGGTCTTACACATATTTACGTAACATGGTTATATGTAAAACGTTATGAACACGAGACATACTTGGCGGTAAAGCGAGTCTATAGGCCACAGTTCCTACTCGATCGAGGATTAAAAATGGGCCGATAAATCGAGGATTGAGCTTTCCTCTCTTTCCAAATCTCGTAACTCCTTTCCATGGAGCAACACGTAACAACACATGATCTCCTATATCGAATTCCACATCCTTTCGATGAAGATCAACATAACTCTTATGTCGATCTTTTGAGGTTTTTATACGTTGCCGGATCGTTTGAATCTTTTCCGTAGTCATACGTACCAACTCCGGTCCCAACAACATTGCTTCACCCACCTCATCCCAACATACTTGAGAACGACACTTTCTTCCATACAACGCTTCGAATGGAGCCATGCCAATACTTGCTTGATAACTGTTGTTGTAGGAAAACTCCACCAACGGTAAGAACTTGTCCCAACTTCCCTTGAAGTCAAGGACACAGAGTCTTAATAAATCTTCTAGAGTTTGAATAGTCCTCTCTGATTGTCCGTCCGTCTGAGGATGATATGCCGAACTAAATTGTAAATCCGTGCCCATAGCTTTTTTCAAACTAACCCAAAATCGTGAAGTAAATCTTGGGTCTCGATCAAAAACTATAGATACTGGCATACCATGCAGTCTTACAATATCGTTTATGTACATACGAGTAAGAAGTTCAAGTGTATAAGTTTCTCGTATTGGTAAGAAGTGAGCAGACTTGGTCAATCTATCAACAATGATCCAAATTGCATCTATGCCTTGAGAAACTTTGGGAAGACCGATAACGAAATCCATGGTAATGTGCTCCCAATTCCATTCTAGAATTTTAAGTGGTTGCAATAGACCTTTTGGTACTTGATGCTCCGCCTTGACTCGTTGACAAGTTAGACACCTTGAGATAAACAACGCTATCTCTCTCTTTATATTGCTCCACCAAAATGTATGACGAAGATCATGATACATTTTGGTACTCCCAAGATGGATTACAAACGGTGTGTTGTGCGCCTCCATCATGATTTTATACTTTAAATCAGGGTCGTTAGGAACACAAAGTCTGGAGTTGACTCTAAGTATTCCTTCTTCATCGATTCTTGCTTCTGGCATAGCACCTTCTTGCACTTTCTTCCTCATACGCATCAGCTCCAAGTCTGTAGCTTGAGCAGCTTTAACTTTATCAATTAAAGTCGGTTCTACTCGTATATTCTCCATCATCACATGGGTCCCTGGAGTCTTTAACTCTATCTCCATCCTTTGCAAGTTACATAAAATGGGCCTTTACGTTGACAATATCGCACCCGTACCTGCATATGATCTTTTACTTAATGCGTCAGCTACCACGTTCGCTATTCCAAGATGGTATTGGATGGTATGATCATAATATTTCAACAGTTCAAGCCAACATCGTTGTCTCATGTTGAGTTCCTTTTGAGTGAAGAAATATTTGAGGCTTTTATGATCCGTAAAGATCTCCACTTTCTCCCCATACAAGTTATGCCTCCAAATTTTAAGTGCAAAGACAACAGCTGCCAACTCTAGATCATGAGTAGGATAATTCCTCTCATATTCTTTGAGTTATCGCGAGGCATAGGCTATGACTTTCCCATGTTACATGAGAACACATCCCAACCCTTTGCCCGAAGCATCACTGTAGATGACAAATCCCTCCGAGCCAGATGGTATTATCAGAACAGGTGCTGAAATGAGTCTCCTCTTGAGTTCTTGAAAACTCTTCTCACATTCTTCGCTCCAACCTAACTTTGTATCTTTTTGAGTCAGCTGAGTTAATGGAGTAGCAATTCGAGAAAATCCTTCCACGAATCTCCTATAATAACCAGCTAAACCGAGAAAGCTACGTACTTTAGTCACTGATTTAGGTTGCTCCCAGCTTTGAATTGCTTCAATCTTTGCCGGGTCAACAGATATTCTATGACATGATACTACATGCCCAAAGAATGCTACTTCTTCAAGCTAGAACTCACATTTCTTCAACTTGGCATAAAGCTTGTATTCACGAAGCATTTGGAGTGTCAGCCTCAAGTGTTACTCATGATGTTCACGGCTTTTGGAATAAATAAGGATGTCATCAATAAAGACGATCACAAAGTGATCCAAATATTCCTTGAATACTCGGTTCATCATATCCATGAAGGCAATAGGAGAATTAGTAAATCCAGAGGACATAACTAGGAATTCATAATGCCCGTATCGAGTTCTGAAAGCCGTCTTTGGAATGTCATCTGTTCTAATCTTCAATTGGTGATATCCAGAATGAATATCAATCTTTGAAAAGAATTTGGCTCCTTGCAACTGGTCAAACAGGTCATCAATACGTGGCAATGGGTAACTATTTTTGATGGTGACATGATTCAACTCCCGATAATCAATACAAAGTCGCATACTCCTATATTTCTTCTTCACGAATAGAACAGGAGCACCCCAAGGAGAAGTACTAGGACGAATAAAGCCAATGTCTAACAATTCCTGCAGTTGGGTCTTTAACTCCTGAAGTTCAATAGGAGCCATTCGATATGGGGCTTTGGAAATGGGTTTTGTACCAGGTTCAAGGTCGATACAAAATTCAATTTCATGCTCTGGGGGTAGGCCAGGAAGTTCTTCATGGAATACGTCAGGGAATTTATTAACAATAGAAATATCACTCAAAACTGACGTATTTTTGTTTACATCTGTGACGTGGGCTAAGAAAGCTTGACATCCGTTTTTCAATAAACGAATAGCTTTATGGCTTGAGATGACCGTGATTGATTTTAATGGTTTGGTCGCTTGAATTCGCATAATAGGTTGATTAGGAATATGAAAGCTAACAACCTTACGAAAACAATCAATTTTTGCATGATGAGTAGTTAACCAATCAATCCCTTGAATTACGCTAAAATGCAAGTATTTTCAATGAAATAAGATCGACGGTAATGTGAGGGTACCGATTTGATCCAAACAAGACTTATAAAAGATGGATGTAATGAAAGTTTCTGCCAACGGAGTTTCCACAGATAAGTCAAAGTCTAATTTCTCCGGAGTTAAATTTAATCGTTGAGCGTAAGTAGGAGAAATAAAGAATGGGTAGAACCGGTATCAAATAAAGTATAGACTTCGCTAGAGTTTATGATAAGCTTACCTGTGATGACCTCATTCGGGTTTCTTGCTTTCTGGGAGGTCACAACAAACTCTCTCCCTAGCACTACCGGCTTTGACTTTTCTGGGACGGCCTTTGGTGCCTCCATCCTGGCTAAACTTGTCTTCGGTGAACGACAAAATCGGGCTAAGTGACGTTCTCTTCCACAATTATAACATGCTTTGGACGGCATCGGGCAGTTTGGACTGATGTGTCCCTCCCCTCCGCATTTGAAACATATGATAGGTGGTCTTTCTCCTTCCTTAACAACGGGTGTTGGTGCTGACGTCTTTCCATCATTGTTGAATCTCCTCTTCTTGAAATGTCCATTCTTATTGTTTTGACCCTGATTACCATCGAAGTGGTTACCACTTCTGGCCTGTTGATTCCCTCTACGCTTGTTGTCACCGCTTCGATGACTGCTCTCATTGGTATTATCATTTTGCCGGCTGCTCTCTTTTGGTTGCGTTGACTCGTTATCATGCTCTACTAACTGAGCCCTATTTACAACATATGAATACAAATATAATTTATGAGAAAAAAGATGTTGACGTATCTCCGGCTTTAAACCTCTTAAAAATATTCGCGTCATTCTCTCTTTCTTATCCACCAAGTGGGACGCAAACCGGGACAACTCGATAAACTTTAATTCGTACTGCCACACGGTCATATTATTCTATTCCAACTTTATGAACTCCACCTCCTTCATGTGACGAATACTTTCGGGAAAGTACTTGTCGTTGAATAGTTCTTGGAACTTCTCCCAAGATATTTTCAATGCGGCAGGTTGAGTACGCTTTACCGATTCCCACCAGTAATCAGTCTCTCCTCGCAACATAAAGGCGGCAAAGGGAACCTTTTGCTCCTCGGAGCATCCCAAGACATCAAATATCTTGGTGATCTATTTTATCCATGCTTTCGCTTTAAGTGGTTTTAGCTCTCCAATAAACTCCGGTGGTCCCAGCTCCTTGAACTGTTTAGCGGTGACCGTCCGAGAGTTTCCAGTGTTTCCACCTACATTTTGGACAGGAGCCGCTCTCGCCTGCTGTTGTATGAATTGCATAAAGCCTCTGAACATTCCATCATTCATCATTTGGTCAGTGTTGTTATTTGCATGAGGATCGTCGCCTTCCTGATGCACATTATCCTGATTATTGATATGTGGTGAATCAATTGTCGCATGTACTCCATTGCTATTCTCAACATTCTCGGATGTCATTTTCAGATACTGCCACAAAACAAAAGGTTAATTGATATATAACACATTATCCCTATATTCTGATCGACCAATTAAATACAAAAAAAAAAACTTAGGTAGGTCATACTAGCGAAGGAATTCCCCGTCTCTCCCCTCCTAGTTCTATTATCACATCTTAGCTAGGGATCATATCCCTAAGCTTTGGTACCAACTGTGACGCCCCCAAAATAGGTATACATCACCCATCTTGAGTCGCCAAATACATGGTACAAAATTCAAATACAACTTAATTATACAACAGTCGTGTAAAATATGACTAAACATATACTGTGAGTTTTAATACAAATATTGTCATCTAGACAATATACAAACTCAATGGGGTCCTTATTACATTTATTATTACACTATTTCATAGAATAGTGAGGACTACTAATGCTATCATCTGGTCCATCACTCCGTTCCCCGACTCGTCCCAGCTATATTCTCATTTCCTGAAGAGAACAGTGAAAGAAAGGGTGAGCTCAACTATCCCAGTAAGAAATATTATGACTAAGATAATGCAGAATAAATTATCATTAGCCTTAAACAGTGTTAAACTGATACAATATAACAAACATCAAGTTTAACTACAGCGGAACAAGCAATCCATTAGAAGAGTCAAGTAGAGAATAAAATCTACTATCTTCTATAATTTAAAAGGTTTTTCATGACTTTTATCGCTGAGACTCAGCTTAATAAATAATCCACATCATCCCTGCACTACGGCCAAGGATATTCATTAGTATCACAACCACAAATTATCCATGCACCACAGTCAAGGATATTCGTGTATTCATCAATGGTTATGATCATGCGAACAACTATCCATCAATGCACTACGGGCCAATGAAGACTTTTTCCAAATCATTTGTAACATTACGGTCATGATTACACCGAATAATCCCTGGTCATAATCATACCAAGTCCATCTATACACTACAGTCCACAGATGACTTTCAACATAATATAAACTTGAGGATGATGACAATGATATAAGAATTCAATAAAACAAGTTCAAGAACAAATTTATCTAGGAACAAATAACGTCCAAATTGTCAACACGATACTGCTTTGTGGAGTAAAATTCAAGAATGCTCAGAAGAATATTTCCATAAAAAGATACTGGATAAAGCGAAAATATCAAGGATATTCCACTAATTTCATGGAGTATAGAAGCCAAAACTTTAACCAACTGAGTATAATAACGAATGGAATAACAAAAGAAATCACTATGTATGCGGTACTTCGCATAAACATGTTATTCCAACAGATTAATAAGTAATAACTAACCAGTCAAAGTAAATTACATGCCCAAGCGGGATGTTCCAACAGAATAATAATAAAGATTTTAACTAGGTCCCAGCCAGAAAACATGCATGAACATGATATTCCAATGTAATAATAATAAAGATGGAACTAGGTCCCACATAAACGCATATGCATACGATATATTCAATGTAATAATAATAAAGATTTTAACCAGTCCCACAGAAAGCGCGCATGAGATATAGTATATTCCAACGGGATAATAAAGATGGAATATTAGAAGAATGTCACCAAGTATAGGGTAGTTCACATTATCTTTGGTTATTCCAAAGAAATAATAAAGAATGGAATAACGTAATTTCTCTTCAGGAATACAAAAGAAATAATACCCCTTACCGTAAAAGAAA
Source organism: Panax quinquefolius (assembly GCA_020205615.1). Lineage (NCBI taxonomy): Eukaryota > Viridiplantae > Streptophyta > Magnoliopsida > Apiales > Araliaceae > Panax > Panax quinquefolius. The sequence goes on from CM035172.1 coordinate 109,416,712, forward strand.
CTGAATATAAGAGTAGGGAAGTAGCAGAATACTTTTCTATAGTTTCTTTATAATTTCTCTCTCTAGAGTTTCAGTGAATTCATAAGAAATAATGAAGGAATGAGCTTCTATTTATAGAAGAGTGGATTGCATAGTAACTAACTCATGAACGGTCCAGATTGATTTACTTTAATCTGACGGTCCATATTTAAAACAAACTCTTTTAAATAAAATATAATATATTCTATTTATAATCTAATAAAATGAATAACTTTATAAAAGATTTTACTATGCAAACACTATACAGGCACTATGTATAATAAAATATAATATATATATATATATATATATATATATATATATATCACTTGAATTCACGGGGGATGAATCTCGTGATCCCTACTAATAATATATATATATATATATATATATATATATAATAATAAAACCAAACCCCCCCCACCACCCGTGATTCCCGGAAAAACTTTATATATATATATATATTACATATATAAGAATATATATATATATATATATATATATATATTATTATTTTTTGAAAAAGCGGGTAAATGGGGGTCCACAAAATAAATAAAATTTTACATCAAATACTTCATAAAAATCACCTCAATATTTTTAACAACATTTATCATCATTATTATAATTCGTAATATTAATCGATCAGGTCGTTCCTAGGAAAGAAGGGGCTTTCCAATAAGGATTTCTCCCTATTGGCGCGCAATTAGGTGACCAAACCTCTCCTTGTCAGAACTTCTAGACATCGTTAATAATGCAAATAATAATATTAATAACTTTGTCGTCTCAATTATTGATTTAATAATATATAAAATATTTACAATAATTGAATTAAATAACGTGAGATACTATGCAACAATTACTGTAACAATAATTGAACAAAACTGAGTGACTTCTCATGTAAGCATCAATAATCAATACCGTAGTAATACTCTTGTAAACTATGCCAGACATCGTACTTTTAACACCGTGTGTTTCAACAGATTAACGGTAAAACTTCCCGCCGTTATTTTCATAAAGTATTTTGTCATTTTCTCAATCCGAAATAATAATTACATTGTGGGTCCACCAACGATTGTGCTTGTTATCTGAATATTCCCTGTTAAAACGAATATTCCATGACCAATCGAATATTATATAACAACTTGCGTACTTTGCAAAATTTATAAATATTACCCACAACTATAACATTATATCAAATTCATTCCATAATATTCAAAAATGATATTTATAGAAAATTCATCTTTATTCATAAAAGTTGGGGTCTTACATATATACAAAAAATTAAAAAGCCACAGACCGAAGTCCGGGCACACGCACACAACACGACTCTCAACGTGAAAAACAATGTGTGCAATAAGTGTAGAAAAGGCTTTAAATGATGTAAGAAGGCTTATAGTGGACTACCAAAGAAGACTTCAATAACTTTAAATGGATGAACACTTTGTTCCCACCGATAAAAAGTAGCCAAATATAAGCTCACAAGTGTTTGAAATGATAAAGCACTCAAGTTATAGTATGTACAGAGCAAATTAGACAGGACTTCCTCGCCTTTTCTCTTCTTAAAATGGATTCCCCAAGCCATCTATTTATAAAGGGGGGAGCTGCATGTGTACCTACGGCAGCCACAGATGCACATGTGGCTGCCCAGGGTTACCCAGGCTCCGCGGGTCCCGCCGTCTTGAAGTACGTGCACACGTGCAACATGTTGTCCACTCGAACTTTTAGAAATTAAATTTGAGAATCCGATCATGGTGTATAAGACCTTTTATGGCATGCTATTGTCGAGAGCTACACAATGATATGGGATAAGAGGTTGTACGAAGTCGGGAAGATGGGACCATGCCTGGGTCTTCAAGCTTCAAATTCTATCTGGTGTGTTATCTTGTGTAATTGTCACTCGGGATTGGAGCTATTGGTTCTTGTGGGACACTTCTGTGTAGAATGTATGTTAAGATGTTGTTGAGACGATGCGATGGGGAATCAAGGAGGCAAAAATGATGATTTTGCCCCTCACCGGGGCTATCTCAGGTTCTGGGCTGATTTAGCAGTCGTTGCTCAATGTTATCTCCGAGATTGGGCTACTGCAAGTGTTGAACGTCCTCAGGGTTGTCTTTAAGGTATGTCTGACCTTTCGGGGTTGTTTCCGGGTTTTGGGACTGAGTGCCTCGGGGCTATCATCGAGTGTTGAAGCTGATTGCTGGGGTTTGAAACAAGCATTTCCAGGGTTATCTCTGGAACTACAACTGCATTCCTCGGGGTTATCTCTGAGGTTGGGTCTGAAACTCCCAGGGTTGTCTCTGAGACTGGAACTAAATATCTCGGGGTTGTCTCTGAGATGGAAAACTTCTCCGGTGTTATCTCCGGAATTGGAACTGTATTCCTCGGGATTGTCTCCAAGGTTGAAACTGAAAATCTTGGGGTTGTCTCTGGGACTGCACTTGTATATCTCAAGGGTGTCTCCGAGATGGAAAACTGAGTTTCCGGGGTTATCTCTACGACTGTGTTGATTTGACTTCCAGGGTTATCTTTGGAAGATGATTTTGCCCTCCTGCAAGTTTAATAACAGGAATGCAAAATTTTGAGTGTCTACAGATGCCCCTCTTTATCATATTTATGCAGTGTAATGGCATGCATAGAATAAAATAATACTAGACACTTGAAATGTTACAAGATATTCATGATGCAATGTACTACATCATGATGCAAATATATGATGTATGTGATTTGTTGGACCATTTTCTAACGGGATGTGATGACCGTTTACTCACATAACTTGTGATGGGGACTGGAGCTATCACAGATATCCCTGATAAAATGCTTGAATGTGTGCTCCAGAGTTCTCAGGAACTTCCAGGATGTTGTGTGACGCCCCCAAAATTAGGTATACGTCACCCATCTTGGGTCGCCACTTACATGGTACATAAATTCAAATACAACTTACTAATATAACTGCCGTGTAATAATACGACATAAACCGTGAGTTTGAATACAAATATTGTCTACTAGATATTATACAAACTCAAAAGGAGTCCTCATTACAACTATTATCACACTATTTCACAGAATAGTGAGGAACTACTAATGCTATCTTCAGACCATCACTCGCTTCCCCAACTCGTCCCCCAATTATATTCTCATTTCACAAGAGAACGGTGAAAGAAAGGGTGAGCTCAACTAGCCCAGTAAGAAATATTATGACTAAGATAATGCAGAATAAATTATCGTTAGCCTTCAATAGTGTCAAACTGATAAAATACAATAGACAACAAGTTTGATGGTGTTTTCAATTACGGCCAAAGATAATCGTGTTTTCAATTACGGTTATGATTATACCGAACAATCCCTGGTCATAATCATACCAAGTCCATCTATGCACTACAGGCCACAGATGACTTTCAACATAATATAAGCATGAGGATAATGATATAAAGAATCAATCAAATGAGATAAAGGATAAATATTAAACATTTATAATATAATTTATCCAGGATTCAAGAATATCTCCATGTTATCAATCACTTAATAATCTCATAATCTAATATCATTAATATTATAACAATATTTTAATCACTTCTTAAATTTATAAACAATTTATTTCAATTGTTTTCGCTTTTACCATATAATGCATTTAATCATTCAAAAATGCCATACTCATAAGATATCATCACCAATTATCAAATCCCTCAAAAAAATATGCATATACTCTATATAGGATTCTCTAGCCATAAAATCCTATTTTCAACTTTGTTACTTCACATAACATATTTAACTCATATGTTCGTAACTAAACTATTTTCATAGAAAATACCAAATCAGTCCTAAATATATTTCTTTTTTGGGATTTAGCATAATATAGTCCCATAATGAACATACATTTTTCTCGGAATTTTTAAAATTCATTTACTATTTTTCAAAAATCAATTTCTAATTAATTCCTTAAGAAATTAGCTACCTCCAGGTTAACTCCAGAAATTCCCAAATCTTGGCAGGACCTTACACATGTTAATGTGAGCCTCCAGTTTAAATTTCATGGTCATTGGAGTTGTAGAACTCCGGTTATATCATTTTTCGTTGGAAAAACCTAAATATTGAAATGGTCATAACTTGCTCATTTTAAGTCAGAATAAGCTCATTTTTGGACAAGAGTTACCTTATACCATATAATTTCATTTCCCAAAAGTCTAGAATTTTTCTCATAATTTAAGTGGCCGAAAATGCCCTTTTAAAAGTAAAATCAGTAGCTTTTTGAAATTTCCAGCTTTTTCATTCTTTATTAAAATCACTCCACACGTAAATCTACAACACCTTTTCCAGTGATTCCACTTGGAGATGCTACAAAACTCATAGATCTAATTCTAGAACTTGACCACACTGAAAAATTCAAAATATATTAGGAGATATGGTCAATTGAATTTCATGTTACGTTTTTCACAAAATTTGATTTTCAACTCTTTGTGATTTCTAAGAAACTTTCATGTTTTCTCATAATAACCAACATAACTCATTATAACACTTACTAATACCACGTATACCCATGATTTTCATTAGTCCAATGCTTTTATTATGACTTTCATCATAATCCACGTAAACAGATCCTTTTAGTTGAAGAAATATTTGAGGGTTTAAGAAATGGGTTTTTGTACTGGGGTCAATACAAAATTCGATTTCACGCTCTAGGGTAGGCTAGAAAGTCTTCAAGAATAAGTCAAGAAATTTATTAATGATAGAAATATCATTCAAAACTGTGACTCTCATCCAAAACTTGGATAATACATCACATTGATACCAATTGTGACTTCTATCCCTTAACCTAGATAGCACCTCACAATGATACCTATAAACTTGCCATCTTCATTCACGATGTCGCCTACAGAAAGTCTGGCTTCGGTGCATTCCACACAAGGAAGTCAACAACGAAAGGTTCGGGGCTCTTTACTTATGGCTTGATATGACAATAATTAACTTTAGTAGTTTGGTTACTTGAATTCGCACAACAGGTTGGTTATGAATATAAAAGCTAACAACCTTACAAAAAGCATGATGAGTAGTTACCCAATTGATTCCTAAAATCACATCAAAGGCAAGTATTTTCAAAAAGATAAGATCGATAGGTAACGTGAAAGTGTTTATTTGAATCAAACAAGATTTAAAAATAGTAGTGTTACGAAGGCTCCTACTAACAAAGTTTCAACCAATAAGTCAAAGTTTAACTTCTTCGGAGTCAAATTTAAACGTTGAACGCAAGCAAGAGAGATAAAATAATAGGTAGAACCGGTATCTTATAAGGTATAAACTTCGCAATTTATAATTAACTAACCCGTGCTAACTTCGTTCGGTTTACTCGCTTTTTGAGAAGTCATGAAAAATGCACTTCCTAAAACCAACGACTTTGTTTTGTCCATATCCACCTTTGGTGCCACCGTCCTAGCTAGACTTGACTTTGGTGCACAACAAAAATTGAGCTAAATGACCTTCTCTTCTTGCAATTTCCACATCTATTATCTTTGCCATGATTACCACCAAGTGGTTACCATTCTTAGCATGATAATTTCCCCACGATGGTTATCATTGTTCGATAAGCCGCTGCCACCAAGATGATTATTATCGTATTGTTGGTGGTTACCTTTTGTTTGAGTTTTGAATTAACACTCTCATGTGCTTCATTGCTTATCTCAAAGATTTTCAGATGTCATTCTCAAACACCGTCACAAAACAAGGGTTAATTAACATATCACATATTATCCCTATACTTTGAATTCAGCCAATTAAATACTAAATAAATTTAGGTAGGTCATACTAGCGAAAGGAATTCCCGTCCTCCCTCCTAGTTCTTATCTCACATCTCACCAGGATCATATCCTAAGCTCGATAATACCAAGCCGTGGCGCCCCCAAAATTAGGTATACGTCACCCATCTTGGGTCGCCACTTACATGGTACATAAATTCAAATACAACTTACTAATATAACTGTAGGTATACAATACGACATAAATCGTGAGTTTGAATACAAATATTGTCTACTAGATATTATACAAACTCAAAAGGAGTCCTCATTACAACTATTATCACACTATTTCACGAAATAGTGAGGACTACTAATGCTATCTTCAGACCATCACTCGCTTTCCCCAACTCGTCCCAAATATATATTCTCATTTCAAGAGAATAAAGAAAGAAAGGGTGAGCTCAACTAGCCCAAGAAGAAATATTATGACTAAGATAATGCGTAATAAATTATCGTTAGCCTTCAACAATGTCAAACCGATAAAATACAATAGACAACAAGTTTAATCTGCGCTGAATAAGCAATCCATTAAAAGAGTCAAGTAGAAAATAAAATCTACTATCTTTTTTTTGATTTAAAAGGTTTTTCATCAAGTATAAATTTGAGACTCGACTTTAATGAATAAACCACAATATCTAATCATCCCCTCGCACCACGATCCAAGGATTTTCATCAAATTATCAATGGTCATAACTATACCGAAATCACCCCGGTCATAATCATACCAAAAACTATCCATCAACGCATTATAGGCCATCGAGGACTTTTGTCACATCATTTATATCAAGCCATGATTATACCGAATGATCCTCGTCATAATCATACTAAGTTCATCTATGCACGTAAGCCAAAGATAACATAATATAACATGAGGATGATGACAATGACATAATAATTCAATAAAACAAGTTCAAGAATTAATTTATCTAGGAACCAATAACATCCAAATCACAACATATTATTTGCTTTGTAGAGTAAAATTCAAGAATACCGAGAAGAATATTTCCATGAAAGGATCTTTGGATGAAACACAAATATCAAGGATATTCTACTAATTTCATGGAGTATAGAAGTCAAAGTTTTAACCAACTTTGGGTATAATAAAGAATGGAATAACAAAAGAAATCACCATGCATGCGGTGCTTCGCATGAGGCAGGTTATTCCAATAGAATAATAATAACGGAACGGTCGGTGAAATTCACAAAGCCGGGATGATCCAATGTAATAATAAATGCTTTGAATAATAAACAATGGAACCGTGTCCGTGTAAAACACACGCATGAATATTCCAACGTAATAATAAATGCGAATAATAAACAATGGAACCGTGTCCGGTGTAAAACACACGACGTGATATTCCAATGTAATAATAAAGAATGGAATAATGAAAGAAGATCACCAAGTATAGGGGATTCAGCATATCACAAGTTATTCCAATGTAATAAATAAGAATGGAATAATATAAGGATTTCACCAAGTATAGGGTATGCCATGCGTATCAAGTTATATGTATAGGGTATGCCACTTTTACAGTTTATTCCAATGTAATAATAATGAATGGAATAATGAAGTTCTCTTCATGAATAAGAAGAATAACACCCCTTACGAATACAACAAATAATATCCCTTACCGTAAAAAGACACCGGATATCAAAGTAGTGAAGTACCGAATACACTTCTTCTTTCTCTCTCTATAGATTTTCTCTCTAGCTTCTCTCTATAATTTCTCTCTGTAGTTTCAAAGAATTCGTAAGAAAATAATGAAGGAATGAGCTTCTATTTATAGGAAAATAGAATGCATAGTAATTAATCCATGAACGGTCCAGATTGATTTACTTTAATCTAACGGTCCATATTTAAAGCAAAATCTTTTAAATAAAATATAATATATTCTATTTATATAAAAATATTTTACTATGCAAACACTATGCAACACTATGCAAAACACTATGCAACACTATGCATAATAAAATATAATATATTCTATTTATAGAATAACTTTAATAAAGTATTACATTTTATATAAAAGATATTTCGCTTTTATTACGTTAATAATACTGAATAAAACAAAACGTCATTATCGCTATAATAATTCATATTATTAATCGACAATAATGGAATCAAATCCGAGTGACTTCTCACATAAGCATCGATAATCAATACTGGTAATATTTCTTATGCGACCACACGTATTCTCGTACTTTTTTACTACTAGAGTAGTTCAACAAGTATCAACCAGTAAAACTTCCGCCGTTATTTCAATAAAATATTTTGTTATTTTCTCAATCCGACATGATAATTACATTGTGGGGTCCACCAATGATTGAGCCGTTGTGCGAATATTCCCTGCTAAACCAAATATTCCCCGACCAATCTAATATAATATAACCACTTGTATACTTTGCAAAATTTATAAACACTACCCACAATTATAATATTATCTCAAATTCACACCATAATATTAAAAATTATTTCGAAAAAATTTAAATCTTTATTGATAAAATCTGGGGTCTCACATGTTGACATTGGGGTTATCACCAAAGTCTTTAATCCTTGATACAGACTTCCCATTGAGGATGTACCTCTCATGTACGAGAGACCTGTGGGGATGTATTCTGTCTGTTAAAGACGTGTATAACATATTCCATCATCGGTCCTCCTCGATGAGGATGTTCTTCCCTGGTTTGTATCGCCAAGTCTTTCTAGTGTTTTGTTGGAGTTACTGTAAGACCCCAACTTTTTATTATTAAAATCAAATTTTCTCTAATTATTATTTTGAATAATAAGGTGTTAATTTGATATAATACTTTGGTTATGGGTGAAATGTGCAAATTTTGCAAAATAAGCAAGTGGTTATAAAACATTCATTGTTGTCGGGGAATATTCGGTTGGTCGTGGAATATTCTTGCTGTCGGGGAATATTCGTACGATGGCACAACCATTTATGGGCCCCATAACGGAAAATGGTCGGATGAAAAAAAATGACAAGTTTGAGTTTTTACAAATAATGACGTAGTTATTACTGCTTAACAACGCTGATTACCCGTGGTTAAAATACGATACGCGTGGTTTCATTCCGAGTACACAAGATTGCATAATATTTTGAATGATTGATTCTTACGTAAGAAGGCACTACTCAATAATTGTTACAGTATTTAATGTTCAATATTTTATTTTATTGATTTAATAATTGCTACGTTGATATTTTATATTATTGTTGTTTTAATAATTTTCAATTCACATTATTTTCTATTATCAGATCAATAATTCATATTATTTGAATAATATTATTAGATAACATTATTGGCAATATCTAAGAAAGTTCGGTCTAGAAAAGGGGTTTGGTCACCTAATTGCGCTAGTAAGGAGAAATCCTTATCGGAAAGCCCCCTCTTTCCTAGGAACGATCTGGTTATCATAATTCTGATTCTATAATATTATTTGTGAATAATTATTTATTAATTTATATTATAAGAAAATATTTATTTTTATGTGGATTTAAATGAAGGAATTAATGCTGAGGTGTTTTATCAGTATTTTGTCGGAAGGGAGGTATTAAAAATTGCCTGTATGTGGATTTCAGACATTTTCTGATTGGAATTTGGAAAAAAAAAATTATACAAAGTTGTAGAGAATTAAATTTCCTATAGAATAGATATGAGATTCGAATTTTTCTGATAAAAGAGCTATTTATTATGAATTATTGAAGTTTTAGGAAATAAATGTTTTTATTAAAAACATGGTGGGCCCTACTTTTGGTTGGTGAGAAATGTGCTGAAATTTTATTTCAAAAGTGGTGGGCGTGAATAGTAGAAGGTAAAGCCATCAGGTAGCAGGTTAGTCTGCTTTGGCGTTCTAAGCATTTTTGTGGCGCCCCCAAATCCGGGTACTTAAAACCCGAACTCGGTGCTTCACGATACCATTTCTATAAGCTGAATAATGCTAATAATAATAACAATAATATAAAATTCAAACTTAATTTACATATGCATCAAAGTTTACTCCCAGGTACGAGACCTTTAAACATTCATTACATCATAGATAATAAGTATCATTGTCTTAATAAACTATAACTATTACACAACATATTATAAATCTCATTCGTACAGCTTTCCTTTCCCGTTGTTCTTGCCTGAGCCTTCAGGTTAATCATACTTAACTGAAAACATTTAAATTTAAAGCAAGAATGAGCATTAGATTACCCAGCAAGTAATAACAACAATATATATTAGCTGAAAGAATTAAATGTTTTCTTTAAAAGACACTTCTACAACGAATCAACAGTTGTGAAGTAAGCTGAACCAATAATAACAACATATCATTTCAATATGAAATTTTTGAAATTACATACAGACTATAATTGGAGATCAGTCAACATACTATGAACATTGTTTTCTATTTTCGAAAAGGGTAAACAAAAATTCATCTGTAAACCATCATAACTTACGGGCACGGGGGGTGATCAGCCCGTTATGCCCTGTATTGATCAATACTACATGCAAGAATGATGTTATCGTTCACTCTATCCACCTTAGATGCACAAAAGTTTTCCCATATTCGTGATGAATACAAAGATTGGATACCTAATCAATAATAATAGAGTTAATAATCTGGCACAATAATAATATAATTCTGAAACTTTCTTACTCATGTCCATTGCATAAAGTAAATACAAAGGTAAGATACTTTTTCGAAATAGCCATTCTGAATAACACAACTTAGATTAATCTTTTATACAATGACTCTATCAAGAATAAGATCATTCGTTCAATTAGAATAATATATCGTAACACATAGTACTGCTAATTGTAGTCAGCACATAACCTAATCACATTGTCACATATGTTTAACAATCATTGGATCATAAACAGACACATATCTAGTTAATTTATCTAAGTCCAGATCAATTTCTAAAATATTTCTATATACCGACGGCTTTATCGGGTAATTATCGAGTCTAAAACTTTATCGTGTAATTCAATATTTGTTTAGATATTTTAAATATCAGTTATATTATTTTCCATAGCCTTATAATAATTTTTAAATAATTATTATAATTTATCATGAATTTTCAAACACTTTGAAATCATTATTAAACTATTTAAATATTAACTAATTCTATTATCATTAATATTTGATTAATATTAAACTATTAATGAAATCATTGCCAAAATATTAAAGTTATTTATAATAACTCAAAAATATTTTAAAGTATTAATAATACCCTTAAATGATTTTTAAACATTTAAAATCATTTTTAAATAATTACCATTAATATTAAAGTATTAATGTTCTATTTATCCAAATATTAAAAGTCATTAATTATAACTTAAAATATTTTTAATTCATTTATATCCTTTTTAAATGATTTTTAAATTAATAAAACCATTTTAAAACTATTTATTTAATATAATTATTAAATAAATTTAATATCATTAATGTCAAATAAATATCATTAAGATTAAATTATTAATGAAATTATCCTTTAAATATTAAAAGTTATATTTTATAACTTAAAATATCTTTAAACACTTTATTTTCACTTAAAATAATTTTTCTAATATAAAAATCATTTTTACATTACTTTATTTAATATAATTATTAAATAAATCTAATATCCTTAATATTAAAATATTAATATTTTTCATGACAAAATATCAAAAGTTATATTTTATAACTTCAAATATTTTTATAATCTCTAAATCATTTTTATATAAATTTTAATTCATTATTTCTATTTTCCATCATTTATTTAATATCATTATTAAATAACTCAATCATCTTTAATATCTAATTAATAATGAAAATTGTGACGCCCCCAAATTCTCTACAGTCACTGTAGTCATTTGGTGCTCACGTAAATATTCTATCAGATAATAATTCCTATAAATTCAAGATTCACAGTACTCATAGTAATTAATAGTTCTCGTCAGAACAATCATTGTAACTAAGTACCCTCACTTGGATGTACAAGTTCATTATCTTATAGATACTTCTTTCATATCTATAACTCTTATATATATCCGACTTCCACAAGATTATCATTAGAGTTTTTGGGCCGAAGTGCCACCTACCTCGATTGCATCGTAGAGCCAATGTCATCAACACTATCATTCGAGATATATATAGTTCATATAGATATCTTACACTTTTCTAATTCCATTAGAATGATAACTAAATAATCGCAAAACTAAAATTACGTTAAACAAATAATATACCGTTACTATTACATGATAGTTTTCAACAAATATCCATGTCTTAAGCCTTTTATCCACAATAATTTTAACTTCGGATTATACTCTTTCTATCTGCAAATGAAGAAAATATTTGCAGGGATGAGCTATAGAAAGCTCAGCAAGTTTTGAACAATAAACGAATGTTATACATATACCAAATTTTTTAAATGATCATAAAGTTCAGAGTTGTTCCACACACACTAAATCTGGATTGAAAGAACATAAAGTTCAGAGTAATGTCACATATATATACTAAGGATTGTCAGCCAAAACCCTGCCCATTTCGAATTTCTGTCAATCATGTAAACCTAGAAATCCAGGTTGATCCGCTCAACCAAACAAACTAGGAGTATGCATATCATCCTCTAAATATTATCCGATCATTGCTATATATGTCGGAGACAGCTTATTACTGTCAAGGACAACCATAATTGCCCACCGACAGCTCCTCACTGCCGGTTCTCATAGTGTCGATATATATATCGGTACCAAACAAAATTGGTTTCTCATAAACTATGTTTTGATATCAAATCAAACGCATTTTTTTCATAATAATAACTCATATGACTTGGTTATATTTGAACAATAAATCATAACCTATAAATAATGTAAATCATATACAATCAGATATCACCGATCATAAGTAATAAATATAAAATTTTCATTTAATAAAATAATTTAAATGAAGTTGGCATTTGCAATATAAGATTTGCACAAAGTGCAGAAGAACTTGCATTTGAATTATAAAGTTTCACAAAGTGCGGAAAAACTTGCAATGAATGCGAATATTCAATATTAATCGTAGATGTGGAATAATCAACAATAATTTTCCACTAACGTGTTTGAAAAATAATAACTCGAGTTTGAGTTAAGAAAAACTTGCCTGCCCGACGATCAGCTAATTTATAATATTTGAATTTGTGTACGTAACCTAAATATGTTCATTACAGTAATTAGAACCAATAACAGTTGATATCTAATCCAATTATTAGTGTCTGGGTTGTATTCGATGTTCATTCGGTATTTTATAACTTGATCGGATAGTTATCGAATTAGTTTTCGGGTAAACTTTGTTTGAAAGTTTAAATATCACTTTAAATATTATTTATAATAATTTCTAGAGCCTAGAACCATTTCTCAATAATTAATATTAATCTTAACTAATTTATTATTAATCAAAATGATTTTAAAATCATTAATATTATTTTTAGGTAATTAATAATGATTCATAATGATTTTTAAATCATCACTATTATTTTCAAATAATTTTACTATTATTGATAATCATTCGCCTTTATTTTAAATAATTTAATATTATTTAAAATGATTTTTATTATTATTATCTAATTTATTACCGATTAAAAATGATTTTAGCAATCATTAAAATAATTATTAATTCTTCATAATAATTATTATAATCATCATATTATATTTAAATAATTTATTATCGTTGATAATGATTTTTAAATCATTAGTTTTCATTTATTATTATTTAAAAATGATTTATTATCATTTTTACTAATTTATTTAATAGTATTATTAATTAATTTTATTATCATTAATATTCAAATAAATTTAATATTAATGAAATTTTATGTCAAAAATATTAAAAATTACTTATTATAATTTAAAATGTATTTTAGGAATTAATTATTAATTTATAATAATTATTTAGTATTTATTTCTATTTATAATATAACTTTTATTAATTTTCAAGCTAACTGTCGCTAAAGGTCACTTTTAGTGACAAAACCGTCACTGTTGATGTTCTTGAGGTCTGATAAACAGCCCTTACCCCCCTACTTTGACCAAGGTTAAATGTTCAATCTATTAGGCTTTTGAGTTGGTTAGTGCAATCAATCCGTAGCTTTGATGTAGTAGTATAAGCCTATAATCATTTTGGTGTCAAACTTTGTCAATATCAAAAGATATTGAGGATCTAATCAAGCACCCAAAGCTGTTCGTGCCTTTCTGGGTTTTCCAGAAAGGAAAAGTCATGGTTAGTCAACGGTAATGAAGCCTACATAACTTGCATCCTGCTAAATAGTTAAGTGATCTAGGGTCATGATTTGGTAGACTATATGTCAAGGTTCAAATTGGTAGCACCTATAGGGTTTAATAACATCATAATAGAAAGATCTGAGCGTTTAAAGAACTTGTCAGGTCTCGGTTTCAATTTTCTGGATTGCCTAGAATTCACTTGTGATCGGTGAACCTATTTTGACCACTAATAATTCTCAATCCAAACATGTTCAATGCATTAAAGTGCTTTAGTAATGTAGTAATCATATCATAGCATAATCTAGATACAAACTTAACACCTTATCTACTTATCAGTTGAAAGATTCAAGCCGGTCAAACGGATGTCAGGCGTGGTTTTGTAACTTTCTGGGTTACCCAGAAATCCGGGTTTCCAATTTCAAGGCCCTACTTTTAATCCAACATATCTTGCACTAGTTTGATGTAATGAGTGATCTAGTGGCATGGACTTGTAGTCTACATGACAGGCTTCAATAGTAAAACACTTATACGATCTAAAAACCTGACAGAGTGAAGATCAGAGCCCTTGAAATTCTTGTCAGACGCTGTTCTTGAGTTCTAGGTTTTCTAGAATTTGAAAACGTGATCGGTCAACGAGTTTTGACCATCAATATCTTGCAATCTATAAATTCTATGATCTTGTTTCCACTTTTAGATCACTAAACTCCTAACATACTACAACTAAAACACATCAAACAACACAAACACCTAACAGATTCGGATCTAAGAGGCCTGACATTCGGTTGTCAGACATAATTTTAGGGTTCTTGACTGTTTTCTCAAATCTTCATTTTCGAGCTTTTAAATGTTATGGATTGGTGTTTTAGCAACCCAAATCACTTATTAACATGTTATAGAATATATATAAACATTAAATTACAACCTTTAATATAGCTTCCAAGATCTAGGATTAGGGTTTGTGTTCTTACCTTTTAGACCAATTCTTGATTTGTGCTTTCTGATTCTGATCTTGTGTTGCTATGAACATAATATTGGCCTAACTTATCACTCTTTCTCACTCTAGTTTCGAAATTATAGAGAGAGAAAAGGCTTGGAGAGAATGCTAAGTAAAATAAGATTTTACTTAAGTTATACACTTTAATTTTTGATTCATGCATCCAAATGTGCAAGGTGTCATTAAAGATCAGATATGGGATAGAATTTAAGCACAAGGGATAAGTTTGGAGTGATGACTCACAAAGATTGTGTAATCTTTTACTTAAAGTTTAAGAAAAGGGTATTTCGATCATTTCGCACTCACTAAGGGTAATTTGGTCTTTTCCGCTATAATTTGAAGGGCATTTTAGACATTTCCCATTTATCCCATACCTTTTAACACTTAGGCATTTAAACTTAACTTTTGAATTCCCAAATTAGGGTTTTGAATATTCAAATTAGGGTTTCGGACTCTCGAAAACTGAAATTAAGGTTTACCAATTAGGTTTAACTATTTCTCACTTGATTTCCCTAATAAATTTTTATACATAATTTACATCTACGTACTTGTGATAATATTTAATATCCCAAACTCTTAGTGTTACCCCTAATTAGGATTAGGGTTCGTTTATCAGGGTTTAGGGTTTCTAAAATGAAAATTAGGGTTATCCATCATTCGATTAATTTTTATAATCCCTTATTAGGGTTTACTATGTTTATACCCTATCAGATCAATCATTGATTATCACTTCTATATCGTACAAACACATATTCATTAATACAATTTTTATAACTGTATTTTCTATCGAATCCCTATCCGGACTTAAGGTTAGGATTTCTATTCTTTGTTAAGCACAACTCTACTCATATTTCTTAGTTAATACACAAATTGACCACTTCTCTAGACTTGTATCATAGATACTTAACATAATTTTTGTAATCAATATAAATATTAAATAAAAAAAAAATTATTCATAAAATTCTGGATCCTCACATTCTCCCCTCTTTATAAGGATTCCGCCCACTTTAATCATCATCATCAGATACTTACTTTTATGTCTTATTGTTAGACCTTTATTCCACCACTAATTCCTTTTAGGAAAAAAAATTCTTGGGCCCCGCCTAAGTTTTATTTAACTTATTAAGGCTCATAGGTTCCTTAGGGAACATAGTTCCATATCCACACATTTAACACAAAATTTTGAATCATAAAAATCTTGAATGGGTATATTCTCCCATCCTTATAAGATTCTATATTACGAATCATGATCCATTCTTTATTCGAAAGTTTATATAAATTGAATCAATAGACTTCATCATTGTATTTAAATTTAATCGTTAAACACATAGAACATTTAACACACATAACATTTATTTCTTCATGTCCTTATTTATCGTGTACGACGACTATTTGTCAAGTTAAAAACTTAATCACTATTTATCCTTATATATCTTAACTTACTTGAACTCAATTTCTCCTTCAACATTAATCCTAATTTCGTCCTGTTTAACTATAACAGTCTTTGACTTATTGTCTTATATTTTATACCCTTAGTATTCTATCCATAGAATTTTACCAAATTGTAACCTTCATGGTTTAATCACTACATCTCATAATACTACCTATCTCGTGTGTAAAGAAACAACAAAGAAAATCGGCTTGGTGTGTTTCCCTTATAATTTGTCTCAAATATTTTTTTTTCTTTATATCTTATCTTCCCATCTCTATCTATTATCTTATTCAAGATTTATCTTCTCTCTCATAACCTTTTCCTATAACTAACGCTTCTGAATACAGTTAGTTGAACTCTTATCTCAATCTTAAATTTATTAAAATCTTTTATCGGTACCTCGTTGTTTTATTTAACTTTTAATATTATTGTTAAATGTTTTCTCCTTCATATGTCTACAATCCATATACGATTTACACTTATGGTAGTTAATTATACCTCTTATTTCAAGATACAGCTAATTCATTTCTCCGCTTGAATTACTTTATCATAACTAGTAATAATGATATTTTTAAATCATTCCTTTAATTCTCAATTTATCTCTAACTTTCTTCACTTCAGATTATCAATCCTAGTGATTTATTCAACTATTTCTTTGGCTATGGTTGTCTAATCCACTGCTAAACTCATACATCTAATATAGAGTAACCTTAATTACCTTTACCTCCTTTCCTACTGACTCTTCCTCCTTCACAAATTTCTT